>OX345643.1:4690000-5237500 GCA_947044365.1 Petrosia ficiformis
TGGCAAAAGTAGATGTGTTGCAAGTTGTGAGTGTCAAGCCTACCATCCACTAGGCAACTTTAGAGTTGGGAACGAGTTGCCAGTGAACAGAGGATATGCATCCTTCTAATTTGTGGCAAGATGTTGCTTATTTTACCATCCACTAGGCAACTTTGGAGTAGGTACTAGGTAATATGTAATATGTTGGCAACTCCAAAGTTGCCTCGTGGTTGGAACCGTTGGGTTTAATTAACTTGTGCTAATTAATAAATGCTGACTAACAGGATGTGACTATTTATGATCTATCGCATAATTAAATTGAGTTCAGTCGACTGTAAACTGTAAAGCAGAATACATTTTTACTTTTTAGTTGGTAGACATTTTTATATTCCATACAGAATGGAAGGTAAGTAGTATATAAGTGATGTATGCAATTGATAATGGACAAACAACTTTTTTTTGGCATTTCTAGGAGCTGGACAAGGATATCCACCCAACGATCCAAATCAACCAGAAGTAAGTAATGAATGAATGTCTATTATAATTATATTGGATTGAGTATGATGTGATAGATTTTATTGCAGGATTATAATTATTTATAATATGATTTGTATGCATCTTGCAGGGGAGGAAAGAACAGGGAGTCAGAGAGGGCCCCCCAAAATTTCCATTTGTGGGGGGTGGTTTAGATGAGACCCATCTCCCCCCCTTCCCTTTAGTATATATTATAGTGTACTACATAACTGATTTTAGCTCTCAGATTGCACCAGAAGTATTCTTAGGAAATCCAGTTTCATGGAAGCATGCCTACACATCCTTGCACAACTTATCTGACTGCCTTCAGCCCGCCATTTTTACTTAGGTGTCTCCTCCCCTGCATTGTATATTTATTAATTAATGTTTTATTCTGTATCCATGGACTGCTTGTGTGATGTTAAATTTAAAAGTCATTTACGTTTATCATGACCTAGAAACAAGATATATAGAAAAAAAGCATCACGCATTCTGGTGTCAAACATTCAGTAATCATGGCTGACTTTCTCACGCCTGAAACATAACAGTCTGTTATAGTTATTATTTTGCTTATCTACTCTCCTAACTTTTTAAATGATCTCGTAGAACTAGAATATATTTCAGGTAGAATGGCTGGTTTAAATGTAGATTTCTTCCTGTTGGAAAAATGCAATTTCCTTAACTACATGTACAACACATACTTGTGTAAGTGACACAAACATGTAAATGTAATTATAGTTTGAACCCGTGAGAAAGCAATCATCATATAGATGGCCATAGTAAAAACATTTTCATAACTTTAGTTTGTAATGACCAACAATGTATGGCTTTTATTAGTTACAGTATTAACCTTATGACCTTTATATTATATTAGTCATGACATACTAATCTTGAGGTCATAGTGAATGTGAATAGAGTTTAGTCAAAGCTACTGTATAAACTATACCATATTGGTAAACCTACTGTTATTGCTAAGCAGGGCTGTATTTAGGGGGAGGTGGGGGGGGGGAGCATTGGCCCCCCCTTAAACATTGACAAATAATAATTAATGATTTTCAATAACAATCATACATATACCATGTATTATAGGTACATATCAGTTAGATGTATTATGTTAACTGAACAGCTGAACTGTGCAGTCAGCAAAAATAACAGTCCTTACACCTACTATATATAGAGTAACAATTAGCCTAAGAATGCATGTAAAGTGAGCTTTGAGCCTCTACTATATGTAAAATTTTCTCCCAAATCCCCCTAGTTTTACACGTGCTTACACACAAACTGGGGGGCTTTGCCCCTCTTCATTCCCAGACCACGCCTATTTGCCCCCCCTTCCACAGAATCCTAAATACAGCACTGCTAAGTATATTGGAACAATACGTATCGAAGTTCTGTTTGGGTTCAAGCACTTGAGTGCTTGTACTTAAGCATGCTTAAGTACATACTTTTAAATGCTGGGCTTAGTACTTGTGGTTAATCACTGCTTTAGTGACTATTGCGTATTAAGCACTTTCAAGCACTTTAATTATGAAAGAGTACCAGAGCGATGCAGATAAAAGATTTGAACGTCTATCACATGTATTGTGGTTAATATAACTGTGTTAAAATAGCAATGTTCTAGCCATGATTGTCGTATTTGGTGGTGCCACCCATGGAAATAATGCATTATATAAACAGTGTGGTTTAGGTTGAGTGTTAATAATATAGTATAACAATGCTTAGTGGTGCAAAATGGAAATTTGAACTGCTGTTGGTGGAGACATTATTATTGGTGGTCACCACAAAAAGGCCACACTGTAAAGGAGTCCTGTGCTTAAATTACTTAAGGACTTCATGTGGGTACTTGTGCTTGGACTAAGTACTTCAAACATAATGTGCTTGTACTTGTACTTGACAAATCTTAAAGTGCTTGTACTTTTACTTAACACATTCTTAAATACTTGAACCTATGTATGATAACAATAACATTTCATAACACCTTCTTGGGTTAATTAGGGGAAGATTTTCATACCAAAACACTATATATAGTTCTTAAGCAATTGTTGATCATAAAAAGAGCAACATGGTGAGGGCAACTTGTTGCCAACTCTGAAGTTGTCTAGTGGATGGTGGGCTTTAGAGATAAGAACCCTACTACATGTTAGTATTATGATTATCAGCATACTGTATATTTATTGGATTTTAGACGCATGTAACGTTTTAGAACTTATTAGATAATAAGCACTTAATTTTACATGCAATATGCAGGAAAGACATTATATAGTGAATTGGCGTATGTTTGGATTTAATTGCCAAGTCAATAACACTTTTTGCATAGTGAAAGTTTTTATACCTAGTTGTTAAATTTGTTCTGTCATTATTAGTATAAACATGATGTGGACCGTGTGGTATGTGTAGACAAACATGGCATATACATGTATACCACCCACCGCATAGTGTATATACTAAAACAATTTTATTAAACATGTTTTACTAATAATATACACCACACACAGCATGTTCAGGAATACTATATATTGGTACATGTATTGCAGAGGTGGAAATAAGACTATATATATGCAATGACAACATGTCTAACTAAACAAAGTGATATTTGAGCAGACACTTTCAATTTTGGTCTGACTGCAACTTTTAGAGCAAAGCTGTCTATATTAATTATTCCAGCCACATGATAAAATCAACCAATCAGATTTTAAAATTGAATTGTGGGGCAAGAATGTAGTTACATGTATTGATAAGTGCCACAGATTGTTTACTATTCTTGTGAGAGCATTCCTTTAAATTTCATTCTTTTTTGTCATATTTATTTTTTTGCTAGGACAAAATGTCTGATCAATGTGAGATTTGCTCAGACAAACAGGCTGATGTCTGACTATTCTTTCCACCTCTGTATTGAAATGATTTTGTTGGGAGTGTTTTTGTATTTAGACAAATATTCATTACTGTAATATGAGACAGTGTGATGTGTGGTTGTACAGTCAGGAAGTTGTTGTGATTCGACCTTACTTTTAAAGGATTTCTTAAGCACCTGAGTGTCTTCAGGGATTTTACCTATAAAGAATTTTTTTTTTAACTTGTCAAAATTTGTATGAAATTATGCATGCTTCGAGCACTAACTTTTAAGGGGGGGTGGAGGTTTGTGATGGCCCACCACAAAGGTACTTTTCTTAATACATAGTAGGAGATGTGTGTGGAGGAGGGTGCTGTGGAATCCACACTAACATCTTAATTAATTAACTTAATAAATGCATGTGCATGCTTTTCCATATGCACATAAATTGTATGAAAGCGTTGATAAACATAATAAACATACAATGTCATGAGCAAGATTAATCACATTCATGATAACTTAATTCATCATGTGATACATAAGTATTGTACTCTTATCATGCACGTTCTATTACTAATTCATTATGTGATACATAAGTATTGTACTCTTATCATGCACTTTCTATTACTAATTCATTATGTGATACAAAGTATTGTACTCTTATCATGCACTTTCTATTACTAATTCATTATGTGATACATAAGTATTGTACTCTTATCATGTACGTTCTATTACTAATTCATTATGTGATACAAAGTATGTTAATTAGTTCTAATTACATTCATTGTGACTTTGGACTGGTTCATTCATAATGTGAATATCATTATTAGTCTCATCCCCAAATCTCCCACACTTAAGGAAGGTCTAGCTGGTAAAACAAATGATCAGGTGACTGTCACCTGATAGCTTTACCTACTTGTAGTACTAATAATTCTGTTACTTGTGGAATCCAGGAACACTTCACGAACTTTGTTATATCTTTGTATTTTGATATGCCATTTTTGAATGCACAGTGTCATGTATTAATAAATTGAGCAATTTAATTGCACATTCTATGGAATGCATCATCTCTGTTACCAGGGATTAAAACTCAACTTAACAGATGCTTCTCAATGTAGTGGGTGTTAAAAAAACACCATGACATAATTGTGGACTCTATTTAGCATTTTGTACAGATAGCAAGAAGTAGCCTTGTATATATATATATATATATATATATATATATATATATATATATATGTAAAGGTTATAACATCCTACGAGTGCTATATCAAATTTATAATCACCGAGCATGAGGGCCGTAGGCCCAAGGGCAAGGTGATTATAAATCTGATATAGCACGAGTAGGCGTGTTATAATCAATATATTTCACAAACGACAAAACCTTTGTTGATGTCTGATGCTTCTCCTACCTTTTTGTCGGCACTTTGGAGAAGGTAAGCGTTGTTTTCTTGTAGTCTGTTTCGACGGCAGGTTTTATATCTGACCATAGGGTGCTATATCTGACCACAGGGTGCTATATCTGATATATAAACCTGTGGTTTACTTTGATGTTTCGCCGTATCGGGATATATATATATATATATATATATACATAATAATATATATACACCATTTGGTTGCTTCCTTTACAAAAATAGAGTATGTTCTATGAAACAATGTTTAGTGTTTATACATGTATAATACTGCATGAAGTGTTTTAATACTTGTGACTTCACATATATAACACTGTGTGTTAATAATATGAATAACCAGGTTCATATGTATTGGAATAAAGAGAGAGACAAGCTGGGATTTTTTCTGGATTTGTGTAGCTTGAAGGCCTGTCTTTGTTATCCTTTCTGCATTCATGCCATAAGTAACTTTACTAAATTACTTGTATCTGGTCATCAACATGATTTCTTTAGCAGCAGAGATAAATGTACAATACTTCAAGATACCCAAGTAACAACCAGCTTACATTCATATGAATTTATACTCTAACTTTAACTATGATAGAATGGTACATTTTTCTTTTCATAGAATCCTGCCTATCCACCACCTACTCAACCACCTCAACAGGGAGGTTATCCACCTCAACAGGGAGGTTATCCTCCACCTCAACAGGAAGGTTATCCTCCACCTCAACAGGGAGGTTATCCTCCTGAATATCCTCCTCAACCTCAAGGATACCCTCCTCAACCTCAAGGCTACCCTCCTCCTCAGCAAGGTTACCCTCCACAACCTCAAGGTTACCCTCCACCTCAGGGGTACTATCCTGATCCACAAAAAGGTTATTGTGTAATAAACTTATGCTTTGATGTTTGGTAATTAGTGAATGCCATAGTAACTTTAATGATGACTTGAGATCAGGCCAGCCAACAGGACTTGTGGGGTCTGGGGCAAACTTTCAAAATGGGGCCCCATTCAATTTATTTTGCAAACTGGTTTTAATAACTGCAAAAATTTGGCTTAGTTGGGGCCCCCTTATAGTGTGGGGCCCAGGGCAAAATGACAATTGGACTACCATAAATACTACATTCATTGCTTAATTGTCTTATCGGGCTTGTCATGCTAGAGTAATAAAGCAAGCCCTGTTTTTGGTTCTTAACTTCTATAAGCAAGCCCTGTTTTTGGTTCTTAGTTAGTTAGCTAATTAGTTAGTTAATTTCTTATCATTGATGTTTGAATAAACTACTAGTAAAGTCATCACAGTATTTCCATTATTAAACTGTTAATCTTATCTTATAGATGTACCACCACCTTATCAACCACAACCTCTACCAGTACAACAAAAAACAGTAAGTACTAAAGATCACCTCAGAATAAGTGTTCTAGTTTTTAATGTCCAAAATTAGTTTTGTGACTGACTCTATGAAAACCTTCAAATACTTGCTATTTGGCTATTTTATACAGCAACCCAATGAAGTTTGGTATCTACGGTGACCAATAGTTTGTCTCCCTAGATACAAAATGTAGTTAATATCTAATATAGAATAGCTAAATAGTTATTAGTATTCATTCACAGAGCCTGTCACAATTATTAATACATTTACATGTATGTCAATAAAAAGTCACCATACGATAACAGTAATTACCTTATTTGTACTAAGTACTGTCTCATTACCGTGGTGGTGTTGAACTGACTAGCTCGGCAATTACTGTCAAAGCTACTGTTAAACTGTAGTGTGAAATGAAATTCGAATATTTGCTGTACTGTGTGATGAATCTTTAATAATATACTGTACATTTATCATTTGTTGAGATCTCATGTTATTGTTTCGTCCATTCTTCAATTGAATGTTTATAATTTAGAGTGGGAAATTTTCACAGTGAAAAAAAGTCTAAAAAAAATTTCATGGATTTTAATTAGTTCTAAAATAAATATTAAAATATGAAGGTGATTTAGTTTTATAATGGAAGCAGCAATGTAATTTGAGTTCCCCATCTGTGATGTTGAAATTCGAAATATTTTGGCTCAAGCTGTAGCTAAAGAAAGCCCTTGCTTGGACCTAAATGCACTAACTTTCTCATTATTATGTACATGTTTAGATTAGTGATGCATTGATAATCAGATCAGTAATTAGTATCGGTCATTATTGGCCATTATTTTTAGTATTGGTAGCAGTTATTTCTGAAAACATGCACTAATAATTTTATTTTTTTGTGATTATGCTTTTATGATACTCATAATTATTGAGAAAATCTGATTTTCATTGAAAGTACATGTATCAGAAACCAGAAGGTATAGATATAATATCATATTGGCATCGATTATCGGTACATATTTATTGGAATATTGGTAAAATCTCTTATCAGAGCATCACTAATTTAGATCTTTTTAGTTGTACAGTATACACAACTATAATATTTTCATTGTTCATTTCACAGACTGGTGTTGTTGTAGTAACACAGCAACCTGCATTCTATGTTCCTGTGATACACCCAGCAGGAGATCATTACAGGATATTGTCAATAATTAACTGCATCTTTTGTTGTTTCTTTGGAAGTCCACTTACACTGTTCTGTACTATACCTGCTATAATATTTTCATTTCAGGTAAGATGTCATACATATATAGGTACAAGTAGTCATGTACAAATGACAAAATTTCATATAGTGGGGAGTGGGGTGAAAGGGGGGATATTGTTGAGTTCCCTCCCCTAAATTTCAGGCCAAATTTATATGCAACAGTATCTCAGCTACAAGCCTTCTGGGGCCCCCAAAAGCCAACAAAGCAACCCTAGAGAGACTAAATGATCGATTTTTTCCCCTCCCTAGCAATGAAACCCTGAATAGTATACAATGTATGCTATATTTAAATGTCTGGAATGATTGGTTAATAAAGTATAAATAGTGGAATGTATTTGTATGTATCATTATATTACTAATGAAGGACTACTGAAACATTTGGTTTATTCAAAAACAATTATTGATTGGTGAAGACATTATAACAAATAAAGCACTCCAGCTGAAGTTGTCCAACCTTAATGTAGAGCATAATATGACATTTTCTTATATAAAATTTCTCTTATATGTCCATGTTTGTACATTATAGGCTATAGATGCTGAACAGAGAGGAGATAACATCAGTGCTGCATCATATGATCGTACAACAATTACACTGAATATTGTTGCCTTCGTGTTTGGTTTTGTGATATTTATATTGTGGGTCATTGGTTCTGCTGTTTGAAATTGCTGTGATGAACAAACTGATTATAACTAATAGGACTTCATTCCAAAGTTGAATTTTGTTTTTAATTTTTTTCTAATATAAAAAAATAAGGATCACGTGGTTTGACGCATGCGCAGTGGTGTATCATGTGACAGACAGTTATAGTTCAGCAGTTCTTACGGATAAACAAGAGAATAAGAGCGTGTATATTACAATATGAGTGCTGAAGTTGATTCTAATCAAGGATCTGACCAGATGTCTACTTACCAATGGTTCGTCACTAATCCTTTGGCCAGTTCTTGTGGAAATGCTGTGTCTTCTTTCTACTGTGCATCAAGAGATTACAATCGACTAACACAATACACAATAGGAAGTGTGGAGTCTGTAGTGACCTATACAGCTGGAACTGCAAAACCTGTTGTCAATAAAGTGGTTGAGAAGCTTGATTCTCCAAGTAAATTATAAGTTTATTTACAGGGGAGTGGCTGAAGGGAGACCCAGAACCATTACCCTGCTGTTCGCTTCACGTTAGGTGTTTTCACCATTTCCCATTCCCAAAAATCTAAGAATCAATTTCGAAATACTGTCTCTAGAAATATTTTGTGGCCGAGGGGAAAGGGGGGAGTAGCCTCATACCTAGACTGTTTAAGATGGCAGGAAAAAAAGCCTGGATTCAACTAATTAACATGCATAATAACACGTGGTCACTAAGGGTATGTTAGTTTGTAGTACACAGTAACAGGGCCAAGATCTGGTCTTGCAGATCAAGGTGCTGTACAGAACAAAGATCACTGAATTAAAACTAGCCATTGTACTTAGCTAAGTGAAAATGAAAGATTACAAATAGCATTATGGTTGCCTCAGAAATTAAAAAGTTAATTAGCCCATGTACAAACAGTTGAATTTTACTTTGCCATCTTAAATAGCTCGGGAGGGGGGGAATTGCTGTTGAATGGCCTGTACGTACATAGTCAACCACTGTGTGACACAATCTTGCTATAGCTGAATGTCTGCAGTCAACAACAATTGTTATACATGTACATGTATATGCTTGTACATTCCAAGAAGAGGTGTGGCTACACCAAGCTAATTTAGCTTATTCTTTCGGTTGGAAATACATCAGTGTGAGGATAATGGTAGTATCATTAGATAGTTTTGTTAACTGGTGTATACTGTATGCTAGAATACACTTGAGTAGTTCTACATGTATCTCGTGTTTACCGACATCTATTATTGTATTGAAAGTGTCACACTTCTGTTAGACTGTCAAGTCTGAATTTTATTTGACTGCTATCTTGTACTGGAATAACATCAGTATGTATTGTAGATCATACGATTTGGTTGTATTGTATTATACTGTAGTTTACACTTTATTCATTTCATAGTTACTGCTGTTGATGGTATAATTGCGGGACAACTTGTGAAACTAGAGGAGAAATTCCCTGTCATTGGAGAACAGCCGGGTGAAGTATGTCATCATGTATGTGTTTTGTTAGTGACATAAGAAATACATAGAAATGTCCTATTGTCTTAAAGGTCACCTTCTACTGTACATTACAGTATGTACTGTACATGTATAATATATTCACATTACTAACTTCCTACAGTGTATCATGTGTTTATCTTTGGACTACATACAGTGTACATGTCTATTTACATGTACCTATGTAAACCATGGGAGTCATATGATTACCTATCTTATACATGTATGACTTTACATGTAATCTGGCTACTCAATAGAATAAAGCATGCATGTTACTTATCATGGGAGTCATGATTACTTATCTAACTGCTAAGTCATAAAACATTTCATGTAATCTCGCTATCTAATATTGTATCTATATAAAGCATGTATTTATCATGGGAGTCATGATTATCTAGACATTACATGGTATCTGGCTATATACCTAATAGTATATCTGTATAAAGCACGTGTTTATCATGGAAGTCATAATTACTTATATACCTATAATAGGACATACTCATAAGATATTACATGTACATGTAGTTTGGCTACCTGCTATGTATGTGTACCTGTGTAAACATGATTCATTCATGGAACTATGTACATGTATCTTGTGACGTCTGATGAGAAATTATTTACTTGGATAATTTGCTTACCTTTATAAAGTTTTGCTATTCATCCATTTTGTGTATCCAAGATTATAGCTGTTGTTGTTAGCCTTGGTCAAATATCCATAGTTTAATCAAAATTACTATTAACTAGCAGATTATCTCATTGGTCACAGTTATGAATAGGCCTGAGCACATTATGCCGGCATAATTTTGGGAATAATACATGTAGGCTTTGAGAATGATGCTGGCATAATAGGCAAACATAATTAAATTTAAAATTCATTAATTAATGATAATTGTTAATTGAGGTTAGTAATAAATACCCAAAAAAAGCGTGGAATGAAATTCTGTCTGTCCATGAATTGACAATTATACTGTTGATAAAATAGTATATTACAAATGCATGCGTTGGGGTTCATATTGGCTTTAGAATTGTTAGCAATCAGTTAATCTATGGTGAGAAATATAAGGTATCATAGGGAAATGTATAGGAATAATAGGAAAAGTTTAGTGGGAATTACTCAAAAGAATAATGGGTGAAAAGTTGAGCACGAAAAGCTCAGGCATACATGTATCTATGTGTTAACGTGTGATTACTTATCTAACCCTCAATTCTATCAATGCATCATGTGACTATGTGTCAGGTGATAAAGTATTTCTCATTTCTAGATTGCTACAAAAAGTAAGGATGCAGTGTTTTCTAAACTTCAAGTTGGACAAGAAACATTGGGCAAGACTCGTGCTGGCTCTCTTGTAGGTTATGGAGTTGATCTCGCACTTTCTCTGACTGAAGGGGTAGTAGAGAAAGTTCTTCCTTCAGATGAAAGTGAAGAAGAAGAGGAGGAGGAAGAGGAGTACAGTAAAGGTCAGTGTGTCTGCGGTTGTCATTTTATTATAATGATAACTTGTTCTTCCCAATTGAACCTGTTGATGAATTTTAAAACTTTTATATAGTTTGTATGTTTCCTGATTACAGTAGACATGTTATTTAGTTATAGTTCATTAACTAAAACATCTAAAAACTCACAATGCCTTACTAAAAATGGTTTTAGCTATACATACATGTACATGTACACATACACATGTAGTTAAGTAAATCAGCACCAGTCTTGATCCTATGCTGCCTAATTAAACTATATAGTTATCATTCTTACTACCTTCCTGCAATTAACAATTTTGGAATCTTTGTCCTTCTTTGAAGGTCTTCTCTTCAGGAGTAAAACCCTGAGCTATTTGAAATGTTATAGAGCTGCTTGCTGCTAATAGGAAACCAATTTATTTTAAAAGTTTTTATAACTTTTTATTTTTATTAGTGTCTCAGACTAAGGAATCTCCTGTAGCCACACCCACAAGTAAATCTCGCTCATGGTTTGGTCTTCGTAGGAGAAATGTTAAAACCAAAGAAGAGGAGGAAGTGGAAGAGAAACCTCCTGTCAGTAAGGAAGGTATGTTTGTGTAACATGGATTTGATGTTAAAATACATGTGCAGTAATATATATGTGTAATTTATGTATACATGTATGTACATGTACATTTACTGGTGATGGGGCAAATAGGGAATTCTGACCTTAGAATATAAAGAAAACAATGTTTGTCAGTACATTCATCTCATATCTAGTACATGTGTACATGTACATGTCATAATTATGTGATTTATGCCTCTGTACTGTAAACTGAAGTACATGTACATGTACTGTTTACAGTGCAGTGCAGAAGCATAATGACAATACATGTATGTACTTATATACATGTAGTAACTGCAGTTTAAAGTACATACATGCCTGCTAATGTACTTGATTCATGTATTAACTACATATACATGTACATGTACATTCAATACATTGTTACTAAACTGTGTTAAAACATTATATACCGTAAATTGGGAATATTTCGTCTCTAAAATATTTCGAATTTTTATTTTTCGTATGTATAAATGTTCGTACGTGTGTATGTTATTATTTACGAATACCGTTTATTTCCATATACCCATTAATTTTCGAATTTTTAAATTTCGTACGCATACTGTTATACAAAACTTTTTATAGTACGAAATTTTCCCGAATTACGGTATGTGATTTACATGTACTTATATGTATTTATGTAGTGAAATCTTCAGTGGAGGCTACTGTTGTTCTATCTCGTACTAATCGTGCCTATGAGATTTCTCAAAAGGTCTATTATCGCTCATTGCGTCGTCTACAAACTTTACAAAAGCAATGTTCATCATCTCTTGAAAAACTCCAGATCAGTATAAACCTTGTGAGTTGAATACACGACTTGGAAAAGTTGATATGTACAGGCATATACATGTACATTTTATATGTACAGTGTTCTGCCCACACTGGTCGAGAATAACCACTTCTCAGATGAATTAACCACCTCTTAGATAAATTACCACCTCTTAAACAGCACTAAATGCAATGTAGAATCCAACCACCACTCTAAATATCCTGGGCAGAACACTGCGTGTACACTGTACATTATACATGTAATGTACATTGTACACAAGCATGTGCCATACATGTCATGTGTTCTTACTTGGTTCTATAGCAAGTGCTTCGCCCTTCTACATGAGCTACATGTATATGTTACTAACACTCTTCTTAGCTCACTGATAACTAATGGTGCTCCTAGAACAATAATTACAGGGCAGTAAATACACATTTAACTACTGGTTATGGGACATTTTCTGATCGTTTTGAGCTTATAACATATATATGTGCTGTAGTGTATTTACATGGCTGATCAAAATCAGCAATATCCAAGGATCTTATTTCTTGCTTTGCTGGTACACTGTATGTAGACTGTACAATACCAAGTCAGAGTTTTTTCATGTGGAATTTAAGTAGTCTGTTTACAGCCACACTAATCAACTTTAATTTGACTGCACTTCCTTCCACACCTGCAAGTAATCTTTATTTTGTTTGTGCTTCTAATAGAGAAGCTAGACACAAGCAGTATATGTATATGTAGTATATACAAGTATGTCATTCTTTGTATCTATTTAACAGTTTGTTCCTCTCTATCTACATGTATCTGTCTATTTATCTATCTATCTATCTATCTACTCAGCTACACTATGCTCAACTTGTAACATCTGGAGTTGGAAAACAGAAAGATAATGTGACTCAAGCACTGAAAGATAGCGAAACTAAAATCAGGGAGTTTCTTTCTTGTAAAACCCGTTCTGATCCTAATGATGGATTTTCTACTTGGTTATCTGAAGACAAGTCTGACAATGATGATATTAAATGGCTTTTGGAATCTGGAAAGAAAAAGGTAGTGTTTGATAAAATCACTAACCCTATAATGGATTATTGGTAGTTGTACATGTACAATGTAATATAGGTAATTTATCGTCATAGTTACTAAATGATGTACACATGTATATGTACATTGTACTTGTGTATAGGTAGTAATACATGTACATGTACATGTACAATGTAATATAGGTAATTTATCGTCATAGTTACTAAATGATGTACACATGTATATGTACATTGTACTTGTGTATAGGTAGTAATACATGTACATGTACATGTACAATGTAATATAGGTAATTTATCGTCATAGTTACTAAATGATGTACACATGTATATGTACATTGTACTTGTGTATAGGTAGTAATACATGTACATGTACAATGTAATATAGGTAATTTATCGTTATAGTTACTAAATGATGTACACATGTATATGTACATTGTACTTGTGTATAGGTAGTAATACATGTACATGTACAATGTAATATAGGTAATTTATCGTCATAGTTACTAAATGATGTACACATGTATATGTACATTGTACTTGTGTATACAGTGACTGTAGGTAGTAATACATGTACATGTACAATGTAATATAGGTAATTTATCGTCATAGTTACTAAATGATGTTTATGTACACTGTACTTGTGTATAGGCAGTAATACATGTACACATACAGTTGACTATCACCTTATTAAAGTGTAGCTCCCATCATATTATGTAAAGTCAGGTACTCTACATATATTTGTGAATTTGACTGTTTGGAGGAAGAAAATTTGGATCTAATACTTGTTGGAAAGCTTACATTTGTACATTTGTAATTTAGTAGCATTTAGCAAATTTTAGAAACATACGTGTGTATATAATTATAAATGTACATTGTGTGAATTTCGTATAATTGTACCTGCTAGTTAGCTACGTGTACATGTACATGTATGTGTGTCATTTGATGTGTTTTGTTTTGTGTAGGATCTATTTCAACAAGCTTTGGATTACTCTAAAAGTGCTAGTCAAAAGATTTATGAGCTTTTGAAATCGTTCTCTGGTATTACTGGATATCTTCCTACTCGACTCAGAGAGGGAGCTGAAAATGCTATGAAACAGGTACTAAACACAATGATGTATTATGGCTAGAATGAATAGTGAATTATGCATTACAGTAGTGAAGGTGGCATGTAATTAAAATTCATAACCTAGCAACAAGAAAAATTGGTCTAACCAGATGTTTGTTTCATATGCATGTACATTAGCAACCAATGTTGTCATACAGATTAATTGTGTGTTTCTTCATTTAACCATGATGGATTATATTAGTCTTGTCCCCAGACTGCCATGCCCTAGCTACAAACAAAAGACGGTCTGGAACAGTAGCTTCAAATGTCTTTTTCACTCAAAAAGGATGTTCACGAATGTTCTTTTTTGAGTGGAAAAGTCGTTTGACGCTTAGACCAAGAATCTAAATCAACTTTTCCAGACCATCTTTCGCCAGTAGGATGTGGCAGTCTGGGATCATGTCATCATTATATCATAGACATGTTAAGGTTGGGTGTGGCTTTATATTTATATTAGCAAATGGCTACGTCAAGAAACTATACATTTTGGTACTATAGTAATATGACAAACCTTATATGGTAGATAGGAACTGGGTTTTTATATTATACATGAACTACCAATGACGTCTTTATATCCACAGGCTAAGGATGTATATACAACTCTTAAGGATAATAATGTACCAGCTGAACTTCCATCATTCTTACTTTCTCAAATCTCGGAAGTTGTGGAAACACAGATAATGTATTGTCGTCACCTGGGTAACCATATCTCCACTGCTTTAAAGGTACCTATGTTATCATTTGTGTTGTAACATTATGTGGGCTAGTGCTAGTGCATTACAGTACCCAGTATTTAAATACTTGTTTCAATGTCTTTGATAAGGTAGATTTTGATATCCTAGAAGCTCTTGTAGTTATATGTTTCTCTCCAAATAGACAGGGCTAAGAATAGATTTGAAAACATGTCTGTCCAACATGATAAATTTGAATTAAAAATTATTTAATGGGTAGTCGTCAGGTACACACATAAATTATTTAGCTGTGGTACTTGGTTTCATTTTTCATCGTGTGTGCAAATCCGTTTGAATCTTCCTAGCCATAAAACGTATTATAATTAATTATGAGTACTGTAACAAAATCGTGGTTGTTATATTTTTATTCTTCTGTAGAAACGTTTTGGAAAGGATGAACAGTCTTCTGAAACAAGTAGTTTAGGAGATTTTGAAGTTCATGTTGAAGAGGAGGAAATAAATGAAGATGAAGAGAGTGGAAGTGAAACTGATGAATCCACTTAATATAATTATAATAACTGTTAAGCTTCTCTTAATTTCTGCATACACTGAACTGATTAATAATCATAAAGTGTTACTATTTTGTGTTTACACTATAGATATAATGGTTTGTTGATTATTAACAATATAATTATACATGTGGACATTATGACATAACAATGATGGGCAATACTGAAGCATTCTTGGTATTGTGACAGTGAGAATGTTTAGTAAGGATTTAGAGGGAGCATGAATTTTAATAATGTGGTCAGCATGTTCCACCAGTCAACTGGATTATTGAAGAAAAGAAACCTAAAGCAGTCATTGGATCAAGACTGTTGAGATACACATGCATACGAAACAAAAGCAACTGAATTGGAAGTCTACTAACTAAATATCTCAACCTCACTATATGGGTATGTTCATACTATCCTAACAATGAAGACAGACATCTTTCATTGATCATGATGAAAGATAAAAACAAGACACATGAATTGTAACCATGCCTAGTAGAAGAAACCTAATATAGATAAGCATTGGTAGCTCCTCGAATTGAGCAGTTGTGTGACTTCCACAAGGCATATATATATATATAATTATATATATATATATATATATATTGAATATCAACTTAGAATAATTCAATGACTCCATTCATTTCATTGGCATCACATGTGCCATCACCAAACAAGTTCACTACACACTTCATCTGGACCTCAATATTTGACCAAAACTTTGTTTATAAATTTTAAAATTCAAAATTTAATGGTAAAATATTAGATTTTAATTAAGTGATAATGTTTTTAAATTCAAACTCTTGAACTGAATCTTTGAACCTATTATATAGAGGATAGATAGAAAGGGACACGTAAATATCATGAATCACTCAACTACTAGTACTGAACTAGTGCAAGTAATTTCACACCCTGGGCAGTATTTGGGTAACTTCCTGTTTCATCTACTCCTGTTTTGTCTACCATTATACATTATAGTGTAGATAAGTCTACTGTTTAATCAGGAGTAGGTGAAACAGCATTAGACGAAACAAGTATTTGTTATGTTATGGCTTCCCAACAGTGTTAAAAGAAAATTCATTCATTTCAATGAGGAACTATATCAATGGTGAATATATAGAGGGTGTAGGACTGGGAGGGGTAGCTGCCCATTCAACTGCCTTTGTAACTAAAGCCCCTTTTATCACATATTTCACTAACAAATTAACTTATCAACAATAGCCAATGGATTTAAATTAATTTTGGTTGCATACATGTAATTATACATGGAAAATAGGCAAGCCCACAATGACATTGATGTACATACATGTACATGCACATTGAGTATGCTCAATTGTAACTAAAGGTGTTGTATACATATTAGACCTAGCCAAGGGTACTTGAGTACCCAATATCCGAGATTGAATATATTACTTGAACTACAATCATTACCCATGGGTACTATGATATAAATAATTATTATGCTTTTCATATCAATACTAAATAAATTGGAAGCAAAAGAGAAATATTTATTCAATAAACAGTCCTATAAACATGTGCTAGTGTTGTACTAAACACAAAAGAGTTTATTGTGATCAAGCTTAATAATAAAATGAAACGAGTGTTCAAGCTTTTATAAGCTTGATTTTGATCTCTCTGGCTTTCTCAGAAGCTCCTTTGTGTAGCTAAGAAAGATTCTTTCAAGAAAAGTTTAAATTGCAGAAATGAGAAGTGCTGAAAACGCACTCGCCGAAATGTCCACACACTAAATTTGGAATTAAAATTGAACAGGCACCTGTAATAATTATTCAACTTTGTACCCAGATCCACCCGTTGGTCAGGTCTAGTATATATACTAAGAGAACTCATATACTAACCTACTCTTAATTTGAAAAAGTGACTCAGACTTGACAGCTTGTCATGTGATGGAGTTTCTTGTAATTTGTGACTCTTAACATACTGGATGAAATAAATAGATAGACATAAATACATAAATAGGTGAATGGATAAGGATAGACAAAAACAGGAATATAACCTTACATGAACTGATAAATAGATATAATATATTCACATACAAACGAATCGTTGAATTAAGAGATATACCTGATTTAAAGTGGTGTGACACAATTCCAATATCTAGACGTAAGATCTTTCTCTTATAGCTCCTAACAAATAAGAGAATACATGTAGATAACAACTAATACATGTACTTGTACATGTACATGTACACAGATACATGTACATGTACACAGATACATGTATATACAGTACATACTACATAGTATATGTACATGACATTGTACATACACACACCATCCTACTACATTGTGATATTGATCCGATTCTCTCTCAGTAATGTCACTGGTACACTGTATGTACACGTACACATATATAATAACCAAACACTGACTGTTGAGAAGGTTTTGTGTTCATATCAAGTGTAAGGCTAATGAGATTCAAAATTCTAAGCTATGTACATATACATGTACATGTACATGTGCATGTATATGTACACTGTACATATCTACGTGTTAAAAGTGCATATACACACACATGTATGATTAAGAGGGAAGCCATGATTTACCTCTATGTCAGCAAGACGATAACAATATGAAATGATCCTCTTAACAGTTATAGCTGTTGATTCTAAATGGAAAATAGAATAAGTGATAAATAAAAACGAGAGAGGGACAGAAATGGGTGGGATATGGAGGAGCTAAGCTCCTGCTACAACTCTCCACCCACATAGTGAGGTCTAGTAAACTTCATAATAATTACTTCTTAACATACATTATGAAAATATGAATATTATTATACTAACTTGTTTTCTTGTATGTAGTTCCATCGCTGACCACAACCAGTTTGGAGTGAACACTGGACTTGGATTCTTGGAATGGGAACCAGTCTTTGAGATTTCAGAGGACAGAGTAATTATTAGGTGAAACCTGAAAATGTAAAATGAAAATGACACATACACAAGTACAGTACTAGTTACAAACAGATATTATTTAAACATTTGACCTATAGCTACAATGTTTAAATGTCTAAAATATTTTGTAGTACCTGTACAAATTTCTTGTATCCACCAGTAGTTACCATGGCAACCAATATAGCAACAAGTGAAGCTATGATTGAAGAGAACAGGACAGTTTTCACCATAAGAACTATCACACCAACAGACATGACTATCACATTCTGATGACAAGATGGGTAGATGTCTCTCCTATGGAGTATAGAAAGAGAGTAAGTAAATGTGTAAAATAAGCTATACACTACATGTATATGTCTAGTCTCACAGGTCAGCCTCTTCACTGAAGGAGGAATCACATGATAAGCCTTTAATACAATCCAATTGGCCAGAACCCATGACTTTCAGTGAAGGGGCTAGCACATGAGATTGAGACCATAATTATATGTCATTAAAGCTATTAATGACAAGCATTGTAGCTACCCAGTAAATCACTGATACAAAAACTTGCAGCTGCAAGTGTCCTTAAGCTACCAATAAAAACTATTGTATTAATGAACTATTGTATTAATGAACTCTTCAGTTAGTGATTTGAAATGGTTGGTTATGTTGTACAAAGTCCTCCTAACTAAATTATTATACAAAATTATATAGCTGTGACTTACTAGCTAGCCTAGCAACTAGTACACAATACAAGAAAGTTTTACATGTACATAAATTGAAACATAAATAAAATTTTAATGATAGGAAACTTTAAAAGTAACTCACTTCATTACAATATCCCATTCTGTATCCATCTTGATAGCAACAAAGGAAGATCCTGTGATAGTTTCTAAAGTTCTTAACTTTGTCTATTATGAAGACACGTGTGTTTCTGTCACTCTGAAATAACATGATGCAGTTTCGATATTTATGTTAGTTGGTTCTATAAGTTAAAAATCGCGAATCTGATGAGATGAGAATAATTTTCAAATCCTGTAACATGTACTATGAGTCTCGAGATACATGTAGTTAAAGAGAAACTAGTAGAGAGAACTTCATGAATATGTGGAAAAAGATGTTTCAGTACTGCCATTAGAGTTTGATCAAATGCCATGCCTTTATATACCATACTACATGTACTACTAATCATCTAACTCATCAGATGGTACTGATGAAGGGGCTTCGGAACCAGCAGGGAGTACTGATGAAGGAATTCGAACTTCGTGACCAGTAGATAGTACTCATGAAGGAGCTTCAGAACCTATCCTGAATCAACTACTGACTGAAGCTGGTGAGTATGGTATGTTGTTTTGAAGTTCGTGTATATGAAATACTTCAACTATGTGTTGTTTGATGACTACAATAAGCAAGTGGTGTCAATCTATCGCTGTCCATTACATTAGGATCTGCACCTGCTTCAAGTAACAATTTCAAGATTGGTTTATGTCCATATTGGGAAGCAAGATGTAATGCTGTTGTTCCACCAACTGCTTCATGATTCACATTAGCATTGTGTTCAATTAAAGTTTGAACCAAATCACTATATCCCTTAGCACTAGCTATCATTAGACTATTCCATCCATTATACTTCCCTATATTAGGATTAGCACCAGATTTCAGAAGCATGTCAACAATAGCAAGATCACCATTTTGACTTGCAAGATACAAAGCAGTTGTTCCATATACATCTTGAATGTTAGGATCAACATTAGCCATTTGCAGTAGCTCAACGACTTGTTTGTGACAATTCATGCTAGCCACCATTAGAGGAGTGATGCCAAGAATGCTAGCGATATTTGGATCTGCTCCAGAGTTGAGAAGAGTAGAAACAACAGCAAGATAACCATTTAGACAGGCAATATAAACAGCTGTTACTCCATTGTTGTCTTGAACATTTGGATTAGGACTTGCCTTTAGTAGTAGCTCAACTACATCATTGTGACCATTTTTACTAGCTGCCATTAGAGGATTACCACCAATATAGTCAGCAATATTTGGATCAGCTCCAGAGGTGAGGAGAGTAGTAACAACAGCAAGATGACCATTTTGACAGGCATTATAAACAGCTGTTACTCCCAATGTGCTTTGAACATTTGGATCAACTTTAGATTTTAGTAGTAGCTCAACTACATCATTGTGACCATTTATACCAGCTGCCATTAGAGGAGTACCACCAATATAGTCAGCAATATGTGGATCAGCTCCAGAGTTAAGAAGAGCAATAACAACATCAAGATAACCATTTAGACAGGCAATATAAACAGCTGTTACTCCATTGTTGTCTTGAACATTTGGATTAGCTTTTGCCTTTAGTAGTAGCTCAACTACATCATTGTGACTATTTATACCAGCTGCCATTAGAGGATTACCACCAATATAGTCAGCAATATTTGGATCAGCTCCAGAGTTGAGAAGAGTAGTAACAACATCAAGATGACCATGTTGACAAGCATGATAAACAACTGTTACTCCATCTTTGCTTTGGAAATTCGGATCAGCACCAGATTTTAGTAGTAACTCAACAACATCATTGTGACCATTTATACCAGCTGCCATTAGAGGAGTGCCACCAATATAGTCAGCAATATTTGGATCAGCTCCAGAGTTGAGAAGAGTAGTAACAACAGTAAAATGGCCCTTTAGACAGGCAAGAAAAATAGCTGTTTGTTCGTATGTGTTTTTAACGTTTGGATCAACATTGGCCTTTAGTAGTAACTCAATAATATCATTGTGACCATTCTCACTAGCTGCCATTAGAGTGATAGTTGGATCAGTTCCAGAGTTGAGAAGAGTAGTCACAGCAGCAAGATGACCATGTTGACAAGCGTGATAAATAGCTGATACTCCATTGTTGTCTTCAATGTTTGGATCAACATTAGCCTTTAGTAGTAGCTCAATAACATTGCTGTGACCATTCTTACTAGCTGCCATTAGAGCGATATTTGGATCAGCTCCAGAATTGAGAAGAGTAGTAACAACAGTAAGATGACCTTTTTGACAGGCAAGAAAAATAGCTGTTTGTCCATATGTGTTTGGAACATTTGGATCAACATTAGCCTTTAGTAACAGCTCAACGACATCATTGTGACCACGCTTAATAGCCGCCAGTAGAGGTGTGTCACCAATGTTAGCAGTGATATTTGGATCAGCTCCAGAGTTGAGGAGAGTAGTAACAACATCAAGATGACCATTAAGACAAGCGGAATAAATAGGTGTTAGTCCATTTGTGTTTTGAACGTTTGGATTGACATTAGCCTTTAGTAGTAGGTCAACAACAGTATTGTGACCATTCATACTAGCCATCATTAGAGGACTGGAACCATAATCTGTATTAGTGATATTTGGATCTGCTCCAGAGTTGAGAAGAGTAGTAACAACATCAAGATGACCATGTTGACAAGCAGAATAAATAGGTGTTAGTCCATTTGTGTTTTGAACATTTGGATTGACATTAGCCTTTAGTAATAGCTCAACAACAGTGTTGTGACCACTCTTACTAGCTGATAGTAGAGGACTGGATCCATAATCTGTTGTAGTGATATTAGGATTAGCCCCAGATTTCAGAAGCATGGCAACGGTAGCAAGATCACCATTTTGACTAGCAAGATACAAAGCAGTTGTTCCGTATATATCTTGAATGTTAGGATCAATGTTAGCCTTTAGTAGTAGCTCAACAACACCATTCTGACCATTCTGACATGCCACCATTAGAGGAGTGCCACCCAAATTGCTTGCGATATATGGATCAGCTCCAGAATTTAGAAGAGTAGTAACAACAGAAAGATGACCATTATGACAGGCAATATAAACAGCTGTTACTCCACTTTCATCTTGAGCATTTGGATTAGCATTTGCCTTTAGCAATACCTGAACAACGTCATTATGACCATTCATACTAGCCACCATTAGAGGAGTGCCTCCAAGATTGCTAGCAATATTTGGATCAGCTTCAGAATTAAGAAGAGTAGTAACAACAGCAAGAAGACCATTATGACAGGCAATATAAACAGCTGTTAATCCGCTTTTGTCTCGAACATTTGGATTAGCATTAGCTTTTAGTAACAGCTCAACGACATCATTGTGATCATTGTGAACAGCTGCCATTAGAGGAGTGACACCGTTCTTGTCACAGATATTTGGATCGGCTTCAGAGTTGAGAAGAGTATTAATAATATCAAGATGACCATTTACACAGGCAATATAAACAGCTGTTACACCAACCGTATTTTGAATGTTTGGATCAGCATTAGCCTTTAGTAGCAGCTCAACGACATCATTGTGACCATTCTCACTAGCAGCTAGTAGAGGACTGGAACCATAAACTGTAGTGATATTTGGATCTGCTCCAGAGTTGAGAAGAGTAGTAACAACAGAAAGATTACCATTATGACAGGCAATATAAACAGCTGTTACTCCCCTTTTGTCTCGAACATTTGGATTAGCATTAGCTTTTAGTAACAGCTCAACGACGTCATTGTGACCAAGCTTACTAGCCGCCAGTAGAGGAGTGTCACCAATGTTAGCAGTGATAGCAACATCATGATGACCACATTGACAAGCGAGATAAACAGCTGTTTCTCTATCTTCAACTTGAATTTCTGGATCAACACCATATTTTAAAAGTAACTCAACCAAACCGGTGTAACCATTCTGAATAGCTACCATAAAAGAAGTGTCACCATTGTTAGTAGTGATTTTCGGATCAGCTCCAAAGTTGAGAAGAGTAGTAACAACATCAAGATGGTCATGTTGACAAGCGAGATAAATAGCTGTTTCTCCCAACGTATTTGGAATGTTTGGATCAACGTTAGCTCTTGTTAGTAGCTCAACGGCATCATTGTGACCATTTTTACTAGCCGCCAGTAGAGGAGTACCACCAATATAGTCAGCAATATTTGGATCAGCTCCAGAGTTGAGGAGAGTAGTAACAACATCAAGATGACCATTAAGACAAGCGGAATAAATAGGTGTTAGTCCATTTGTGTTTTGAACGTTTGGATTGACATTAGCCTTTAGTAGTAGGTCAACAACAGTATTGTGACCATTCATACTAGCCATCATTAGAGGACTGGAACCATAATCTGTATTAGTGATATTTGGATCTGCTCCAGAGTTGAGAAGAGTAGTAACAACATCAAGATGACCATGTTGACAAGCAGAATAAATAGGTGTTAGTCCATTTGTGTTTTGAACATTTGGATTGACATTAGCCTTTAGTAATAGCTCAACAACAGTGTTGTGACCACTCTTACTAGCTGATAGTAGAGGACTGGAACCATAATCTGTAGTAGTGATATTTGGATCAGCTCCAGAGTTGAGAAGAGTAGTAACAACAGCAAGGTGACCATTATGACAGGCACGAAAAATAGATGTTTGTCCAGAGGTGTTTTTAATGTTTGGATCAGCATTAGCCTTTAGTAGTAGCTCAACTACACCATTGTGATCATTCTCACTAGCGGCTAGTAGAGGACTGAAACCATAATCTGTAGTGATATTTGGATCTGCTCCAAAATTAAGAAGAGTAGTAACAACAGCAAGATGACCATTATGACAAGCATGATAAACAACTGTTACTCCATCTTTGCTTTGAAAATTTGGATCAGCACCAGATTTTAGTAGTAACTCAACAACATCATTGTGACCATTTATACCAGCTGCCATTAGAGGAGTACCACCAATATAGTCAGCAATATTTGGATCAGCTCCAGAGTCGAGAAGAGTAGTAACAACAGCAAGATGACCTTTTAGACAGGCAAGAAAAATAGCTGTTTGTTCATATGTGTTTTTAATGTTTGGATCAGCATTAGCCTTTAGTAGTAGCTCAACTACACCATTGTGATCATTCTCACTAGCGGCTAGTAGAGGACTGAAACCATAATCTGTAGTTATATTTGGATCTGCTCCAGAATTAAGAAGAGTAGTAACAACAGCAAAATGACCATTATGACAGGCAATATAAACAGCTGTTACTCCGCTTTTGTCTCGAATATTTGGATTAGCATTAGCTTTTAGTAACAGCTCAACGATGTTATTGTGATCATTGTGAACAGCTGCCATTAGAGGAGTGACACCGTTCATGTCACAGATATTTGGATCGGCTCCAGAGTTGAGAAGAGTATTAATAATATCAAGATGACCTTTTACACAGGCAATATAAACAGCTGTTACACCAACTGTATTTTGAATGTTTGGATCAGCATTAGCCTTTAGTAGCAGCTCAACTACACCATTGTGATCATTCTCACTAGCGGCTAATAGAGGACTGGAACCATAATCTGTAGTGATATTTGGATCTGCTCCAGAGTTGAGAAGAGTAGTAACAACAGCAAGACGACCATTATGACAGGCAATATAAACAGCTGTTACTCCACTTTTGTCTCGAACATTTGGATTAGCATTAGCTTTTAGTAACAGCTCAACGACGTCATTGTGACCACGCTTACTAGCCGCCAGTAGAGGAGTGTCACCAATGTTAGCAGTGATATTTGGATCTCCTCCAGAGCTTAGAAGAGTAGTACCAACATCAAGATGACCATGTTGACAAGCGAGATTAACAGCTGTTTCTCTATCTTCAACTTGAATTTCTGGATCAACACCATATTTTAAAAGTAACTCAACCAAACCGGTGTAACCATTCTGAATAGCTACCATAAGAGAAGTGTCACCATTGTTAGTAGTGATTTTCGGATCAGCTCCAAAGTTGAGAAGAGTAGTAACAACATCAAGATGGCCATGTTGACAAGCGAGATAAATAGCTGTTTCTCCCAATGTATTTGGAATGTTTGGATCAACGTTAGCTCTTGTTAGTAGCTCAACGGCATCATTGTGACCATTTTTACTAGCCACCAGTAGAGGAGTGTCACCATTGTTAGTAGTGATATTTGGATAAGCACTAGAGTTGAGAAGAGTAGTAACAACAGCAAGATGACCATTTTGACAGGCATTATAAATAGCTGTTACTCCCAATATGTTTTGAATGTTTGGATCGACATTAGCCTTTAGTAGTAGCTCAACTACATCATTGTGAGCATTCTTACTAGTCACTAGTAGAGGAGTATCACCATTGTTAGTAGTGATACTTGGATCAGCTCCAGAGTTGAGAAGAGTAGTCACAGCAGCAGCATCACCATAACAACATGCCCAATAAACTGCTGTTTTTCCTTCAATATCACGAAAATTTGGATTAGCATTAGCCTTTAGTAGCAGCTCAATGGCATGGTTGTCACTACCATGCTCAAAACATGCCAGCAGAGGAGTGACACCATCTTTGCTAGAGATATTTGGATCCGCTCCTGAGTTGAGAAGAGTAGTAATAACAGCAAGGTCACCATTTAGACAAGCCAAAAATATAGGTGTTTCTCCATATTCGTTTTGAACTTGTGGATCAATATTATACTTTAGTAGTAGCTCAACTACAACATTATGACCATTCTCAATAGCCGCTATTAGAGGAGAATAACCATTCTCGTCAAAGTTATTTGGATCTGCTCCAGAGTTGAGAAGAGTAGCAACAACAGCAAGATGACCATTTTCACAAGCAAGATGAATAGCTGTTAGTCCATTTGTGTCTTGAATGTTTGGATTGACATTAGCCTTTAGGAGTAGCTCAACAACAATATTGTGACCATTCTCACTAGCCACCATTAGAGGTGTGCCACCAGGACCGTCAGAGATATTTGGGTCAGTTCCAGAGTTCAGAAGAGTAGCAACAACAGCAAGATGACCATTTTCACAAGCTAGATAAATAGCTGTTAGTCCATTTGTGTCTCGAATGTTTGGATTGACATTAGCCTTTAGAAGTAGCTCAACCAAAGCATTGTGACCATTCTGACTAGCCACCATTAGAGTACTGGAACCATAAGCTGTAGTAGTCATATTTGGATCGGCTCCAGAGTTGAGAAGACTAGTAACAACATCGAGATGACCATTTTGAGAAGCAAAATAAATAGCTGCTAGTCCATTTGTGTCTTGAATGTTTGGATTGACATTAGCCTGTAGGAGTAGCTCAACAATAGCATTGTGACCATTCCTACTAGCCACCATTAGAGTATTAGAACCATAAGCTGTAGTAGTAATATTTGGATCAGCCCTAGAGTTGAGAAGAGTAGTAACAACATCAAGATGACCATTTTTACAAGCGAGATAAATAGTTGTTTCTCCATCTGTGTTTTGAATGTTTGGATCGACATTAACTTTTAGTAGTAGCTCAACAATGTCATTGTGACCATTCTTACTAGCCGCCAGTAGAGGAGTATCACCATTGTTAGTAGTGATATTTGGATCAGCTCCAGAGTTGAGAAGAGTAGTCACAGCAGCAACATCACTAAAATGACACGCCCAATAAACTGCTGTTTCTCCATCTGTGTTTTGAATGTTTGGATCAACATTAGCCTTTAGTAGTAGCTTAATGACATCACTGTGACCATTTGTACTAGCCGCCAGTAGAGGACTGGAACCATTATCTGTAGTAGTGATATTTGGATCAGCTCCAGAGTTGAGAAGAGTAGTAACAACAGCAAGATGACCTTTTAGACAGGCACAATAAACAGCTGTTACTCCAAGTGCATGTTGAACATTTGGATCAGCATCGGCATTTAGCAGTAGCTCAACAACATCACTGTTACCATTCTCAATAGCCACCATTAGAGGAGTGCCACCATTTTTAGTAGTGATATTTGGGTCGGCTCCAGAGTTGAGAAGAGTAGTAACAACATCAAGATGACCATGTTGACAAGCAAGAAAGATAGCTGTTTCTCGGTCTTTGTTTTGAGCTTGTGGATCAACATTATACTTTAGTAGTAACTCAACTACATCATTGTGACCATTCTTACTAGCCGCCAGTAGAGAAGTGTTACCATTTTTAGTAGGGATATTTGGATCTACTCCAGAGTTGAGGAGAGTAGTCACAGCAGCATGATCACCATAATAACACGCCCAATAAACTGCTGTTTCTCCATCATTGTCTTGAACATGTGGATCGACATTAGACTTTAGTAGTAGTTCAACAACATTTTTGTGACCATTTTGACAAGCCACCAGTAGAGGAGTGACACCATTATTAGTAACGATATTTGGATCAGCTCCAGAGCTGAGAAGAGTCGTAACAACATCAAGATGACCATTTTGACAAGCACGATAAATGGCTGTTTCTCGATCTTTGTCTTGAAAATTTGGATCAACATTAGACTTTATTAGTACCTCAACGACATCATTGTGACCATTTTCACTAGCCATTGTTAAAGGAGTACCACCTAAATTGTCTGCGAGATTTATATCAGCTCCCAAGTTCAAAAGAGTGGTGACAAAAGTAAGATCGCCATTTTTACAAGCAAGATAAATGGCTGTTATTCCATTTTCATTTTGACTGTTTGGATCAACATTAGCCTTTACTAGTAGCTGAACAACATCACTGTGACCATTTCGAATAGCAACAGCTATTGGTGTATCACCATTATTGTTAGCAAGATTTGGATCAGCTTCAGAGTTGAGAAGAATATTAAGAACATCAAGATGACCATTTTGACAGGCAAAATAAACAGCTGTTTCTCTAATTTTGTTTTGAATGTTTGGATTAACATTAGCCTTTAGTAGTAGCTCAACGACATCATCGTGGCCATTTTTACTAGCTACGAGTAGAGGAGCAAGACCATTATTAGTCGTAATATTTGGATCAGCTCCAGAGGTAAGAAGAGTAGTAACAACAGGAAGATGACCATTTATACTTGCAAGATAAACAGCTGTTACTCCCTTGTTGTCTTGTAGGTTTGTATCCACATTAGCTTTTACCAGTAGCCTGACAATATTATCATAGCCATTGAAACTAGCCTTCATTAGAGGAGTTTCACCATTATTAGTAGTGATATTTGGATCAGCTCCAGAGGTGAGGAGAGTAGTAACAATACCTAGATGACCATTAGCACAGGCTTGATAAACAGCTGTTTCTCCATTATTATCTCGAATATTTGGATTAACGTTGAACTTTAGCAATAATTCAGCAACAACCTTGTGACCTTTTTGACTAGCCGCCATTAGAGGAGTGGAGCCACTATATTTAGCAATATTTGGATTAGATCCAGATTCAAAGAGCCGAGAAGCAATAGCGGAATATCCCAATTTACATGCTAAATAAAGGGCTGTTTCTCCATATCTGTTTTGTAAATTTGTATATTGAATATATTGCAATAGAGTTTGTACGACTCCAATATTATCATTTGCAGTAGCGGTCATGAGGGGGGTGAAGCCATTTTCTGATGGTATGTTTGGATTAGCACCTGAATTCAAGAGTGTAGTAACAATAGTTTGATTGCCTTTAAGAGAAGCAATATTGAGAGGAGTAACAGACTTACTTGTGACTACATTAGGTGAAGTACCAGCATCAAGTAATACACTAACTACATCAAGATGACCGTAAATACATGCTATATGTAAAGCATAAACACTTTGTTTATCTCTCATATTTGATGCAACAGTTATAACCTTCTCACCCCTTTTAGTCAGTGTGTTAGGATTACCACCTACTGCTAGGAGAACCTCTACAGGTGCTACTAAACCAGATTCGAGTGCGTTCAATAGAGCATTGTCTAGGGTAGTGAACTCACTGTTATGTCTAGTAGTCTGTTTAAAAATAACTTCATTATCAATGCTAAGAGATAATACGCCTAATGCCTTCAAGAAATGAGGAAATTTAGTTTGAACTCTCAGCAATCTGTTGTTACTAATTTTAGTAACCTTCCAGTACACCAGCATACAACCGGTACCCTTGGAAACTTTCATTGCCCGAATATGTTTATTAGGTTCACAAAAAAGAGCCCCGACTAATGTTTCAAACCTCTTTATGACCACGTTATCCCAGATATCTGCAAGCTTTAATTTAATCACTTTACCCCTTCCAGGTAGCTCACCTGTTAATTTTTCACTTAGATCTTTCATGGAGGTAGACTCTTTGAATTGCTCTAGGTCGCTTTTGTACTTCTCAAACATATCGTTGAGGTGTTTTACCTCTCCAAGGAAACATTCTACTAAATCTTCTAAGAGATAGTAGTAAAGAAAACTACAGCGCTTGCACACTCTCTTATATACATTATCTAAAGTAGCTTTTTCTGATGAAAATGGTTTTAATTTGCGTTGTCTGTATAAGAATTGTTGCAACAGGTTAAGTGAAATCGATTGCTCTTGTAGAACCCTTTTAGTTTCTGTTTCCAGCGTGGAATATTGCGCATAAAGACGATCAAAATCTCTAACAATTGTTGTTTCTACTTGTATTGTTTCATACACTGGAGATAACGATGTGTTGCGGGCCGCATCAAGGATACCACTAGCTGAATTATATTCTAGGTCTTCAATATCGCTGGGAGTGCCTTCGCGATTGTCATCCTTTTGAGTACTTAAAAGTTGTTCAAATAAATTACAATACTTATCTCTTATCTGACCTGCATGATTATGATCTCCAATCTTTTCAAAAGCTCCAGCAATATCCTTCCAACATGGCTTTTTGTTCTTTTCATAACATATAAATAGTTCAGTTACGCAGCGATTAGTTCCTTGACAACTGTATTGATTTTCAATCCTTTTTAGATCATTGTGGGCTAAGTTGAGATGAACACCCAGAGAAAACCATTGTGGCTCCTTACCAACCTCCTCCACAAATTTACTGAGTGTTGGAACAGGAGTTAGATCAGACATAATAGCTACTGTTAGAGCTGGATTAAAAAGTATATTATAATATATAAAGATAATACAATAAGTTTATTTTACCTTTTGGCAGTGTCAGAGCTGGCAGGAAATGCTTTGCATACTCCAACCATTTAAGGCTTTAACTTAAATTTAATTATTAAAAATTATATTGGATCCTGACATCCTATAATTATTTATTATTATTATTATTATCTTGATATCCAAATTATTTTGCAGTGTTAGTAATAACATAATTACTAATTTATTGGTTAGTAGACTTACTAGACTACAGTTGCAGGGGCGTAGCAATCAAGGTTCGGCCATAAAATGGGTGTGGCCAAAACCCAGGAAGTGGGTGTTGTTTATAAATATATATATATAAATATATTATAAAATAGCTTATTTTTAAGCAGACTTATTTGACAGATAGCACCTGTTAAGTTACTAGTGTATCAGTCTGTCAACCTATCTCCTGTGAACTTTGTAGGTGTTTAATACTGTACAACCATAGCATAACCAAATTATCACACACTTTACATATGTCTAGACGTAATGGGTGTGGTTAATTTAAAGCCACACCCTAATAGTACTCTTTAAAACTGGTCTGGCCAAAACTGTAGCAGCCAAAGTGCCTGCTATGCCTTTGAGTTGCAACTTGCAAGGAATAGTAGAAAATGTAATTTAATTGGTCGGGCATGTTGTTATGACTACATGGTGACATACATGTACTTGTACTAATTGTAATTTCCTTATCATGTATAATATGTGCAAAGAAGCAGAACAAATATTTTAATTAAATCGTTTTAGGTTTCTAAACCTTTTTTGTGCATCTAATATGAGATATTATAGACATATTTCATCATTTATAATTGGTACAAGTATGTTATCATGCAGTCATAACAACTTGTATGACTAATTAAATTATAATTTACACTGTACTACATTTGCTTTTTACAGTGTACACTTACAGAATAGGAGCCTCCTACTCACAATCTGTTATTTACTATGTACAGTGATATCATACATTGGTAATAGGTCCAAGCAAATTAAGCCTGACTCAAGAATGATCTCCATAATAAATTTTATAATGCCAGCATAAAAATGGAATGTATTATAAAAATTGAACATGATATAATAATTATTATAAAAATGGAAATAAAAATTGAAATGAAAATTGAACATGATGCATTATAAAATTGAATATGTTATATAAATTTATAGGGTAGTGTTGATTGACTGAATAATACTAATAAGAGTGAAATGCTGTTTATGATTTACACATTTCAATTTGTTTGTAAGTATGAATGAGAAGAGAAGGGAAACGAGATGTGAAATATAATACAAACTCCTCAGGAATGGATCCTAAACTATGTCTCAGGTTCTCTGGAAGTTCACGATAATGATGTTTCTGAAAACTGATTAGAAAATAATAAATCTCATTAGTTTAAGATATGTTATAAAATAATAAAACATTAAAAAATATATAGGCATTTCTTAATAAGGAAGACTGTCCTTTTTATTACTGGGACCACCCAACAGTATCATCAATCTTTGTCACAAAATGCTCAGCCTCTTTCTAAAATTACATCTTATCTTCAAACCACACAAGTTGCATTCACATTTGGTACAAAAAGGACAGCATTGCATGTACTCAAAAGCAAGCAATTCTCAAAATTTACATGTGCTAGAGGATCCCAATGTATATACATGTATATACATGTATAAACAAACATTATTCTCTCACCTTATCTCTTAATAAATCCCTCAATGAGGTATCTTGAGATCTCAATTTATGAAGATCTATAAGACGAAACATTTAAAATAAAAAATAAACAAATCAATAACTCAGAAGTTATCATAAATTCCAAGTCCTACCATCTGTATCAAATATATCAGAGAGTATGGTAGTATACTATCTATGTAGGTATGGCACGGAAACAAATTGGTCTGTAATCCATAATCCATGTTCCACATTTTATACCCACCCATAATTAGATACATGTATAGTAATATCTTATGTCTACTTTTAATTGTGTGTACTAATATTAGCCAATTTAGTAAATAACGTAACGATCTATAAAATTAGTACACGCTAAAAATATATTTTGTGATCATTATATTTTATTAGCTTATTAAGTGTGGCTCCAAACTCACTAAACTTAATGCATGCTAAATATGAGCATTTAAAAATCGTTAAATTTAGTGGATGCAATTAATAGTAGGCTTAATGTATATATGTGTATGATACAAAATCTCATTTTCAATATAAGACTTACCACTCTAGTGTGATCCTGGAATTTCTGGAGTGATACCAGACGAAGCTGTGAAGTATCCTTGACCAGTTGGTAGCTTACAACAAAGTCACAAATCGGATATGAGAGCCTTAATCTGTTTTGATGAACACAGGCCACACGTCACAGGTAACGAGAACATTTTGAGGTTTGAGTCTCTGTATACTGAGAAAATGAGAAACTAATGATCTTGGTTGATAATATTATTATTTTAGCTGTATTAGTTATTAGCAATTCACATCAATACAGCTGATACTGTACATGTAGCCATGTACAATATGAATTTTGTACACATATTTAATTCTCCTATTATATAGCCCACCAAATCTTAGCTATAACTATCATATGGCTGAACTGGGACTGGTTGTTCTTTGTAGAGGCAGATGCCATTTTGTCATGTGTATAAAATGTCTGTATCCCATGGTGGGAGTATTATAGCATGCAATTATCTGGTATCTGGATTATTAGTAAAACATCTATATCAGTACATCACTACTATAATGTACTACTGACTACAATTAATTATTATTGGTAGCAATGAGTTATTAGCTAGCCTAATATTAGGGAGATTGTATATGTACATGGAAACATTCAAAATACATTAGTGACTCACTTCATTACAGTATCACATTCTGTATCCATCTTGATAGCTATAATAGAAGATCCCATGATATCTAAAGTTAAGTGCTCATTCTGCTAAGGTAGAATATTATTTTTGCTCGATGAATGATATTTTGTCACTTTCAAATAATTACGATTGATATTCATCCAAGCTAATGTGAAATAGATGACAATAGCTTCAAATTGTACAACAGTTGGCCACTTACTATGAGTCCTGTGTTGATCTTTTCGAAGCGCTAGTAGAGAGAAATCCATTGGTAGATAAAGGTATTGGAACACTACTAACAATGACTTGTATTTTAACACTTGCAATTGCCTAAGCTAACAGAATTTGGTAAGTATGCAGTCAATACTCTATACACACACAAATTAGCCTGCTTTTCGATTTTTAAAATTTCAGTAGAAGACAAAACAATATCTCACTTTATTTCTCATTGTTCTTAACAAATCCCTCAATGAGGTACCTTGATAAGATCTAACCTTATGAAGATCTATAGTATGAATATATAAATCATAAACAGATCAATAGACAGAGTCCATCAGACATTACAAGTCCTTACATTACATTTATAATTATATATCACACATAATTTGTCTTTGTTTATCACTAATGTGATCCCTTCTGAACAGTCACACTTCCTCTTTCTAATGACTGGACCACAGGAGACATGGGAGATTCTTTCGCTATTTTATCACTGACATCTTGAAAGAAAGGAAGCTACTTTAATGATGACCAGAAGAGACAGTGACTCATGAGCTGTGGGTTAGTCTATATGTGTAAAATAGATCATGTAATACAGCTAATTTGTGTGGATCCATTAATATGACATTATAATATGACTACAATTAGCTATAGCAACACTTTCATAATAATACATGTATATGTTTAGTAAAAGGGTTTTAATTCCTATTATAGTTATTACATAAGAATGCAATTACTAAAACACTGAGATAATACACTGATGTATAGTACTATATGTACATGTACAGCATGTGTGCAGTCATGTACATGTAACTATATATGTACATGAACATGTATATGTGTGTACTTTTATATGTACATTTATAGTACTATATGTACATGTATAGTATGTGTGCAAATACATGTAATTGTGTATGTACATGTGTGTATGTTTACATGTACATTTATAGTACTATACGTACATGTACAGTATGTGTACATACACATGTACATGTAATTATATATGTACATGTGTGTACTTGTACATGTACATGTAACAACTGGTACAGTACCAGTATGTGATAATGTGTTTTAATTAAGATACTTACATATTATCGCACAGATACAAGGAAATATTACGAGTTGGATACAGCGTTGCCACGAGTCCGAAGGACGAGTGGCACGCTGTATCCAACGAGTAATATTTCCCGGGTATCTGTGCGATAATATATTTATCAAATAATGCTTGTTTTTGCCTATTACTACTTAGCAATACTTTATTATTCACACTATCATGATAAAGATGGTAATCTTGAAGCATCCCAAAACAGTAGCTATCTCGGGCAACCTCCAACCTGAAAAAAGACTTTCAGCACTGCACATATATAAACTTCTCTACTTTCACATTTTATCATAAACATAACTTACCTCGTTCATAATTTTATCACAACTCATGTTTACTAACTTCACCATCGCCAAAACTAAAGAAATTGGAGAGTAATCTTTTTCTACACAATTTTTACTTAGCAGCATGTGACACGCAATACAATAAAACTTCCGGTCAGGTGATTTTCCGTGCAATAAAACTTCCGGTCATATGACTCTATAAAAATACTGGAAAATATTGTCATAGTGCGTGATTTGAATGTCTAATTGAAAATGTATGGATTCGTTGTTTCTATGGTAAACATTGTTTGATAGATGTATGTACTATGTATAACCAGTGCATGTACATGTATACACAGTATATATACGACAGATGTTAGTACAATTAAAAGATGGTTGGCTATTTCATATCATCATGTTGGCATTCAGTTTGACTAATAAAGATCAATAATAATAACAGGGTATATGTAGTAGAATACATGTACATGTAATTTACATACAGTATGTACAATATTTTATAATTATAAGAACTCATTAATTTGTGTGCCTGGATACTTTGATTCCTATTATAGTTATTACAGAAGAACTCAATTACAAAAGACTGAAATAATACACTGGATGTGCAGTACTATATGTACATGTACATGTACAGTATGTGTACATATGCATGTACATGTAATTCTATATGTACATGTACATGTAACAAATGGTATAGTACCAGTATATGTTTTAATTGAGATACATGTATGCATAACTAGCATACCTATATGTATATACATGTACATGACATAATTCAAAGATGTTTGGCTATTTCATATAGACAAATAAGGTCAATAATAACAGGGTACATGTAGTAGAACACAGATCAATGAATTATGAATCAACTCGTCAAACTGGGTGTGGCCTAATTGAAGTGGGTCATGGGGCTTCTACATGTTCCAGTCATAGTATTTTGATCACCTAGTGACTATTCTACTGATACACATTAGATAGAATAGTGAACTATCTGTAAGGTTTTGCAAGTGTTGAATTTCGTGTTCTTGAGGTTTTGAGACTCAAAGTCAATTCTCATGCCCTATGCATACACTACTCAATGCTTGGATGTATAATGATTTGATACACATGTACATGTTGTGTGTGAAAAAATTAATAATAAAAGTTTATTAATTACAATAAAATTTTGGATTTTTGGTCTGCAATCAGTAATACTGATAAATCTACACACACAGTAATATATATTATATATAATACATTTTCAACACAAGACATACCCTCTAGTGTGATCCTGGGATTTCTGGAGTTATACCAGACTGAGCTGTGAGGGATCATCAACCAGTTGACGACAAAGTCACAAATCTGACTGACATGAGAGCCTTGATCACTTTTAATCCAGTAATTATATTTGGCAGGGTTCAAAGTGTGGTTTTGAAGATAGACACACCTTCCTTGAAGTTCCTTCCTTTATTTTTGTGTCTTGGTCAATACTGAATGCGAATACGAAATTTGGTTTACTGTTATCAGCATGGAAAATGAGAATGAAGTCAGTATTCACATAATTTATAATTACAAGACTCTATATTAGATGCTGAGCCTCTTCAACAAAACTAACTAGAAATGAAACAGTCAGGGAGCGGGGTTGAAGTGAACCTCAATAGTTAATTATCTGAAGACAAGTCTGACAGTGATGATATTAAGTGGCTTTTGGAATTTGGAAAGAAAAAGTTAGTAAAATTATTGGTTGTACAATGTACATATCTGTAATTTATCGTCATTATGACGTCATAGTTACCAAATGATGTATAATAATTATGTAAGTGTACATTTAATATACTTGTGTATTATGAAGTTTAGTAACAAAGGCAGTAATGTGTAACTTTAAAACATCACTATAATGAGGTTTCCAAATTGTATAGTGGTAACAATAAACATTTCAGACGTTCAGCAGATTTTACTACAAATTGGTGAGTCAGTGACCATACTGTTTGTAATCCTTGAGTCAAGAAACTGTGTTTAACCCTTAGAGGACTGATTTGACCCTTATGTACTTAGGACCTTATGTACTTAGGAATGCGTTCCTAGCATTACGAAGCACTCCAAATGTTTGCAATTGGTTTCAGTGATAAGCTCAAGAAAATGGCTAAAAATATTGATTTGGCCTAAATATAGAGTACAGGGGGAATTTTAAGGGGAATGTTTCCCGTTGATGGGGGTTCAAAGGAGGCATCACCCACACAATTTTGAGTTTTAATGACCCCACCCATGCAATCTAGTGGGTTGCTGAGACATGCTGGAAAACCTGGGTGTTGCTGGTACCAACAATTAGTGGAGTCGTTTTGTTTGCCCCAATTACTGTCAAAAGAGGGCAAACACTGTATTTGTCTTAGTCCTACAAAGCACTTGGGAACTTTTGAGTCCTGGTGAGCAAGTTGCTAGAAGTAGTACTCCATGTCGAAAAAAGAAATATCTGCAGCAGAGCCAGCAGTTTTGGAAATGGAAAGCATTGCTAAAAACATGCTTAGCACTCTAAGGATTAACTTGCATCTATTTATGAAATTGACTGCTTCAAGGAAATAATCTTAAATGAAACACTTTTGATTAACGTACATTTGTAATTTGGTGTTGTTTTAGCAAATCATACATATCACCATATATGTGTAACGCTTGCATTTGTGCCTGCAAACAATAGCTACCTTGCATGTAGTTTATCATGTATATGTGATTGTACACGTATATGTGTCATTTGATGCGTTTTGTTTTGTGTAGGATCTATTTCAACAAGCTTTGGATTACTCTAAAAGTGCTAGTCTAAAGATTTATGAGCTTTTGAAATCATTCTCTGGTATTACTGGATATCTTCCTACTCGACTCAGAGAGGGAGCTGAGAATACTATGAAGCAGGTACTAAACAATGATGTATTATACCTTGATTAGGCTAGCATCTGGATCACATTTGTTGAGCACAGTTCAGTATGCTTATATGACAAGTGTGAACCAAATGTTTTAAGTTCAGTTGGTTATAGTTAAGCACATGCAGTTCCAGATACTAGTGTATCGGTGCATCACTAGTTTGTATGGCTCCTTGACAAGTGTGAACAAAACTGAACTGTAACTAGAGCTAAGCTCCATTGGTACACCTTGGGGTGGGTGTAACAAAATGTTTTGGTTCAGTTTGTTATAGTTAAGCACAGTTCCAGATACCAGTGTGGATTATGCTAGTTAAGGTGATAAGTAATGAATATTCATAACCTAGCAACAAATAGTTTAATTTGTGTAACCGGATGTTTGTCTTCCATATACAATAGAAATGAATGCTAAAGTACATACAGATTTGTTCTAACTTGTGTATTTTTGTTAGTGTTGAGTCAACATGAGTGTGGCTTTATATTTATGGTAGCAAATGGTTATGTATTAATATGACAAACCTGATATGATAGATAACATGAACTACCAATGAATTATTATTCTATTTCCACAGGCTAAGGATGTATATACAACTCTTAAGGATGATAATGTACCAGCTGAACTTCCATCATTCTTACTTTCTCAAATCTCTAAAGTTGTGGAAACACAAATAATGTATTGTCGTCACCTGGGTAACCATATCTCCACTGCTGTAAAGGTACCTATGTTATCATTTGTGTTGTAACATTATGTGGGCTAGTGCTAGTGCATTACAGTACCCAGTATTTAAATACTTGTTTCAATGTCTTTGATAAGGTAGATTTTGATATCCTAGAAGCTCTTGTAGTTATATGTTTCTCTCCAAATAGACAGGGCTAAGAATAGATTTGAAAACATGTCTGTCCAACATGATAAATTTGAATTGAAAATTTAATGGGTAGTCCTCAGGTACCCGCATAAATTATTTAACTGGTACTTGGTTCCATTTTTCATCATGTGTGCAAATTGGTTTGAATCTTCCTATATAGCCCTAAAATGAATATATAATTAGTTATGAGTACTGTAACAAAATCGTGGTTGTTATGCTTTTATTCTTCTGTAGAAACGTTTTGGAAAAGATGAACAGTCTTTTGAAACAAGTAGTTTAGGAGATTTTGAAGGTCATGTTGATGAGGAGGAGGAAATAAATGAAGATGAAGAGAGTGGAAGTGAAACTGATGAATCCACTTAATATAATTATAATAACTGTTAAGCTTCTCTTAATTTCTGCATACACTGGACTGATTAATAATCATAAAGTGTTACTATTTTGTGTTTACACTATAGATATAATGGTTTGTTGATTATTAACAATATAATTATACATGTGGACATTATGACATAACAATGATGGGCAATACTGAAGCAAATAATCCTTAATAGTTAATACACATTCTTGATGTAGTAAGAATTTAGAGGGAGCATGGAATATGAGAATTAGTGTACCATGTTTAATAAGGTGGTCAGCATGTTCCACCAGTTAACTGGATTATTGAAGGAAAGAAACCCAAGGAAGCCATTGGATCAAGACTGTTGAGATATACATACATACGAAACAGGCAGCCATTGGATCAAGAACATATACAAAAGCAACTGAATGGATGTCTACTAACTAAATATCTCAACCTCACTAAATGAGTATGTTCATACTATCCTAACAATGAAGCCAAACATCTTTCATTAATCATGATAAAAGCTGAAAACAAGACACATGAATTGTAACCATGCCTAGTAGAAGAAACCTCATACAGATAAGCATTGGTAACCCCTCCAATTGAGCAATTGCATGACTTCCACAAGGCATATATATATATAATTATATATAATTATATTGATTATCAACTTAGAATAATCCAATGACTCCATTCATTTCATTGGCATCACATGTGCCATCACTAAACAAGTTCACTAACACTTCATCTGGACCTCAATAGTTATTTGACCAAAACTTTGTTCATAAATTTTAAAATTCAAAACTTAATGGTAAAATATTAGATTTTAATTAAGTAATAATGTTTTTAAGTGATAATGTTTTTAAACTCAAACTCTTGAACTGAATTTTTGAACCTATTATATAGAGGATAGAAAGGGACATGTAAATATCATGAATCATGAAGTAATTTCACACCCTGGGTAACTTCCTGTTTCATCTACTCCTGTTTTGTCTACCATTATACATTATAGTGTAGATTAGTCTACTGTTTAATCAGGAGTAGATGAAACAGGACTAGATGAAACAGGTATAAATCCGTATTTGTTATGATATGGCTTCCAAACATTGTTAGAAGAAAATTCAATGAGGAACTATATCAATGGTGAATATATAGAGGGTGCAGGACTGGGAGGGGTAGCTGCCCATTCAAATGCCTTTGTAACGAATTGACTTATCAAAAATAGCCAATGGATTTAAATTAATTTTGGTTGCATACATGTAATTATACATGGAAAATAGACAAGCCCACAATGACATTGATGTACATACATGTACATGCAAATTGAAGTCAATTGAGTATGCTCAATTGTAACTAAAGGAGTTGTATACATATTACACCAGACCAAGGGTATTTGAGTACCCAATACCCGAGATTGAATGTATTACTTGAAACTACAATCATTACCCATGGGTACTATGATATAAATAATTACTATGCTTTTTATATGAACACTAAATAAATTGGAAGCAAAAGAGAAATATTCAATAAACAGTCCTATAAATATGTGCTAGTGTTGTACTAAACACAGAAGAGTTTATTGTGATCAAGCTTATAAAGTTTGATAATAAAGTGAAACGAGTGTTTGAGCTTGATTTTGATCTCTCTGCCTTTCTCAGAAGCTCCTCTGTGTAGCTAAGAAAGCTTCTTACATAAGTTGCAGAGCTGAGAAGTGCTGAGAACGCACTTGCCCAGATGCCCACACACTAAATTTGCAATTAAAATTAAACAGGCACCTGTAATAATTATTCAACTTTGTACCCAGATCCACCCGTTGGTCAGGTCTAGTATATATACTATGAGAACTCATATACTATATAATCTACTCTTAATTTGAAAAAGTGACTCAGACCTGATAGCTTGTCATGTGATGGAGTTTCTTATAATTTGTGACTCTCAACATACTGGATGAAATAGATAGATAGATATAAATACATAGATAGGTGAATGGACAAAAACAGGTTTACATGAACAGATAAATAGATATAATATTCACATACAAACAAATCGTTGAATATAGAAACACAAAGATATACCTGATTTAAAGTGGTGTTACACAACTCCAATATCTACATGTAAGATCTTCCTCTTATGGGTCCTAACAAATAAGAGAATAGATACACTATTATAAATAACAACTAATACATGTACATGTACAGGTATATAGTACATTTTACATGTGTATGTACATGTCACTTGTACACAGTATGTACATCTACACATATAATGACTGTTGAGAAGGTTTTGTGTTCATATCAAGTAGAAGGCTACTGTGATTCAAATTCTAAACTATGTACATACACATGTACATGTACATGTACATATACATGTACATGTACATATACATATACATGCACATGTACATATATATGTACATGTATGTGTTACAAGTGCATATACAAGCATGATTTACCTCTCTGTCAGCAAGACAATAACAATATGAAATGATCCTCTTAACAGCTATAGCTCTTGACTCTAAATGGAAAATAGAATATGTGATAAATAAAAAATGAGAGAAGGGGACAGAAATGGATGGGTAGGGAGGGGCTAGTCTTGTATTAAACTCAAACATGTGGAAAGCGAAGCAGCATCCACTTAGTTTAGGCATGCAATCATATGCTATTATTTGGATAGATAGGCCAATTAGATAATTTTTTTTAATACAAGAAGTATTGTAGTTAAATGTCTTCTATACTCATAAGCTCTTGCTATAACTCTTCACCCACATAGTGAGGTCTAGTAAACTTCATAATAATTACTTCTTAACATACATTATGAAAATATGAATATCATTATACTAACTTGTTTTCTTGTGTGTCGTTCCATCACTGACCACAACCAATTTAGAGTGAACACTGGAATTGGATTCTTAGAATGGAAACCAGTCTCAGTTTGAGATTTCAGAGAATTATTAGGTGAAACTTGAAAACATAAAACTATAAATGAAAACAAGTACAGTAATAGTTACAAACAGATATTACTTAAACATTTGACCTATAGCTACATGTTTAAACGTCTGAAATATTTTGTAGTACCTGTACAAATTTCTTGTATCTACCAGCAGTTACCATGGCAACCAGTATAGCAACAAGTGAAGCTACAACAGGACAGTTGTCACCATAGGAACTATCACACCAACAGACATGACTATCACACCACCCTAATTCTGATGACAAGATGGGTAGATGTCTCTCCTATAGAGTAGAGAAAGAGAATAAGTAAATGTGTGTCATTACTAAGCTGTACACTAAATGTATATGTCTAGTCTCATAGGTCAGCCTCTTCACTGGAGGAAGAATCACATGACTTTTTACCACATTGCAATTTTATTGTACGGCAATCTATTCTGCACCTGCACAAGCCTTTGATACAATTCAATTGGCCAGACCCTTTATCCTCCATGACTTCCAGTAAAGGGGCTAGCACATAAGATCAAGACCATAATTATATATCATTGAAGCTATTCGTGACAAGCATTGTAGCTACCCAGTAAATCACTGATACAAAAACAGCAGCTGGAAGTGTCCCTTAAGCTATCAACTTGATAAAAACAAAAATGCTATTGTATTAAGGTTGTAGTCTTTTCCGTGGGCAGATGCTACCCCAATCAGTTTCTACTTTTTCAAGCTTCTTGCTGCATACAATGTGGTTCCAATGATCTTGGAACCCACACCCACCTGGGGGTATAATTATTGGGCCTAAATGTTTTCACTGATAGTTTCTTCAGCCTCTTGTAATGAATTTTCAGAAAACGGCTCTATTTGTTTTCATTGTACTTGGTGCACGCCATGATTGGTGGTCGTGGCTTTCATGGTTTTGTACTTATTGCGATTGGAAAAATGGAGATTTTTTCAACACTCTCTCGCTTACAGACCAATATAAAGATGATCAAAAGATGTGAAAGTTGGTATTACACCAGGTTAGAGTCATATTATATAATATTCCATTTTGAAACTGATTGGAGTCGCATCTGCCCACTCCCTTAATGAACTCTTCAGTTAGTGATTTCATATGGTTGGTTATGTTGTACAAAGTCCTCCTAACTAAATTATTGCACAGAATTAAGTAGCTGTGACTTACTAGCTAGCCTAGCAACTAGTACACAATACAAGAAAAGTTTTACATGTATATAAATCGAAACATAAATTAAATTTTAATGATTGGAAACTTTAAAAGTACATTAGTGACTCACTTCATTACAGTATCATATTCTGTATCCATCTTGATAGCAACAACGAAAGATCCTGTGATAGTTTCTAAAGTTCTGGGCTTAACCTTGTCTGAATTGTTTCATAATTATGAAAACACGTGTGCTTCTGTCACTTTGAAATAACATGATGCAGTTTCGATATTTGTGCTAGTTGGTTCTGATAAGTCAAAAATCACGAATGTGATGAGAGGAGAGTAACTTTGAAATCCTGTAACATGAACTACGACCCTCAAGATAGTTAAAGAGAACTTCATGAATATGTGTAGAAAGATGTTTCAGTACTGCCATTAGAGTCGGATCAAATGCCATGCAATTAGCTATACACCATATTACATGTACTAACTCATCAGATGGTGCTGATGAAGGGGCTTCAGAATCAGTAGATAGTACTCATGAAGGAACTTCAGAACCTGTAGCTGAATCAACTACTGACTGAAGCTGGTGAGTATGGTATCATTGGTATGTTGTTTTGATGTTTGCATATACGAAATAATTCAACTATGTGTTGTTTGACTACAATAAGCAAGTGATGTCAATCCATTATTGTCCATTACGATAGGATCTGCACATGCTTTAAGTAATATTTCAACGATTGGTTTATGTCCATATTGGGAAGCAAGATGTAACGCTGTTATTCCACCAAGTGCTACATGGTTCACATTAGCATTGTGTTCAATTAAAGTTTGAACCAAATCACTATATCCCTTAGCACTAGCTATCATCAGACTATTCCATCCATTATATTTCACTATATTAGGATTAGCACCAGATTTCAGAAGCATGGCAACAGTAGCAAGATCACCATTTTGACTAGCAAGATATAAAGCAGTTGTTCCATATACATCTTGAATGTTAAGATCAACATTAGCCTTTAGTAGTAGCTCAGTGACCTCTTTGTGACCGTTCATACTAGCCACCATTAAAGGAGTGCCACCCAAACTGCTCGAGATATTTGGATTGGCTCCAGAGTTGAGCAGAGTAGTAACAACAGTAAAATGACCATTATGACAGGCAATATAAACAGCTGTTACTCCATTTTTGTCTTGAACATTTGGATTAGCATTTGCCTTTAGTAGTAGCTGAATGACATCAATATGACCATTCACACTAGCCACCATTAGAGGAGTGCCTCCAAGATTGCTAGCAATATTTGGATCTGCTCCAGAATTGAGCAGAGTAGTAACAACAGCAAGATGACCATTTCGACATGCATTATAAACAGCTGTTATTCCCAATATGTCTTGAATGTTTGGATCAACGTTAGATTTTAGTAGTAGATCAACGACATCATTGTGACCATTCTCACTAGTTGCTAGTAGAGGAGTGCCACCAATATAGTCAGCAATAATTGGATCAGCTCCAAAATTGAGAAGAGTAGTAACAACAGCAAGAAGACCATTTTGACAGGCATTATAAATAGCTGTTTCTCCATATGCATTTTGAATGTTTGGATCAACATTAGCCTTTAGTAGTAGTTCAACGACATCATTATGACTATTTTTACTAGCTGCTATTAAAGGAGTGACACCTTTGTTAATAGTGATATTTGGATCAGCTCCAGAGTTGAGAAGAGTAGTAGCAACAGCAAGATGACCATTCAGACAGGCAAGAAAAATAGCTGTTTGTCCATATGTGTTTTTAACATTTGGATCAACATTAGCCTTTAGTAATAGCTCAACAACATCATTGTGATCACACTTACTGGCAGCCAGTAGAGGAGTATCACGGTTTTTAGTAGTGATATTTGGATCAGCTCCAGAGTTGAGAAGAGTAGTAACAACAGCAAGATGATCATTAAGACAAGCGGAATAAATAGGTGTTAGTCCATTTGTGTTTTGAACATTTGGATTGACATTAGCCTTTAGTAGTAGTTCAACAACAGTATTGTGACCATTCTGACTAGCCAGCATTAGAGGACTGGAACCATAATGTGTATTAGTTATATTTGGATCAGCTCCAGATTTGAGAAGAGTAGTAACAACAGCAAGATGACCATTAAAACAAGCGGAATAAATAGCTGTTTCTCCATTTGTGCTTTGAATGTTTGGATTGACATTAGCTTTTAGAAGTAGCTCAACTACATCATTGTGACCATTTTTACTAGCCACCAGTAGAGGAGTATCACCATTATCAAAGATATTTGGATGAGCTCCAGAGTCAAGAAGAGTAGTAACAACAGCAAGATGTCCATATTGAGAAGCGAAATAAATAGCTGTCACTCCATTTATATTTTGAATGTTTGGATCGACATTAGCTTTGAGTAGTAGCTCGACGACATAATTGTGACCATTCTTACTAGCTGCTAGTAGAGGAGTATCACGGTTGTTAGTAGTGATATTTGGATCAGCTCCAGAGTTTAGAAGAGTAGTAACAACAGCAAGATGACCATTAAAACAAGCGGAATAAATAGGTGTTAGTCCATTTGTGTTTTGAACATTTGGATTGACATTAGCCTTTAGTAGTAGGTCAACAACAGTATTGTGACCATTCTGACTAGCCAACATTAGAGGACTGGAACCATAATCTGTATTAGTGATATTTGGATCAGCTCCAGAGTTGAGAAGAGTAGTAACTACATCAAGATGACCATTAAGACAAGCGGAATAAATAGGTGTTAGTCCATTTGTGTTTTGAACATTTGGATCGACATTAGCCTTTAGTAGTAGGTCAACAACAGTATTGTGACCATTCTGACTAGCCAACATTAGAGGACTGGAACCATAATCTGTGTTAGTAATATTCGGATCAGCTCCAGAGTTGAGAAGAGTAGCAACAATATTATCATAACCATTGAAAATAGCCACCATCAGAGGAGTTTCACCATTATTAGTAGTGATATTCGGATCAGCTCCAAAGGCGAGGAGAGTAATAACAACAGCCAGATGACCATTAGCACAGGCTCGATACACAGCTGTTTCTCCATTTGTGTCTTGAATGTTTGGATTACCATCAAACTTTAGTAGTAGCTCAGCAACAACCTTGTCACCACTTTTACTAGCAATGATTAGAGGAGTGTTACCATTATTAGTAGAAATATTTGGATCAGCTCCAGAGTTGAGAAGAGTAGCAACAATATTATCATAACCATTGAAAATAGCCACCATCAGAGGAGTTTCACCATTATTAGTAGTGATATTCGGATCAGCTCCAAAGGCGAGGAGAGTAATAACAACAGCCAGATGACCATTAGCACAGGCTCGATACACAGCTGTTTCTCCATTTGTGTCTTGAATGTTTGGATTAACATCAAACTTTAGTAGTAGCTTAACAACATCATTGTGACCATTTTCACTAGCTGCCAGTAGAGGAGTGTCACTGTTGTTAGTAGTAATATTTGGATCAGCTCCAGAGTTGAGAAGAGTAGTCACAGCAGCAACATCACCATAATAACATGCCCAATAGACTGGTGTTTTTCCATCAATATCTTGAACATTCGGATTAGCATGAGCCTTTAGTAGTAGCTCAATGGCAAGATTGTTACTACCATCCTCAAAACATGCCAGTAGAGGAGTGACACCATCTTTGTTAGAGATATTTGGATTCGCTCCTGAGTTGAGAAGAGTAGTAACAACAGCAAGGTCACCATGATTGTCACTATCATTCTCAAAACATGCCAGTAGAGGAGTGACACCATCTTTGTTAGAGATATTTGGATTCGCTCCTGAGTTGAGAAGAGTAGTAACAACAGCAAGGTCACCATGATTGTCACTATCATTCTCAAAACATGCCAGTAGAGGAGTGACACCATCTTTGTTAGAGATATTTGGATCCGCTCCTGAGTTGACAAAAGTTGTAACAACAGCAAGGTCACCATTTAGACAGGCAAGAAAAATAGCTGTATCTCCGTTTTCATTTTGAACATGTGGATCAATATTATACTTCAGTAGTAGCTCAACCACAACATTGTGACCATTCATACTAGCCACCATTAGAGGAGAGTAACCATACTTGTCAAAAATATTTGGATCCACTCCAGAGTTGAAAAGAGTAGCAACAACAGCAAGATGACCATTTTCACAAGCGAGATAAATAGCTGTTAGTCCATCATTGTCTTGAATATTTGGATCGACATTAGCCTTTAGGAGTAGCTCAACAACAGTATTGTGACCATTCATACTAGCCATCATTAGAGGACTGGAACCACTATCTGTAGTAGTGATATTTGGATCAGCTCCAGAGTCGAGAAGAGTAGCAACAACAGCAAGATGACCATTTTCACAAGCAAGATAAATAGCTGTTAGTCCATCATTGTCTTGAATATTTGGATCGACATTAGCCTTTAGGAGTAGCTCAACAACAGTATTGTGACCATTCCCACTGGCCACCATTAAAGTACTGGAACCATAAGCTGTAGTAGTGATATTTGGATCAGCTCCAGAGTCGAGAAGAGTAGTAACAACAGCAAAATGACCGTTTCGAGAAGCAAAATAAATAGCTGTTAGTCCATTTGTGTTTCGAATGTTTGGATCGACATTAGCCTTTAGGAGTAGCTCAACAACAGTATTATGACCATTCTGACTAGCCGCCATTAGAGTACTAGAACCATAAGCTGTAGTAGTGATATTTGGATCAGCTCCAGAGTCAAGAAGAGTAGTAACAACAGTAAGATGACCATTTTCACAAGCGAGATGAATAGTTGTTTCTCCTTTTCTGTTTTGAATGTTTGGATCGACATTAGCTTGTAGGAGTAGCTCAACGACATCATTGTGACCATTTTTACTAGCCGCTAGTAGAGGAGTATCACCATTGTTAGTAGTGATATTTGGATCAGCTCCAGAGTTGAGAAGATTAGTCACAGCAGCAACATCACTAAAATGACATGCCCAATAAACTGCTGTTTCTCCATCTTTGTTTTGAACATGTGGATCAATATTATACTTCAGTAGTAGCTCAACTACATCATTGTGACCGTTCATACTAGCCACAAGTAGAGGAGAGTCACCATTGTTAGTAGTGATATTTGGATCAGCTCCATAGTTGAGAAGAGTAGTAACAATAGCAAGATGACCAAGTTCACAAGCGAGATAAATAGTCGTTTCTCCATTTGTATTTTGAATATTTGGATTGACATTAGCCTTTAGTAGTAGCTCAACGATATCATTACAACCATTCTTACCAGCTGCCAGCAGAGGAGCAAAACCTGGATCAACAGCAAGATGATCATTTTGACAGGCATTATCAATAGTTGTTACTTCCAATGTGTTTTGATTGTTTGTGATAACATTAGCCTTTAGTAGTAGCTCAACGATGTCATTGTGACCATTTTTACTAGCTGCCAGTAGAGGAGTTTCACCATTTTTAGTAGTGATATTTGGATCTGCTCCAGAGTTGAGAAGAGTAGTTACAGCAGAATGATCACCATAATAACACGCCCAATAAACTGCTGTTTCTCCATCATTGTCTTGAACATGTGGATCAACATTACACTTTAGTAGTAGCTCAACGACATTTTTGTGACCATTTTGACTAGCCACCAGTAGAGGAGTGACACCATCATTAGTAGCGATATTTGGATCAGCTCCACAGTTGAGAAGAGTAGCAACAACATCAAGATGACCATTTTCACAAGCACGATAAATAGCTGTTTCTCGATCTTTGTCTTGAAGATTTGGATCAACATTAGACTTTATTAGTAGCTTTACAACATCATTGTAACCATTTTCACTGGCCATAGTTAAAGGAGTACCACCTAAATTGTCTGTGAGATTTATATCAGCTCCCAAGTTCAGAAGAGTGGTGACAAAAGTGAGATCGCCATTTTTACAAGCAAGATAAAAGGCTGTTATTCCATTTTCATTTTGACTGTTTGGATCTACATTAGCCTTTACTAGTAGCTCAACAACATCACTGTGACTATTTCGAATAGCAACAGCTATTGGTGTATCACCATTATTATCAGCAAGATTTGGATCAGCTCCATTGTTGAGAAGAGTGGTAACAACATCAAGATGACCATTTTGACAGGCAAAATAAACAGCTGTTTCTCTAGTTTTGTTTTGAATGTTTGGATTAACATTTGCCTTTAGTAGTAGCTTGACGACATCATTGTGGCCATTTTTACTAGCTACAAGTAGAGGAGCAAGACCATTATTAGTAGTGATATTTGGATCTGCTCCAGAGTTGAGAAGAGTAGTAACAACAGGAAGATGACCATTTATACTTGCAAGATAAACAGCTGTTACTCCTTTTTTGTCTTGTATGTTTGGATCAACATTAGCCTTTAGCAGCAGCTCGACGATATTATCATAGCCATTGAAACTAGCCTCCATCAGAGGAGTTTCACCATTATTAGTAGTGATATTCGGATCAGCTCCAGAGGTGAGGAGAGTAGTAACAACAGCTAGATGACCATTAGCACAAGCTTGATAAACAGCTGTTTCTCCATTATTGTCTGGAATGTTTGGATTAACGTCAAACTTTAGCAGTAATTCAGCAACAACCTTGTGACCTTTTTGACTAGCCGCCATTAGAGGAGTGGAACCACTATATTTAGCAATATTTGGATTAGATCCAGAGGCCAACAGAAGAGAGGCAATACTAGAGTGTCCTAATTTACATGCTAGATAGAGAGCTGTTTCTCCATATCTGTTTTGTAAATTTGTATATTGAATATATTGCAATAGAGTTTGTACGACTCCAATATTATCATTTACAGTAGCAGTCATGAGGGGGTTGAAGCCATTTTCTGATGGTATGTTTGGATTAGCCCCTGAATTCAAGAGTGTAGTAACAATAGTTTGATTGTCTTTAAGAGAAGCAATATTGAGAGGAGTAACAGACTTACTTGTCACTACATTAGGTGAAGTACCAGCATCAAGTAATATACTAACTACATCAAGATGACCATAAATACATGCTATATGTAAAGCATAAACACTTTGTCTATCCCTCATCTTTGATGCTACAGATATAACCTTCTCCCCCCTTTTAGTCAGTGTGTTAGAATCACCACCTACTGCTAGGAGAACCTCTACAGGTGCTACGAAACCAGATTCTAGTGCGTTCAATAGAGCATTGTCTAGGGTAGTGAACTCACTGTTATGTCTAGTAGTCTGTTTAAAAATAACTTCATTATCAATGCTAAGAGATAATACGCCTAATGCCTTCAAGAAATGAGGAAATTTAGTTTGAGCTCTCAGTAATCTGTTGTTACTAATTTTAGTAACCTTCCAGTACACCAGCATACAACCGGTACCCTTGGAAACTTTCATTTTCCAAATATGTTTATTAGGTTCACAGAAAAGAGCCCCGACTAACGTTTCAAACCTCTTTATGACCACGTTATCCCAGATATCTGCAAGCTTTAATTTAATCACTTTACCCCTTCCAGGTAGCTCACCTGTTAATATTTCACTTAGATCTTTCATGGAGGTAGACTCTTTGAATTGCTCTAGGTCACTTTTGTATTTCTCAAACTTATCATGGAGTTGTTTTACTCCTCCAAGGAAAAATTCTACTAAATCTTCTAAAAGATAGTAGTGAAGAAAACTACAGCGCTTGCACACTCTCTTATATACATTATCTAAAGTAGCTTTTTCTGATGAAAATGGTTTTAATTTGCGTTGTCTGTATAAGAATTGTTGCAACAGGTCAAGTGAAATCGATTGCTCTTGTAGAACGTTTTTTGCTTCTGTTTCCAGCATGGAATATAGCGCATGAAGATGATCAAAATCTCGAACAGCTTTTGATTCTACTTGTACTGTTTCATACACTGGAGATAACGATGTGTTGAGGGTCGCATCAAGGATACCACCAGCTGGATTATATTCTAGGTCTTCAATATCGCTGGGAGTGCCTTCGCGATTGTCATTCTCTTTAGCACTTAAAATATTTTCAAATAAATTACAATACTTATCTCTTATCTGACCTGCATGATTATGATCTCCAATCTTTTCAAAAGCTCCAGCGATATTCTTCCAACATGGCTTTTTGTTCTTTTCATAACATATAAATAGTTCAGCTACACAACGATTAGTTCCTTGACAACTGTATTGATTTTCAATCCTTTTTAGATCATCATGGGCTAAGTTGAGATGAATACCCAGAGAAAACCATTGTGGCTCCTTACCAACCTCCTCCACAAATTTACTGAGTGTTGGAACAGGAGTTAGATCAGACATAATAGCTACTGTTAGAGCTACATTAAAAAAAGACTAAAATATACAAAGAGAATACAATGAGTTTATTTTACCTTTTGGCAGTGACAGGGCTGGCAGGAAGTGCTTTGCATACCCACCATTTAAGGCTTTAATTATTAATTTTTATTTTGCAAGTGTTAATAATAACATACATTACTGTATGCTTTCACATACAATTTATTGGTTAGTAGACTACAGTTGCAAGGAATAGTGGAAAATGTAATTTAGTTGGTCAGGCATGTTGTCATGACTACATGGTGACATACATGTACTTGTACTAATTGTAATTTCCTTATCATATATAATATGTACAAAGAAGCAGAATGAATATTTTAATTAAATCGTTTTAGGTTACCGATCCTTCTTTGTGCATCTAATATGAGATTATAGACATGATACTTCATTATAATTGGTACAAGTATGTTATCATGCAGTCATAACAACTTGTATGACTAATTAAATTATAATTTATACTCTACTACATTTGTTATTTAACAATTATATTTTTACAGTGTACACTTACAGAATAGAAGCCTCCTACTCACAATCTGTTATTTACTATGTACAGTGATATCATATATTGGTAATAGGGCCAAGCAAATTAAGCCTGATTCAAAATTGATCTCCATAATATTTAATCTAAAATTTAAAATGCCAGCGAATGAATTATAAAAATTGAAATAAAAATTGAACATGACAACAAATTATAAAAATGCAATGTTATAAAAATTGATAAAATTTATAGGGCAGTGTTGATTGATGGAATAATACTAATAAGAGTGAAATGCTGTTACTGATTTACACATTTCAATTTGTTTGCAAGTACATGTATGAATGAGACGAGAAGGGAAACGAGATGTGAAATATAATACAAATCCCTCAGGAATGGATCCTAAACTATGTCTCAGGTTCTCTGGAAGTTCACGATAAATGATGTTTCTGAAAACTGATATAGAAAATAAAAAAATCTGATTAGCTTAAGATCTATTATAAATTAATAAAACATTAAAATATATATATATATAGGCATTTCTAAGTAAGGAAGACTTTCCTTTTTGACCACTCAACAGTATCGTCAATCTTTGTCACAAAATGGTGGCATTGCTTAGCCTCCTTCTAAATTACATCTCATCTTTAAACCACACAAGTTGCATTCATATTTGGTACAAAAAGGACAGCATTGCATGTACTCAAAAGTAAGAAATTTCTCAAAATTTACATGTGCTAGAGGATCCCAATGTATATACATGTATAAACAAACATTATTATCTCACCTTATCTCTTAATAAATCCCTCTATGAGGTACCTTGAGATCTCAATTTACAAAGATCTATAGAACAAAATATTAAAAATAATAAATGAACAAATCAATAACTCAGAAGTCATCATACATTCCAAGTCCTACCATCTGTCTCAAATATATCAGAGAGTATGGTAGTATACTATCTATGTAGGGATGGCACGGAAACAAATGTGGTCTGTAATCCATAATCCATGTCCCACATAGTAATATCTTAAGTCTACTTTTAATTGTGTGTACTAATATTAGCCAATTTAGCAATTAACGTAACAATCCCTATAATTATTACACGCTAAAAATATATGTTGTGATCATTTTATTTAATTAGCTTTCTAGGTGTGGCTCCAAACTCACTAAAATTAATGCACGCTAAATATGAGCATTTAAAAATCGTTAAATTTAGTGGATGCAATTAATAGTAGGCTTAATGTATATACATGTATGATACAAAATCTCATTTTCATTATAAGACTTACCACTCTAGTGTGATACTTGAATTTCTGGAGTGATACCAGACGAAGCTGTGAAGTATACTTGACCAGTTGGTACATAGCTTAAATGCAACAAAGTCACAAATCTGATATGAGAGCTTTAATCTCTTTAGATGAACACAGGTAACAGGTCACAGGTAACAAAAATATTTTGAGGTTTGAGTCTCTGTATACTGAGAAAATGAAAAACTAATGATCTTGGTTAATAATATTATTATTTTAGTTCTATTAGTTATTTGCAATTCACATCAATACAGCTAATACTGTACATGTAGATGAACATGTACATGAATATGTGTGTACTTTTATATGTACATGTACAGTATATGTGCATATGCATGTATTTGTATATGTACATGTGTGTACATTTACATGTACATGTATAAGACTATATGTACATGTACTGTATGTGTACATATACATGTACATGTAATTATATATGTACATGTGTACTTGTACAAGTACGTGTAACTACTGGTACAGTACCAGTATGTGATAATGTGTTTTAATTAAGATACATGTATGTATAACCAGTGGATGTACATGTATACACAGTATATATACGACAGATGTTAGGACAATTAAAAGATGGTTGGCTATTTCATATCAATATGTTGGCATTCAGTTTGATTAATAAAGATCAATAATAATAACAGGGTATATGTAGTACAATACAGATCAATGGATGTACATGAAATTTACATATAGCATGTACAATATTTTATAATTATAAGTACTCATTAATTTGTGTGCCTGGATACTTTAATTCAAATTATAGATATTACAGAAAAACTCAATTACAAAAGACTGAAATAATACACTGAATGTATAGTACTATATGTACATGTGTGTACTTGTACATGTACATGTAACAACTGGTATAGTACCAGTATATGTTTTATTTGAGACATGCATAACAAGTACATGTACATGTATACACGGTATATACATGTACATGACACAATTCAAAGATGTTTGGCTGTTTCATATAGATAACGAAGGTCAGTAGAACACAGATCAATGGATTATGAATCAACTCGTCAAATTGGGTGTGGCCTAATTGAAGTGGGTCATGGGGCTTCTACATGTTCCAGTCATAGTATTTTGATCACCTAGTGACTATTCTACTGATACACTTTAGATAGAATAGTGAAACTATCTGTAAGGTTTTGCAAGTGTTGAATTTGGTGTTATTGAGGTTTTGAGGCTCAATGTCAATTTTCATGCCCTATGCATACACTACTCAATGATTGGATGTATAATGATTTGATATACATGTACATGTTGTGTGCGAATAGAAAAATTAATTATTATCAATTTGGATTTTTGGTCTGCATTCAGTAATCAATGTTCCACATTTTATACTGATAATCTACATGCACAGTTATATATATAATACATAAATCTCATTTTCAATGCAAGACTTACCACTCTAATGTGATCCCGGAGTGATACCAGACTGAGCTGTGAAGTATCCTCGAACAGCTGGAAGCTTACAACAAAGCCCAAAATCTGATATGAGAGCCTTGATCTCTTTTGATGAGCACAATGTTAGGAGAACATTTTGTGGTTTGATGTCTCTGTGTACTGAGAAAATGATAAACTAATGAACAATAGAATGTGTGTGATATGGGGTATGTCTTTGTGTGTTAGTCTCATCCCCATACTACCACATGTTTCTGGTTTGAGGACTATCAACATTTACTAACCTATTCCTAAATTATGAAGGTGACTCAGACCTGACATACATGTAGCTTGATATATGATTCTCTTGTTATCAACAGTAATCTCTGACCCTTGATATACTGAATGGATGGATATGGATATGTACATAAAGATAGATACATAAATAGATAAATAGATAGATAGACAAATAGATAGATAGATAGGCTGACAGATAGATAGATGAATACATGTAGGTAGATATGTAGATAAGTAGATAGATAGAGAAATAATAAATATAGATATAATGATGAATAGAGGATGTAAATATACAAATGGACACACATACACACATACAGTGTGATTTATAAACTCATCAACATTATACAAGAACAGTAAATTTTGGAACGCTCGCAAATTTAAATATTCACAATTTGCTAATTACTGTACCCAGCCCATTGTAATACCATAAATTCGGTATTCTTATTTCACGAATTGCACCAAATTTGTAAAATTTTTCTTATTACATGTGTATGTCATTTTCCCGGCATATGGTACATATTCCATGAATACCTGAACAGGTATATATGTAAGAACACACATGAATATTCTTAAGATGGATAAGAAGATTTACCTCTCTATCAGTTAAATTAATAATCCTGTAGAATGATCCTATAAAATAATTCTGTTAATAGCTACAACTCTATAAGAACCTCTGAATCATGAGAAATAGAATACAGTCGGTTTGTAAACACACACACAAAAAGCAAGGAAGAGTGGGATGGGAAAGAAGGAGCCAGCCTTCACGAGTCCCTCATTAACCATAGTTTACTGATCTACATATTCATAAAAATTAATACCAGTATGATATTGATATAATAATATTTTTATTAAATTAAAATACTGAAAGACAGAACCCTTGTCTAGATACTTACGTAGTTGTGATTTGAATTTGTGATTACAGAGAGGGAAGGCTAGGAATATAACTGATTTAAGATAACAGTGTGAGATGTAATGAGTCAATTATCGTAACTTTTGAAAAACGTTTAGTAATAAAATTCTTGACTTAAATTTCTTTACTTGTATTCCATATATTCCAGCTATTCTCATTTACATATTCAAATACACAGAGATTACTATAACAAGAAGATTATGAGAAATGAAGCCAGGTGAAGGAGCGTCTTATTCAGTAAATGCACCATATTAAGAAGCTTATGAAGACATACAACTGTACATATGATCCATGTCTATATAGTAAGTCAATTAGTATGTATTGTAATTGGATGTCTTCAATACTCTAGTCTCATCCCCAGACTGCCATGCCCCATTGTGATAAACAGTCTTGTAACTTTGGCCAACATTCCTGAAGCAGTGACATTGCATTCCCTGATTCTTGTAATGTCCAATCATATTATCACATGATACAAGTAGAATCAGGTGACAACCACCTAATTATGACATCACTACACTAGGAATGTTGGCTATACCAGAATATTTTTTTGCCGTGGGACATGCCAGTCTGGGGACAAGACTATCAATACTCATAAACTCCTGCTATAACTCTCCATCCTCACAGTGAGGTCTAATAAACCACATCTCATAATAACATACATTATGAATATCATTATACTAACTTGTTTTCTTGTGTGATGTTCCATTCATACTACACTAGACATATCACTGACCACAACCAACTTATACTGAGTGAACACTGGATTCAGATTTAGATTCTTAGAATGAGAACCAGTCTTTGAGATATCAAAAGATGGAGTATTTATTAGGTGAAACCTGAAAAAAAAAAACACAGTAATACAGTATTAGTATACAAACAGATAATATTTAAATATTTTGACATAAAATATTTAAATTTCTGAAATATGTAGTACCTGCCCTTGTATCCACCAGCACTGAGTTAGCCTGGTAACCAGTATAGCAACAAGAGAAGCTACAATTGAAGAGAACAGGACACACACCAACAGACATGATTATCACACTGCACGGCACTAGACATGTCGCTGACCATGAACAAAATTAAAATGAGAGAATGCTTGATTCGGATTCAATAATAGACTGATCCTTAGAATGGGAACCAGTCTTGAGATTTCAGGTATCTATTAGGTGAAACCTGAAAACATAAAAATTGAGATTTTAGAGGATGGAGTACCTATTAGGTGAAACGTAAAAAAAAAAAATTACAAATGAAAATGACATAAATAAGTGCAGAATACAAACATATATCATTTAAACATTTGACATAAAATATTTAAACTGAAAATTTTGTAGTACCTGTACAAATTTCTTGTATCCACCAGTAGCAACCAGTATAGCAACAACTGAAGCTATGATCAGGACAGTTGTCACCATAAGAACTATCACACCAACAGACATGACTATCACACCACCCTCAGAAGAATCAGGACAAGATTACAGATTTCTCACATCTTGAGTATTGACTTTAACATCTTTGAAGTTGCTTATATCATAACAGCTCACATGTATATGAATGCTAATTTAAGTCATGTGACTTCAGTAGTGGGTGTGGTCTCTATCCAGAAACTAGAGAAGGAAAATGAGTGGGGAAAGACAAATGAAACAGGAATAAGTACATGTACACTAAACTGTACATTACATGTACATGTACACTAAGCTGTATATTACATGTACATGTACACTAAACTGTACATTACATGTACATGTACACTGAGCTGTACATTACATGTACATGTACACTGAGCTGTACATGACATGGACATGTACACTAAGCTGTACATTACATGTACATGTACATGTACACTAAGCTGTACACTACATATATGTACACTAAGCTGTACATTACATGTACATGTACACTAAACTGTACATTACATGTACATGTACACTAAGCTGTACACTAAGCTGTACATTACATGTACATGTACACTAAACTGTACATTACATGTACATGTACACTAAGCTGTACATTACATGTACATGTATACTAAACTGTACATTACATGTACAATGTATAATTTATGTCTGACTTTAAAAAATTAAAGGCACCAAATTACCAATGCAAATATGTTTTCAAAAATTTACAACTGCAACTAATAGTTGTCCTTCAACTAGCTACATGGCAAGATTTGATAATGAAAATGGTAATTTATGAATGGTCATCAAAATGCAACTCTTCAGTTAGTGATTTGATATGCTCAGTTATGTTATACAAAGATCTAAACTATTATAATATATATAATTATACTGCAATGTCCTGCTGACTTAATTATTATACCAAAGTACATTAACGACTCACTTTTTTCAGTACAGCATCATATTCTCTGTCCATCTTGAAAGGAAAAATGGAAGATGGATACTTATCGTTAACTGCTTAATCTCGTATGGTAGAATATTGTTACTCGATGAATGATAATTTGTCATTTGGAAATAATTATGGTGATGTGATTGTGATGTCTGTCCAAGCTAATAAAATAGTTCTAGATGGCATAACTTCAAATCATGTAACATTGGCAATTTGCTACATGTCTAAAGATGATTGGAGTTAGAACTACAGTATTTGCTAACTGTCCTCCATATTATCAGCTGGTACTGATGAAGGATTTTCAGAACCTACACCTGAATCGACTGATCGAACGCTTTGCACTGACAAAGGTCCTTCTCCATCAGTATAACCCCTATCACTACTGATGACTGAAGCTGGTGAAAATGGCATGTTATAGTGAAATGTACGGAACACTTCAACTATGTCTTGATGATGATTATAATGAGCAACATCAAGTGGTGTCATTCCATTACTGTCCATTACATTAGGATCTGCACCTGCTTTAAGTAAAATGTTTATAATAAGCTTCTGTCCATACTGAGAAGCAAGATGTAATGCCGTTGTTCTACCAACTGCTTCATGGTTGACATCAACATTATGTTTAATTAAAGTATGAACCAAATCACTATATCCCTTAGAAGTAGCTATCATCAAACAATTCCATCCATTATACTTCACTATATGAGGACTAGCACCAGATTTCAGAAGCATAGTAACAATAGTAAGTTGATTATTTTGACTTGCAAGATACAAAGCAGTTGTTCCATATACATCTTGAATGTTAGGATCAGCATTAGCCTTTAGTAGTAGCTCAACAATATCATTGTGGCCATTCCTACTAGCCACCATTAGAGGAGTGCCACCAAGAGTGTTAGCAATATTTGGATCAGCTCCTGAATTGAGAAAAGTGATAACAACAGCAAGATGACCATTTCGACAGGCATTATAAAGAGTTGTTTCTCCAAGTATGGTTTGAACATTTGGATTAGCATTAGCCTTTAGTAGTAGCTCAACAATATCACTGTGAGTATTATCAATAGCCACTAGTAGAGGAGTGTCACTATTGTTAGTAGTGATATTCGGATTAGATCCAGAGTTGAGAAGAGTAGTAACAACATCAAGATGACCATGTTGACAAGCGAGATAAATAGCTGTTTCTCCATTTGTGTTTTGAACGTTCAAATCAACATTAGCCTTTAGTAGTAGCTCAACAATATCACTGTGTCCATTCTCAATCGCAACCATTAAAGGAGTGCCACCAAGAGTGTTAGCAATATTTGGATCAGCTCCCGAATCGAGAAAAGTGGTAATAACAGCAAGATGACCATTTTGACAGGCATAATAAAGAGGTGTTTCTCCAAGTATGGTTTGAACATTTGGATTAGCATTAGCCTTTAGTAGTAGCTCAACAATATCATTGTGAGTATTCTTAATAGCCACTAGTAGAGGAGTGTCACTATTGTTAGTAGTGATATTCGGATTAGATCCAGAGTTGAGAAGAGTAGTAACAACATCAAGATAACCATGTTGACAAGCGAGATAAATAGCTGTTTCTCCATTTGTGTTTTGAACGTTCACATCAACATTAGCTTTTAGTAGTAGCTCAACAATATCACTGTGTCCATTCTCAATTGCCACCATTAGAGGAGTGCCACCGAGAGTGTTAGCAATATTTGGATCAGCTCCTGAATCGAAAAAAGTTGTAACAACAGCAAGATGACCATTTCGACAGGCGTTATAAAGAGGTGTTTCTCCAAGTATGTTTCGAACATTTGGATTAGCAAGTAGTAGCTCAGCAATACCATTGTGAGCATTCTTAATAGCCACTTGTAGAGGAGTGTCACCATTGGTAGTAGTGATATTTGGATCTGCTCCAGAGTTGAGAAGAGTATTAACAGCAGCAAGATGACCATTTCGACAAGCGAGATAAAAAGCTGTTTCTCCATCTTTGTTTTGGACATTAGGATTAGCATTAGCCTTTAGTAGTAGCTCAACAATATCATTGTGACCATTCTCAATCGCCACCATTAGAGGAGTGCCACCAAGAGTGTTAGCAATATTTGGATTAGCTCCTGAATTGAGAAAAGTGGTAATAACAGCAAGATGACCATTTTGACAGGCATAATAAAGAGGTGTTTCTCCAAGTATGGTTTGAACATTTGGATTAGCATTAGCCTTTAGTAGTAGCTCAACAATATCATTGTGAGTATTCTTAATAGCCACTAGTAGAGGAGTGTCACTATTGTTAGTAGTGATATTCGGATTAGATCCAGAGTTGAGAAGAGTAGTAACAACATCAAGATGACCATGTTGACAAGCGAGATAAATAGCTGTTTCTCCATTTGTGTTTTGAACGTTCACATCAACATTAGCCTTTAGTAGTAGCTCAACAATATCACTGTGCCCATTCTCAATTGCCACCATTAGAGGAGTGCCACCAAGAGTGTTAGCAATATTTGGATCAGCTCCTGAATCGAGAAAAGTTGTAACAACAGCAAGATGACCATTTCGACAGGCGTTATAAAGAGGTGTTTCTCCAAGTATGTTTCGAACATTTGGATTAGCAAGTAGTAGCTCAGCAATACCATTGTGAGCATTCTTAATAGCCACTTGTAGAGGAGTGTCACCATTGTTAGTAGTGATATTTGGATCTGCTCCAGAGTTGAGAAGAGTATTAACAGCAGCAAGATGACCATTTCGACAAGTGAGATAAAAAGCTGTTTCTCCATCTTTGTTTTGGACATTAGGATTAGCATTAGCCTTTAGTAGTAGCTCAACAATATCATTGTGACCATTGTGACTAGCCATCATTAGAGGAGAGCTACGATTATTAGTAGTGATATTTGGATCAGCTCCAGAGTTGAGAAGAGTAGTAACAACAGCAAGATGACCATTACGACAAGCATTATAAACAGCTGTTACTCCCAATGCATTTTGAATGTTTGGATCAATGTTAGATTTTAGTAGTAGCTCAACTATATCATTCTGACCATGCTTACTAGCCACTAGTAGAGCAGTATTACCATCATTAGTAGTAATATTTGGATCAGCTCCAGAGTTGAGAAGAGTAGTTACAGCAGCAACATCACCATAACAACATGCCCAATAAACTGCTGTTTGTCCATCAATATCTTGAACATTTGGATTAGCATGAGCCTTTAGTAATAGCTTAATGAAATGATTGCCACTATCATTCTCAAAACATGCCAGTAGAGGAGTGACACCATCTTTGTTAGATATATTTGGATTCGCTCCTGAGTTGAGAAGAGTAGTAACAACAGCAAGGTCACCATGATTGTCACTATCATTCCCAACACATGCCAGTAGAGGAGTGACACCATCTTTGTTAGTGATATTTGGATCCACTCCAGAGTTGAGAAGAGTAGTAACAACAGCAAGGTCACCATTTAGACAAGCAAAAAAAATAGCTGTTTCTCCATATTCGTTTTGAACTTGTGGATCAATATTATACTTCAGTAGTAGCTCAACTACAACATTGTGACCATTCACACTAGCCACTATTAGAGGAGAGTAACCATTCTCATCAAAGATGCTTGGATCTGCTCCAGAGTTGAGAAGAGTAGCAACAACAGCAAGATGACCATTTTCACAAGCGAGATGAATAGCTGTTAGTCCATTTGTGTCTTGAATGTTTGGATTGACATTAGCCTTTAGGAGTAGCTCAACAACAATATTGTGACCATTCTCACTAGCCACCATTAGAGGAGTGCCACCAGAATTGTCAGAGATATTTGGTTCAGCTCCAGAGTTCAGAAGAGTAGCAACAACAGCAAGATGACCATTTTTGCAAGCTAGATAAATAGCTGTTAGTCCATTTGTGTCTCGAATGTTTGGATTGACATTAGCCTTTAGAAGTAGCTCAACCAAAGCATTGTGACCATTCTGACTAGCCACCATTAGAGTACTGGAACCGGAAGCTGTAGTAGTGATATTTGGATCGGCTCCAGAGTTGAGAAGAGTAGTAACAACAGCAAAATGACCATTTCGAGAAGCAAAATAAATAGCTGTTAATCCATTTGTGTCTTTAATGTTTGGATTGACATTAGCTTTTAGGAGTAGCTCAACAACAGTATTGTGACCATTCTGACTAGCCACCATGAGAGTACTGGAACCAGAAGCTGTAGTAGTGATATTTGGATCAGCTCCAGAGTCAAGAAGAGTAGTAACAACAGCAAGATGACCATTTTCACAAGCGAGATGAATAGCTGTTAGTCCATTATTGTTTTGAATGTTTGGATTGACATTAGCCATTAGGAGTAGCTCAACAACAGTATTGTGACCATTCTGACTAGCCACCATCAGAGTACTGGAACCAGAAGCTGTAGTAGTGATATTTGGATCAGCTCCAGAGTCAAGAAGAGTAGTAACAACAGTAAGATGACCATTTTCACAAGCGAGATAAATAGTTGTTTCTCCATTTCCGTTTTGAATGTTTGGATCGACATTAGCTTGTAGGAGTAGCTCAACGACATCATTGTGACCATTCTTACTAGCCGCTAGTAGAGGAGTATCACCATTGTTAGTAGCGATATTTGGATCAGCTCCAGAGTTGAGAAGAGTAGTCACAGCAGCAACATCACTAAAATGACACGCCCAATAAACTGCTGTTTCTCCATCTTTGTTTTGAACATGTGGATCAATATTATACTTCAGTAGTAGCTCAACTACATCATTGTGACCATTCTTACTAGCCACAAGTAGAGGAGAGTCACCAATCTTAGTAGTGATATTTGGATCAGCTCCATAGTTGAGAAGAGTAGTAACAACAGTAAGATGACCAAGTTCACAAGCGAGATAAATAGTTGTTTTTCCATTTGTGTTTCGAATGTTTGGATTGACATTAGCCTTTAGTAGTAGCTCAACAATATCATTGTGACCATTCTTGCTAGCCGCCAGTAGAGAAGCAAAACCATTATTAGCAGTGAGATCTGGATCAACAGCAAGATGATCATTTCGACAGGCATTATCAATAGCTATTACTTCCAATGTGTTTTGATTGTTTGTGATAACATTAGCCTTTAGTAGTAGCTCAACGATGTCATTGTGACCATTCTTACTAGCTGCCAGTAGAGGAGTGTCACCATTTTCAGTAGGAATACTTGGATCTGCTCCAGAGTTGAGAAGAGTAGTTACAGCAGAATGATCGCCATAATAACATGCCCAATAAACTGCTGTTTCTCCATCATTGTCTTGAACATGTGGATCGACATTACACTTTAGTAGTAGCTCAACGACATTTTTGTGACCATTTTGACTAGCCACCAGTAGAGGAGTGACACCATCATTAGTAGTGATATTTGGATCAGCTCCAGAGCCGAGAAGAGTAGTAACAACATCAAGATGACCATTTTCACAAGCACGATAAATAGCTGTTTCTCGATCTTTGTCTTGAAGATTTGGATCAACATTAGACTTTATTAGTAGCTCCACAACATCATTGTAACCATTTTCACTTGCCATTGTTAAAGGAGTACCACCAAAATTGTCTGTTAGATTTATATCAGCTCCCAAGTTCAGAAGAGTAGTGACAAAAGTAAGATCGCCGTTTTTACAAGCAAGATAAAAGGCTGTTATTCCATTTTCATTTTGACTGTTTGGATCTACATTAGCCTTTACTAGTAGCTCAACAACATCACTGTGACCATTTCGAATAGCAACAGCTATTGGAGTATCACCATTATTGTCAGCAAGATTTGGATCAGCTCCATTGTTGAGAAGGGTAGTAACAACATCAAGATGATCATTTTGACAGGCAAAATAAACAGCTGTTTCTCTATTTTTGTTTTGAATGTTTGGATTAACATTTGCCTTTAGCAGTAGCTCAACGACATCATTGTGACCATTTTTACTAGCTACAAGTAGAGGAGCAAGACCATTATTGGTTGTGATATTCGGATCAGCTTCAGAGTTGAGAAGAGTAGTAACAACAGGAAGATGACCATTTATACTTGCAAGATAAACAGCTGTTACTCCTTTTTTGTCTTGTAGGTTTGGATCAACATTAGCCTTTAGCAGTAGCTTGACAATATTATTATAACCATTGAAACTAGCCTCCATCAGAGGAGTTTCACCATTATTAGTAGTGATATTCAGATCAGCTCCAGAGGTAAGGAGAGTAGTAACAACAGCTAGATGACCATTAGCACAGGCTTGATAAACAGCTGTTTCTCCATTATTGTCTCGAATGTTTGTATTAACGTCAAACTTTAGCAGTAATTCAGCAACAATCATGTGACCTTTTTGACTAGCCACCATTAGAGGAGTGGAACCACTATATTTAGCAATATTTGGATTAGATCCAGAGGCCAAGAGAAGAGAGGCAATACTAAAGTGTCCTAATTTACACGCAAGATAGAGGGCTGTTTCTCCATATCTGTTTTGAAAATTTGTATATTGAATATATTGCAATAGAGTTTGTACGACTCCAATATTATCATTTACAGTAGCGGTCATGAGGGGGGTGAAGCCATTTTCTGATGGTATGTTTGGATTAGCGCCTGAATTCAAGAGTGTAGTAACAATAGTTTGATGGCCTTTAAGAGAAGCAATATTGAGAGGAGTAACAGACTTACTTGTGACTACATTAGGTGAAGTACCAGCATCAAGTAATACACTAACTACATCAAGATGACCATAAATACATGCTATATGTAAAGCATAAACACTTTGTCTATCCCTCATCTTTGATGCAACAGATATAACCTTCTCACCCCTTTTAGTCAGCATGTTAGGATCACCACCTACTGCTAGGAGAACCTCTACAGGTGCTACTAAACTAGATTCTAGTGCATTCAATAGAGCATCGTCTAGGGTAGTAAACTCACTGTTATGTCTAGTAGTCTGTTTAAAAATAACTTCCTTATCAATGCTAAGAGATAATATGCCTAATGCCTTCAAGAAATGAGGAAATTTAGTTTGAACTCTCAGTAATCTGTTGTTACTAATTTTAGTAACCTTCCAGTACACCAGCATACAACCGGTACCCTTGGAAACTTTCATTTCCCGAATATGTTTATTAGGTTCACAGAAAAGAGCCCTCACTAACGTTTCAAACCTCTTTATCACCACATTATCCCAGATATCTGCAAGCTTTAATTTAATCACTTTACCCCTTCCAGGTAGCTCACCTGTCAATTTTTCACTTAGATCTTTTATGGAGGTAGACTCTTTGAATTGCTCTAGGTCACTTTTGTACTTCTCAAACATATCTTTGAGGCGTTTTACCTCTCCAAGGAAAAATTCTACTAAATCTTCTAAGAGATAGTAGTAGAGAAAACTACAGCACTTGCACACTCTCTTATATACATTATCTAAAGTAGCTTTTTCTGATGAAAATGGTTTTAATTTGCGTTGTTTGTATAGGAATTGTTGCAACAGGTCAAGCGAAATCAATTGCTCTTGTAGAAAGTTTTTTGCTTCTGTTTCCAGCATGGAATATTGCGCATGAAGATGGTCAAAATCTCTAACAACTTTTGGTTCTGTTTCATACCCTGAAGATAATGATGTGTTGCGGGCTGCATTAAGGATACCGCCAGCTGAATTATATTCTAGGTCTTCAATATCGCTGGGAGTGCCTTCGTGATTGTCATCCTTTTTAGTACTTAAAAGTTGTTCAAATAAATTACAATACTTATCTCTTATCTGACCTGCATGATTATGATCTCCAATCTTTTCAAAAGCTCCAGCAATATCCTTCCAACATGGCTTTTTGTTCTTTTCATAACATATAAATAGTTCAGTTACACAGCGATTAGTTCCTTGACAACTGTATTGATTTTCAATCCTTTTTAGATCTTTGTGGGCTAAGTTGAGATGAACACCCAGAGAAAACCATTGTGGCTCCTTACCAACCTCCTCCACAAACTCACTAAGTGTTGGAACATCAGACATAATAGCTACTGCTGGAGCTACATTAAAAAAAGATTAAAATATATATATAAAGAGAATACAATAAGTTTATTTTACCTTTTGGCAGTGTCAGGGCTGGCAGGAAATGCTTTGCATACCTCAACCATTTAAGGCTTTAACTTAAATTTAATTATTAATAATAAAATTGCAGTGTTAGTAATAACATACATTACTGTATGCTTTCACATACACTATATACAAAAATAAAATTGTTAAAATAACTAATTTATTGGTTAGTAGACTACAGTTGCAAGGAATAGTGGAAAATGTAATTTAATTGGTCAGGCATGTTGTTATGACTACATGGTGACATACATGTACTTGTACTAATTGTAATTTCCTTATCATATCTAATATGTACAAAGAAGTAGAATAAAATATTTTAATTAAATCGTTTTAGGTTTCTAAACCTTCTTTGTGCATCTAATATGAGATATTATAGACATGATATTTCATTATAATTGGTACAAGTATGTTATCATGCAGTCATAACAACTTGTATGACTAATTAAATTATAATTTACACTGTACTACATGTGTTATTTAACAATTCTATTTTTTACATTGTACAGAATAGGAGCCTCCTACTCACAATATGTTATTTACTATGTACAATGATATCGTAAATTGGTAATAGGGCCAAGCAAATTAACCCTACTATCTTTTGACTGAAGATCGAATAAATTTTAAAATGCCAGCATAAAAATGGAATGTGATATAAAAATTGAACATGATATATTATAAAAATTGAATATGTTATAAAAATTTATAGGGTAGGACGAATAATACTAATAAGAGTGAAATGCTGTTTATGATTTACACATTTCAATTTGTTTGTAAGTATGAATGAGAAGAGAAGGGAAACGAGATGTGAAATATAATACAAATTCCTCAGGAATGGATCCTAAACTATGTCTCAGGTTCTCTGCAAGTTCACGATAATGATGTTTTTGAAAACTGAAGAAAATAAAAAATCTCATTAGTTTAAGATATGTTATAAAATAATAAAACATTAAAAATATATAGGCATTTCTTAATAAGGAAGACTGTCCTTTTTATTACTGGGACCACCCAACAGTATCATCAATCTTTATCACAAAATGGTGGCATTGCTCAGCCTCCTTCTAAATTACATCTCATCTTTGAACCACACAAGTTTCATTCACATTGGTACAACAAAAAAGGACAGCATTGCATGTACTCAAAAGTAAGAAATTCTCATAATTTACATGTACTAGAGGATCCCAATGTATATACATGTATAAACAAACATTATTATCTCACCTTATCTCTTAATAAATCCCTCAATGAGATACCTTGAGATCTCAATTTACCAAGATCTATAGAACGAAACATTTAAAATAATAAATGAACAAATCAATAACTCAGAAGTTATCATAAATTCCAAGTCCTACCATCTGTCTCAAATATATCAGAGAGTATGGTAGTATACTATCTATGTAGGGATGGCACAGAAACAAATTGGTCTGTAATCTATAATCCATGCTCCACATTTTATACCCACCTATAATTAGATACATGTATAGTAATATCTAAGTCTACTTTTAATTGTGTGTACTAATTTTAGCAAATTTAGCGATTAACGTAACAATCCCTAAAATTATTACAAGCTACAAAAATATATTTTGTGATCATTGTATTTAATTAGCTTATTAGGTGTGGCTCCAAACTCACTAATATTAATGCATGCTAAATATGAGCATTTAAAAATCGTTAAATTTAGTGGATGCAATTAATAGTAAGCTTAACGTATATATGTGTATGATACAAAATCTCATTTTCAATATAAGACTTACCACTCTAGTGTGATCCTGGAATTTCTGGAGTGATACCAGACGAAGCTGTGTAGTATCCTTGACCAGTTGGTAGCTTACAACAAAGTCACAAATCTGATATGAAAGCCTTGATCTGTTTTGATGAACACAGGCCACAGGTCACAGGTAACGAGAACATTTTGAGGTTTGAGTCTCTGTATACTGAGAAAATGAAAAACTAATGATCTTGGTTGATAATATTATTATTTTAGCAATTCACATCAATACAGCTGATACTGTACATGTAGCCATGTACAATATGAATTTTGTACACATATTTAATTCTCCTATTATAGCCCACCACATCTTAGCTAATAACTATCATATGGCTGAACTGGGACTGGTTGTTCTTTGTAGAGACAGACGCCATTTTGTCAAGTGTATAAAATGTCTGTTTCCCATGGTGGGAGTATTATGGCATGCAATTATCTGGTATCTGGATTATTGGTAAAACATCTATATCAGTACATCACTACTATAATGTACTACTGACTTATTATAGGTAGCAATGGGTTATTAGCTAGCCTAATATTAGGGAGGTTGTATATGTACATGGAAACATTCAAAATACATTAGTCACTCACTTCATTACAGTATCACATTCTGTATCCATCTTGATAGCTATAACAGAAGATCTCATGATATCACAGGTCACCCATAATAACCAAGACTTACCACTCTAATGTGATCCTGACTGAACTGTGAAATATCCTTGACCAGTTGGTAGCTTACAACAAATCTGATACGAGAGCCTTAATCTCTCACAATGAACACAGGTCACATGTAATGACAAAGGTTTGAGTCTCTGCGTACAAGAAAACCTAATGATCTCGGCTAATAATATCATTTTTTAAACTCTATCTATTCACACCAATACAACACGGAAGTATTATAGCAGATATATGAATGCAATTATCTGCTATTAGTAAAAAATCTATATCAGTACATCACTACTATAATGTACTACTGACTACAATTAATTATTATTGGTAGCAATGAGTTATTAATATTAGGGAGGTTGTATATGTACATGAAAACATTCAAAATACATTAGTCACTCACATTCTGTATCCATCTTGATAGCAACAATGGAAGATCTCATGATATCTAAAGTTAACTGCTCATTCTGCTAAGGTAGAATATTATTTTTGCTTGATGAATGATATTTTGTCACTTTCAAATAATTACAGTTGATATCCATCCAAGATAATGTGAAATAGATGACAATAACTTCAAATCGTACAACAGTTGGCCAGTTACTATGAGTCTCGTGTTGATCTTTTCAAAGAGCTAGTAGAGAGAAATCCATTGGTAGATAAAGGTATTGGAGCACTACTAACAATGACTTGTATTTTAACACTTGCAATTGCCTAAGCTAACAGAATTTGGTAAGCATGCAGTAAATAATATACACACACACACACACACACAAATTAAACTGCTTTTTTGATTTTAAAAATTACAGCTGAAGATGACAAAACAATATCTCACTTTATTTCTCATTGCTCTTAATAAATTCCTCAATGAGGTACCTTGATAAGATCTAACCTTATGAAGATCTATAGTATGAATATATAAATCATAAACAGATCAATAGACAGAGTCCATCAGACATTACAAGGAGACATGGGAGATTCATTCGCTATTTTATCACTGACATCTTGAAAAAAAGGAAGCTACTTTAATGATGACCAGAAGAGACAGTGACTCATGAGCTGTGGGTTAGTCTATATGTGTAAAATAGATCATGTAATACAGCTAATTTGTGTGGATGCATTAATATGATATTATAATATGACTACAATTAGCTATAGCAACACTTTCATAATAATACATGTACATGTATATGTTTAGTAAAAGGGTTTTAATTCCTATTATAGTTATTACATAAGAATGCAATTACTAAAACACTGAGATAATACACTGGATGTATAGTACTATATGTACATGTACAGCATGTGTGCATATGCATGTAGTCAGTCATGTACACGTAACTATATATGTACATGAACATGTATATGTGTACTTTTACATGTACATTTATAGTACTATATGTACATGTACAGTATGTGTGCATATACATGTAATTGTGTATGTACATGTGTGTATGTTTACATGTACATTTATAGTACTATACGTACATGTACAGTATGTGTACATATACATGTACATGTAATTATATATGTACATGTGTGTACTTGTACTTGTACATGTACATGTAACAACTGGTACAGTACCAGTATGTGATAATGTGTTTATTAAGATACATGTATGTACTATGTATAACCAGTGCATGTACATGTATACATAGTATATATACGACAGATGTTAGTACAATTAAAAGATAGTTGGCTATTTCATATCATCACATTGGCATTCAGTTTGACTAATAAAGATCAATAATAATAACAGGGTATATGTAGTAGAATACATGTACATGTAATTTACATACAGTATGTACAATATTTTATAATTATAAGAAGTCATTAATTTGTGTGCCTGGATACTTTGATTCCTATTATAGTTATTACAGAAGAACTCAATTACAAAAGACTGAAATAATACACTGAATGTGTAGTACTATATGTACATGTACATGTATAGTATGTGTACATATGCATGTACATGTAATTCTATATGTACATGTGTGTACTTGTACATGTACATGTAACAAATGGTATAGTACCAGTATATGTTTTAATTGAGATACATGTATGCATAACTAGCATACCTATATGTATATACATGTACATGACATAATTCAGAGATGTTTGGCTATTTCATATAGACAAATAAGGTCAATAATAACAGGATACATGTAGTAGAACACAGATCAATGAATTATGAATCAACTCGTCAAACTGGGTGTGGCCTAATTGAAGTGGGTCATGAGGCTTCTACATGTTCCAGTCATAGTATTTTGATCACCTAGTGACTATTCTACTGATACACTTTAGATAGAATAGTGAACTATCTGTAAGGTTTTGCAAGTGTTGAATTTCGTGTTCTTGAGGTTTTGAGACTCAAAGTCAATTCTCATGCCCTATGCATACACTACTCAATGCTTGGATGTATAATGATTTGATATACATGTACATGTTGTGTATGAAAAAATTAATAATAAAAGTTTATTAATTATTATTAATAAAAATTTGGATTTTTGGTCTGCAATCAGTAATCAATGTTCCCATGATACTGATAATCTACACACACAGTAATTATATATATATATATAATACATAAATCTCATTTTCAACACAAGACATACCCTCTAGTGTGATCCTGGAATTTCTGGAGTTATACCAGACTGAGCTGTGAGGGATCATCAACCAGTTGACGACAAAGTCACAAATCTGACTGACATGAGAGCCTTGATCAATGATCACTTTTAACCTAGTAATTATATTTGGCAGGGCTCAAAGTGTGGTTTGAAGTTAGACACACCTTCCTTGAAGTTCCTTCCTTTATTTTTGTCTTGGTCAATACTGAATGCGAATACGAAATTTGAAGTGAACCCCAATAGTTAATTATCTGAAGACAAGTCTGACAGTGATGATATTAAGTGGCTTTTGGAATTTGGAAAGAAAAAGGTAGTGAAATTATTGGTTGTACAATGTATATATCTGTAATTTATCGTCATTATGACGTCATAGTTACCAAATGATGTATAATGATTATGTAAGTGTACATTTAATATACTTGTGTATTATGAAGTTTAGTAACAAAGGCAGTAATGTGTAACTTTAAAACATCACTATAATGAGGTTTCCAAATTGTATAGTGGTAACAATAAACATTTCAGACGTTCAGCAGATTTTACTACAAATTGGTGAGTCAGTGACCATACTGTTTGTAATCCTTGAGTCAAGAAACTGTGTTTAACCCTTAGAGGACTGATTTGACCCTTACGTACTTAGGAATGTGTTCCTAGCATTACGAAGCACTCCAAATGTTTGCAATTGGTTTCAGTGATAAGCTCAAGAAAATGGCTAAAAATATTGATTGTTTTCGGACGCCCCTTTGGCCTAAATATAGAGTACAGGGGGAATTTTAAGGGGAATGTTTCCCGTTGATGGGGGTTCAAAGGAAGCATCACCCACACAATTTTGAGTTTTAATGACCCCACCCATGCAATCTAGTGGGTTGCTGAGACATGCTGGAAAACCTGGGTGTTGCTGGTACCAACAATTAGTGGAGTCATTTTGTTTGCCCCAGTTACTGTCAAAAGAGGGAGAACACTGTATCTGTCTTAGTCCTATAAAGCACTTGGGAACTTTTGAGTCCTGGTGAGTAGTACTCCATGTTGAAAAAAGAAATATCTGCAGCAGAGCCACCAGTTTTGGAAATGGGAAGCATTGCTAAAAACATGCTTAGCACTCTAAGGATTAACTCGCATCTATTTATGAAATTGACTGCTTCAAGGAAGACATTTTGAATGAAACACTTTTGATTAACCTACATTTGTAATCTTGTGTTGTTGTAGCAAATCATACATATCACCATACACGTATAACACTTACATTTGTACCTGCAAACAATAGCTACCTTACATTTAGTTTATCATGTATATGTGATTGTACACGTATATGTGTCATTTGATACGTTTTGTTTTGTGTAGGATCTATTTCAACAAGCTTTGGATTACTCTAAAAGTGCTAGTCTAAAGATTTGTGAGCTTTTGAAATTACTGGATATCTTCCTACTCGACTCAGAGAGGGAGCTGAAAATGCTATGAAACAGGTACTAAACAATGATGTATTATATCTTGATTAGGCTAGCATCTGGATCACATTTGGTGAGCACAGTTCAGTATGCTTATATGACAAGTGTGAACCAAATGTTTTAAGTTCGGTTGGTTACAGTTAATCACATGCAGTTCCAGACACTAGTGTATCAGTGCATCACTAGTTTGTATGGCTCCTTGACAAGTGTGAACGCAAATGAACTGTAACTAGAGCTAAGCTCCATTGGTACACCTTGGGGTGGGTGTAACAAAATGTTTTGGTTCAGTTTGTTACAGTTAAGCACAGTTCCAGATACCAGTGTGGATTATGCATTACAGTAGTTAAGGTGATAAGTAATGAATATTCATAACCTAGCAACAAATAGTTTAATTTGTGTAACCAGATGTTTGTCTTCCATATACAATAGAAATGAATGCTAAAGTACATACAGATTTGTTCTAACTTGTGTATCTTTGTTAGTGTTGAGTCAACATGAGTGTGGCTTTATATTTATGGTAGCAAATGGTTATGCCAAGAACCTGTATTAATATGACAAACCTGATATGATAGATAGGAAATGGGTTTTTATATTATACATGAACTACCAATGAATTATTATTCTATTTCCACAGGCTAAGGATGTATATACAACTCTTAAGGATAATAATGTACCAGCTGAACTTCCATCATTCTTACTTTCTCAAATCTCTGAAGTTGTGGAAACACAGATAATGTATTGTCGTCACCTGGGTAACCATATCTCCACTGCTTTAAAGGTACCTATGTTATCATTTGTGTTGTAACATTATGTGGGCTAGTGCTAGTGCATTACAGTACCCAGTATTTAAATACTTGTTTCAATGTCTTTGATAAGGTAAATTTTGATATCCTAGAAGCTCTTGTAGTTATATGTTTCTCTCCAAATAGACAGGGCTAAGAATAGATTTGAAAACATGTCTGTCCAACATGATAAATTTGAATTAAAAATTATTTAATGGGTAGTCGTCAGGTACACACATAAATTATTTAGCTGTGGTACTTGGTTTCATTTTTCATCGTGTGTGCAAATCCGTTTGAATCTTCCTAGCCATAAAACGTATTATAATTAATTATGAGTACTGTAACAAAATCGTGGTTGTTATATTTTTATTCTTCTGTAGAAACGTTTTGGAAAGGATGAACAGTCTTCTGAAACAAGTAGTTTAGGAGATTTTGAAGTTCATGTTGAAGAGGAGGAAATAAATGAAGATGAAGAGAGTGGAAGTGAAACTGATGAATCCACTTAATATAATTTATAATAACTGTTAAGCTTCTCTTAATTTCTGCATACACTGGACTGATTAATAATCATAAAGTGTTACTATTTTGTGTTTACACTATAGATATAATGGTTTGTTGATTATTAACAATATAATTATACATGTGGACATTATGACATAACAATGATGGGCAATACTGAAGCATTCTTGGTATTGTGACAGTGAGAATGTTTAGTAAGGATTTAGAGGGAGCATGAATTTTAATAATGTGGTCAGCATGTTCCACCAGTCAACTGGATTATTGAAGAAAAGAAACCTAAAGCAGTCATTGGATCAAGACTGTTGAGATACACATGCATATGAAACAAAAGCAACTGAATTGGAAGTCTACTAACTAAATATCTCAACCTCACTACATGGGTATGTTCATACTATCCTAAGACAGACATCTTTCATTGATCATGATGAAAGATAAAAACAAGACACATGAATTGTAACCATGCCTAGTAGAAGAAACCTAATATAGATAAGCATTGGTAGCTCCTCGAATTGAGCAGTCGTGTGACTTCCACAAGGCATATATATATAATTATGTATATATTATATATATATATATATATATATATACATGTATATATATATATTGAATATCAACTTAGAATAATTCAATGACTCCATTCATTTCATTGGCATCACATGTGCCATCACCAAACAAGTTCGCTAACACTTCATCTGGACCTCAATAGTTATTTGACCAAAACTTTGTTTATAAATTTTAAAATTCAAAATTCAAAATTTAATAGTAAAATATTAATTTTTAAGTGATAATGTTTTTAAGTGATAACGTTTTTAAACTCAAACTCTTGAACCGAATCTTTGAACCTATACATAGAGGATAGACAGGGACACATAAATCACTCAACTACTAGTACTGAACTAGTGCAAGTAATTTCACACCCTGGGCAGTATTTGGGTAACTTCCTGTTTCATCTACTCCTGTTTTGTCTACCATTAAATTAATTTTGGTTGCATACATGTAATTATACATGGCAAATAGACAAGCCCACAATGAGATTGATGTACATACATGTACATGCACATTGAGTATGCTCAATTGTAACTAAAGGAGTTGTATACATATTACACCAGACCAAGGGTATTTGAGTACCCAATACCCGAGATTGAATGTATTACTTGAAACTACAATCATTACCCATGGGTACTATGATATAAATAATTATTATGCTTTTCATATGAATACTAAATAAATTGGAAGCAAAAAAGAAATATTTATTCAAATAACAGTCCTATAAATATGTGCTAGTGTTGTACTAAACACAAAAGAGTTTATTGTGATCAAGCTTAATAATAAAATGAAACGAGTGTTCAAGCTTGATTTTGATCTCTCTGGCTTTCTCAGAAGCTCCTTTGTGTAGCTAAGAAAGATTCTTTCAAGAAAAGTTTAAATTGCAAAAATGAGAAGTGCTGAAAACGCACTCGCCGAAATGTCCACACACTAAATTTGGAATTAAAATTAAACAGGCACCTGTAATAATTATTCAACTTTGTACCCAGATCCACCCGTTGGTCAGGTCTAGTATATATACTAAGAGAACTCATATACTAACCTACTCTTAATTTGAAACTCAGACTTGACAGCTTGTCATGTGATGGAGTTTCTTGTAATTTGTGACTCTTAACATACTGGATGAAATAAATAAATAGACATAAATACATAAATAGGTGAATGGATAAGGATAGACAAAAACAGGAATATAACCTTACATGAACTGATAAATAGATATAATATATTCACATACAAACGAATCGTTGAATTAAGAGATATACCTGATTTAAAGTGGTGTGACACAATTCCAATATCTAGACGTAAGATCTTTCTCTTATAGCTCCTAACAAATAAGAGAATACATGTAGATAACAACTAATACATGTACTTGTACATGTACATGTACACAGATACATGTATATACAGTACATACTACATAGTATATGTACATGACATTGTACATACACACACCATCCTACTACATTGTGATATTGATCCGATTCTCTCTCAGTAATGTCACTGGTACACTGTATGTACACGTACACATATATAATAACCAAACACTGACTGTTGAGAAGGTTTTGTGTTCATATCAAGTGTAAGGCTAATGAGATTCAAAATTCTAAGCTATGTACATATACATGTACATGTACATGTGCATGTATATGTACACTGTACATATCTACGTGTTAAAAGTGCATATACACACACATGTATGATTAAGAGGGAAGCCATGATTTACCTCTATGTCAGCAAGATGATAACAATATGAAATGATCCTCTTAACAGTTATAGCTGTTGATTCTAAATGGAAAATAGAATAAGTGATAAATAAAAACGAGAGAGGGACAGAAATGGGTGGGATATGGAGGAGCTAAGCTCCTGCTATAACTCTCCACCCACATAGTGAGGTCTAGTAAACTTCATAATAATTACATCTTAACATACATTATGAAAATATGAATATTATTATACTAACTTGTTTTCTTGTATGTAGTTCCATCGCTGACCACAACCAGTTTGGAGTGAACACTGGACTTGGATTCTTGGAATGGGAACCAGTCTTTGAGATTTCAGAGGACAGAGTAATTATTAGGTGAAACCTGAAAATGTAAAATGAAAATGACACATACACAAGTACAGTACTAGTTACAAACAGATATTATTTAAACATTTGACCTATAGCTACAATGTTTAAATGTCTAAAATATTTTGTAGTACCTGTACAAATTTCTTGTATCCACCAGTAGTTACCATGGCAACCAATATAGCAACAAGTGAAGCTATGATTGAAGAGAACAGGACAGTTTTCACCATAAGAACTATCACACCAACAGACATGACTATCACATTCTGATGACAAGATGGGTAGATGTCTCTCCTATGGAGTATAGAAAGAGAGTAAGTAAATGTGTAAAATAAGCTATACACTACATGTATATGTCTAGTCTCACAGGTCAGCCTCTTCACTGAAGGAGGAATCACATGATAAGCCTTTAATACAATCCAATTGGCCAGAACCCATGACTTTCAGTGAAGGGGCTAGCACATGAGATTGAGACCATAATTATGTCATTAAAGCTATTAATGACAAGCATTGTAGCTACCCAGTAAATCACTGATACAAAACCTTGCAGCTGCAAGTGTCCTTAAGCTACCAATAAAAACTATTGTATTAATGAACTATTGTATTAATGAACTCTTCAGTTAGTGATTTGAAATGGTTGGTTATGTTGTACAAAGTCCTCCTAACTAAATTATTATACAGAATTATATAGCTGTGACTTACTAGCTAGCCTAGCAACTAGTACACAATACAAGAAAGTTTTACATGTACATAAATTGAAACATAAATAAAATTTTAATGATAGGAAACTTTAAAAGTACATTAGTGACTCACTTCATTACAACATCACATTCTGTATCCATCTTGATAGCAACAAAGGAAGATCCTGTGATAGTTTCTAAAGTTCTTAACTTTGTCTATTATGAAGACACGTGTGTTTCTGTCACTCTGAAATAACATGATGCAGTTTCGATATTTATGTTAGTTGGTTCTATAAGTTAAAAATCGCGAATCTGATGAGATGAGAATAATTTTCAAATCCTGTAACATGTACTATGAGTCTCGAGATACATGTAGTTAAAGAGAAACTAGTAGAGAGAACTTCATGAATATGTGGAAAAAGATGTTTCAGTACTGCCATTAGAGTTTGATCAAATGCCATGCCTTTATATACCATACTACATGTACTACTAATCATCTAACTCATCAGATGGTACTGATTAAGGGGCTTCGGAACCAGCAGGGAGTACTGATGAAGGAATTCGAACTTCGTGACCAGTAGATAGTACTCATGAAGGAGCTTCAGAACCTATCCTGAATCAACTACTGACTGAAGCTGGTGAGTATGGTATGTTGTTTTGATGTTCGTGTATATGAAATACTTCAACTATGTGTTGTTTGATGACTACAATAAGCAAGTGGTGTCAATCTATCGCTGTCCATTACATTAGGATCTGCACCTGCTTCAAGTAACAATTTCAAGATTGGTTTATGTCCATATTGGGAAGCAAGATGTAATGCTGTTGTTCCACCAACTGCTTCATGATTCACATTAGCATTGTGTTCAATTAAAGTTTGAACCAAATCACTATATCCCTTAGCACTAGCTATCATTAGACTATTCCATCCATTATACTTCCCTATATTAGGATTAGCACCAGATTTCAGAAGCATGTCAACAATAGCAAGATCACCATTTTGACTTGCAAGATACAAAGCAGTTGTTCCATATACATCTTGAATGTTAGGATCAACATTAGCCATTTGCAGTAGCTCAACGACTTGTTTGTGACCATTCATGCTAGCCACCATTAGAAGAGTGATGCCAAGAATGCTAGCGATATTTGGATCTGCTCCAGAGTTGAGAAGAGTAGAAACAACAGCAAGATAACCATTTAGACAGGCAATATAAACAGCTGTTACTCCATTGTTGTCTTGAACATTTGGATTAGGACTTGCCTTTAGTAGTAGCTCAACTACATCATTGTGACCATTTTTACTAGCTGCCATTAGAGGATTACCACCAATATAGTCAGCAATATTTGGATCAGCTCCAGAGGTGAGGAGAGTAGTAACAACAGCAAGATGACCATTTTGACAGGCATTATAAACAGCTGTTACTCCCAATGTGCTTTGAACATTTGGATCAACTTTAGATTTTAGTAGTAGCTCAACTACATCATTGTGACCATTTATACCAGCTGCCATTAGAGGAGTACCACCAATATAGTCAGCAATATGTGGATCAGCTCCAGAGTTAAGAAGAGCAATAACAACATCAAGATAACCATTTAGACAGGCAATATAAACAGCTGTTACTCCATTGTTGTCTTGAACATTTGGATTAGCTTTTGCCTTTAGTAGTAGCTCAACTACATCATTGTGACCATTTATACCAGCTGCCATTAGAGGATTACCACCAATATAGTCAGCAATATTTGGATCAGCTCCAGAGTTGAGAAGAGTAGTAACAACATCAAGATGACCATGTTGACAAGCATGATAAACAACTGTTACTCCATCTTTGCTTTGGAAATTCGGATCAGCACCAGATTTTAGTAGTAACTCAACAACATCATTGTGACCATTTATACCAGCTGCCATTAGAGGAGTGCCACCAATATAGTCAGCAATATTTGGATCAGCTCCAGAGTTGAGAAGAGTAGTAACAACAGTAAAATGGCCCTTTAGACAGGCAAGAAAAATAGCTGTTTGTTCGTATGTGTTTTTAACGTTTGGATCAACATTGGCCTTTAGTAGTAACTCAATAATATCATTGTGACCATTCTCACTAGCTGCCATTAGAGTGATAGTTGGATCAGTTCCAGAGTTGAGAAGAGTAGTCACAGCAGCAAGATGACCATGTTGACAAGCGTGATAAATAGCTGATACTCCATTGTTGTCTTCAATGTTTGGATCAACATTAGCCTTTAGTAGTAGCTCAATAACATTGCTGTGACCATTCTTACTAGCTGCCATTAGAGCGATATTTGGATCAGCTCCAGAATTGAGAAGAGTAGTAACAACAGTAAGATGACCTTTTTGACAGGCAAGAAAAATAGCTGTTTGTCCATATGTGTTTGGAACATTTGGATCAACATTAGCCTTTAGTAACAGCTCAACGACATCATTGTGACCACGCTTAATAGCCGCCAGTAGAGGTGTGTCACCAATGTTAGCAGTGATATTTGGATCAGCTCCAGAGTTGAGGAGAGTAGTAACAACATCAAGATGACCATTAAGACAAGCGGAATAAATAGGTGTTAGTCCATTTGTGTTTTGAACGTTTGGATTGACATTAGCCTTTAGTAGTAGGTCAACAACAGTATTGTGACCATTCATACTAGCCATCATTAGAGGACTGGAACCATAATCTGTATTAGTGATATTTGGATCTGCTCCAGAGTTGAGAAGAGTAGTAACAACATCAAGATGACCATGTTGACAAGCAGAATAAATAGGTGTTAGTCCATTTGTGTTTTGAACATTTGGATTGACATTAGCCTTTAGTAATAGCTCAACAACAGTGTTGTGACCACTCTTACTAGCTGATAGTAGAGGACTGGATCCATAATCTGTTGTAGTGATATTAGGATTAGCCCCAGATTTCAGAAGCATGGCAACGGTAGCAAGATCACCATTTTGACTAGCAAGATACAAAGCAGTTGTTCCGTATATATCTTGAATGTTAGGATCAATGTTAGCCTTTAGTAGTAGCTCAACAACACCATTCTGACCATTCTGACATGCCACCATTAGAGGAGTGCCACTCAAATTGCTTGCGATATATGGATCAGCTCCAGAATTTAGAAGAGTAGTAACAACAGAAAGATGACCATTATGACAGGCAATATAAACAGCTGTTACTCCACTTTCGTCTTGAGCATTTGGATTAGCATTTGCCTTTAGCAATACCTGAACAACGTCATTATGACCATTCATACTAGCCACCATCAGAGGAGTGCCTCCAAGATTGCTAGCAATATTTGGATCAGCTTCAGAATTAAGAAGAGTAGTAACAACAGCAAGAAGACCATTATGACAGGCAATATAAACAGCTGTTACTCCGCTTTTGTCTCGAACATTTGGATTAGCATTAGCTTTTAGTAACAGCTCAACGACATCATTGTGATCATTGTGAACAGCTGCCATTAGAGGAGTGACACCGTTCTTGTCACAGCTATTTGGATCGGCTTCAGAGTTGAGAAGAGTATTAATAATATCAAGATGACCATTTAGACAGGCAATATAAACAGCTGTTACACCAACCGTATTTTGAATGTTTGGATCAGCATTAGCCTTTAGTAGCAGCTCAACGACATCATTGTGACCATTCTCACTAGCAGCTAGTAGAGGACTGGAACCATAATCTGTAGTACTGATATTTGGATCAGCTCCAGAGTTGAGAAGAGTAGTAACAACAGCAAGGTGACCATTATGACAGGCAAGAAAAATAGATGTTTGTCCAGAGGTGTTTTTAATGTTTGGATCAGCATTAGCCTTTAGTAGTAGCTCAACTACACTATTGTGATCATTCTCACTAGCGGCTAGTAGAGGACTGAAACCATAATCTGTAGTGATATTTGGATCTGCTCCAGAATTAAGAAGAGTAGTAACAACAGCAAGATGACCATTATGACAAGCATGATAAACAACTGTTACTCCATCTTTGCTTTGAAAATTTGGATCAGCACCAGATTTTAGTAGTAACTCAACAACATCATTGTGACCATTTATACCAGCTGCCATTAGAGGAGTACCACCAATATAGTCAGCAATATTTGGATCAGCTCCAGAGTCGAGAAGAGTAGTAACAACAGCAAGATGACCTTTTAGACAGGCAAGAAAAATAGCTGTTTGTTCATATGTGTTTTTAATGTTTGGATCAGCATTAGCTTTTAGTAGTAGCTCAACTACACCATTGTGATCATTCTCACTAGCGGCTAGTAGAGGACTGAAACCATAATCTGTAGTGATATTTGGATCTGCTCCAGAATTAAGAAGAGTAGTAACAACAGCAAAATGACCATTGTGACAGGCAATATAAACAGCTGTTACTCCATTTTGGTCTCGAATATTTGGATTAGCATTAGCTTTTAGTAACAGCTCAACGACGTTATTGTGATCATTGTGAACAGCTGCCATTAGAGGAGTGACACCGTTCATGTCACAGATATTTGGATCGGCTCCAGAGTTGAGAAGAGTATTAATAATATCAAGATGACCTTTTACACAGGCAATATAAACAGCTGTTACACCAACTGTATTTTGAATGTTTGGATCAGCATTAGCCTTTAGTAGCAGCTCAACTACACCATTGTGATCATTCTCACTAGCGGCTAATAGAGGACTGGAACCATAATCTGTAGTGATATTTGGATCTGCTCCAGAATTAAGAAGAGTAGTAACAACAGCAAGATGACCATTATGACAAGCATGATAAACAACTGTTACTCCATCTTTGCTTTGAAAATTTGGATCAGCACCAGATTTTAGTAGTAACTCAACAACATCATTGTGACCATTTATACCAGCTGCCATTAGAGGAGTACCACCAATATAGTCAGCAATATTTGGATCAGCTCCAGAGTCGAGAAGAGTAGTAACAGCAGCAAGATGACCTTTTAGACAGGCAAGAAAAATAGCTGTTTGTCCAGAGGTGTTTTTATTGTTTGGATCAGCATTAGCTTTTAGTAGTAGCTCAACTACACCATTGTGATCATTCTCACTAGCGGCTAGTAGAGGACTGAAACCATAATCTGTAGTGATATTTGGATCTGCTCCAGAATTAAGAAGAGTAGTAACAACAGCAAAATGACCATTATGACAAGCATGATAAACAGCTGTTACTCCATTTTGGTCTCGAATATTTGGATTAGCATTAGCTTTTAGTAACAGCTCAACGACGTTATTGTGATCATTGTGAACAGCTGCCATTAGAGGAGTGACACCGTTCATGTCACAGATATTTGGATCGGCTCCAGAGTTGAGAAGAGTATTAATAATATCAAGATGACCTTTTACACAGGCAATATAAACAGCTGTTACACCAACTGTATTTTGAATGTTTGGATCAGCATTAGCCTTTAGTAGCAGCTCAACTACATCATTGTGATCATTCTCACTAGCGGCTAGTAGAGGACTGGAACCATAATCTGTAGTGATATTTGGATCTGCTCCAGAGTTGAGAAGAGTAGTAACAACAGAAAGATGACCATTATGACAGGCAGTATAAACAGCTGTTACTCCACTTTTGTCTCGAACATTTGGATTAGCATTAGCTTTTAGTAACAGCTCAACGACGTCATTGTGACCACGCTTACTAGCCGCCAGTAGAGGAGTGTCACCAATGTTAGCAGTGATATTTGGATCTCCTCCAGAGCTTAGAAGAGTAGTACCAACATCAAGATGACCACGTTGACAAGCGAGATTAACAGCTGTTTCTCTATCTTCAACTTGAATTTCTGGATCAACACCATATTTTAAAAGTAACTCAACCAAACCGGTGTAACCATTCTGAATAGCTACCATAAGAGAAGTGTCACCATTGTTAGTAGTGATTTTCGGATCAGCTCCAAAGTTGAGAAGAGTAGTAACAACATCAAGATGGCCATGTTGACAAGCGAGATAAATAGCTGTTTCTCCCAACGTATTTGGAATGTTTGGATCAACGTTAGCTCTTGTTAGTAGCTCAACGGCATCATTGTGACCATTTTTACTAGCCGCCAGTAGAGGAGTGTCACCATTGTTAGTAGTGATATTTGGATAAGCACTAGAGTTGAGAAGAGTAGTAACAACAGCAAGATGACCATTTCGACAGGCATTATAAATAGCTGTTACTCCCAATATGTTTTGAATGTTTGGATCGACATTAGCCTTTAGTAGTAGCTCAACTACATCATTGTGAGCATTCTTACTAGCCACTAGTAGAGGAGTATCACCATTGTTAGTAGAGATACTTGGATCAGCTCCAGAGTTGAGAAGAGTAGTCACAGCAGCAGCATCACCATAACAACATGCCCAATAAACTGCTGTTTTTCCTTCAATATCACGAAAATTTGGATTAGCATTAGCCTTTAGTAGCAGCTCAATAGCATGGTTGTCACTACCATGCTCAACACATGCCAGTAGAGGAGTGACACCATCTTCGCTAGAGATATTTGGATCCGCTCCTGAGTTGAGAAGAGTAGTAATAACAGCAAGGTCACCATTTAGACAAGCCAAAAATATAGGTGTTTCTCCATATTCGTTTTGAACTTGTGGATCAATATTATACTTTAGTAGTAGCTCAACTACAACATTATGACCATTCTCAATAGCCGCTATTAGAGGAGAATAACCATTCTCGTCAAAGTTATTTGGATCTGCTCCAGAGTTGAGAAGAGTAGCAACAACAGCAAGATGACCATTTTCACAAGCAAGATGAATAGCTGTTAGTCCATTTGTGTCTTGAATGTTTGGATTGACATTAGCCTTTAGGAGTAGCTCAACAACAATATTGTGACCATTCTTACTAGCCACCATTAGAGGAGTGCCACCAGGATCGTCAGAGATATTTGGATCAGTTCCAGAGTTCAGAAGAGTAGCAACAACAGCAAGATGACCATTTTCACAAGCTAGATAAATAGCTGTTAGTCCATTTGTGTCTTGAATGTTTGGATTGACATTAGCCTTTAGAAGTAGCTCAACCAAAGCATTGTGACCATTCTGACTAGCCACCATTAGAGTACTGGAACCATAAGCTGTAGTAGTCATATTTGGATCGGCTCCAGAGTTGAGAAGATTAGTAACAACATCGAGATGACCATTTTGAGAAGCAAAATAAATAGCTGCTAGTCCATTTGTGTCTTGAATGTTTGGATTGACATTAGCCTGTAGGAGTAGCTCAACAATAGCATTGTGACCATTCCTACTAGCCACCATTAGAGTACTGGAACCATAAGCTGTAGTAATAATATTTGGATCAGCCCCAGAGTTGAGAAGAGTAGTAACAACATCAAGATGACCATTTTTACAAGCGAGATAAATAGTTGTTTCTCCATCTGTGTTTTGAATGTTTGGATCGACATTAACTTTTAGTAGTAGCTCAACAATGTCATTGTGACCATTCTTACTAGCCGCCAGTAGAGGAGTATCACCAATGTTAGTAGTGATATTTGGATCAGCTCCAGAGTTGAGAAGAGTAGTCACAGCAGCAACATCACTGAAATGACACGCCCAATAAACTGCTGTTTCTCCATCTGTGTTTTGAATGTTTGGATCAACATTAGCCTTTAGTAGTAGCTTAATGACATCACTGTGACCATTTGTACTAGCCGCCAGTAGAGGACTGGAACCATTATCTGTAGTAGTGATATTTGGATCAGCTCCAGAGTTGAGAAGAGTAGTAGCAACAGCAAGATGACCTTTTAGACAGGCACAATAAACAGCTGTTACTCCAAGTGCGTGTTGAACATTTGGATCAGCATTGGCATTTAGCAGTAGCTCAACAACATCACTGTTACCATTCTCAATAGCCACCATTAGAGGAGTGCCACCATTTTTAGTAGTGATATTTGGGTCAGCTCCAGAGTTGAGAAGAGTAGCAACAACATCAAGATGATCATGTTGACAAGCAAGAAAGATAGCTGTTTCTCGGTCTTTGTTTTGAACTTGTGAATCAACATTATACTTTAGTAGTAGCTCAACTACATGATTGTGACCATTCTTACTAGCCGCCAGAAGAGAAGTGTTACCATTGTTAGTAGGGATATTTGGATCTGCTCCAGAGTTGAGTAGAGTAGTCACAGCAGAATGATCACCATAATAACATGCCCAATAAACTGCTGTTTCTCCATCATTGTCTTGAACATGTGGATCGACATTAGACTTTAGTAGTAGCTCAACGACATTTTTGTGACCATTTTGACTAGCCACCAGTAGAGGAGTGACACCATCATTAGTAGCGATATTTGGATCAGCTCCAGAGTTGAGAAGAGTCATAACAACATCAAGATGACCATTTTGACAAGCATGATAAATAGCTGTTTCTCGATCTTTGTCTTGAAGATTTGGATCAGCATTAGACTTTATTAGTACCTCAACGACATCATTGTGACCATTTTCACATGCCATTGTTAAAGGAGTAGCACCACAATTGTCTGTGAGATTTATATCAGCTCCCAAGTTGAGAAGAGTGGTTGCAAAAGTAAGATCACCATTTTTACAAGCAAGATAAATGGCTGTTATTCCATTTTCATTTTGACTGTTTGGATCAACATTAGCCTTTATTAGTAGCTGAACGACCTCACTGTGACCATTTCGAATAGCAACAGCTATTGGTGTATCACCATTATTGTTAGCAAGATTTGGATCAGCTCCAGAGTTGAGAAGAGTAGTAACAACATCAAGATGACCATTTTGACAGGCAAAATAAACAGCTGTTTCTCTAATTTTGTTTGGATTAACATTTGTCTTTAGTAATAGCTCAATGACATTATTGTGGCCATTTTTACTAGCTACGAGTAGAGGAGCAAGACCGTTATTAGTCGTAATATTTGGATCAACATTAGCCTTTATTAGTAGCTGAACGACCTCACTGTGACCATTTCGAATAGCAACAGCTATTGGTGTATCACCATTATTGTTAGCAAGATTTGGATCAGCTCCAGAGTTGAGAAGAGTAGTAACAACAGGAAGATGACCATTTATACTTGCAAGATAAACAGCTGTTACTCCCTTTTTGTCTTGTAGGTTTGGATCCACATTAGCTTTTACCAGTAGCCTGACAATATTATAATAGCCATTGAAACTAGCCTCCATCAGAGGAGTTTCACAATTATTAGTAGTGATATTTGGATCAGCTCCAGAAGCGAGGAGAATAGTAACAATACCTAGATGACCAACAGCACAGGCTTGATATACAGCTGTTTCTCCATTATTATCTCGAATGTTTGGATTAACACTCTGTAGCAATAATTCAGCAACAACCGTGTGACCTTTTTGACTAGCCGCCATTAGAGGAGTGGAACCACTATATTTAGCAATATTTGGATTAGATCCAGATTCAAAGAGCCGAGAAGCAATAGCGGAATATCCCAATTTACATGCTAAATAAAGGGCTGTTTCTCCATATCTGTTTTGTAAATTTGTATATTGAATATATTGCAATAGAGTTTGCACGACTCCAATATTACTATTTGCAGTAGCGGTCATGAGGGGGGTGAAGCCATTTTCTGATGGTATGTTTGGATTAGCACCTGAATTCAAGAGTGTAGTAACAATAGTTTGATTGCCTTTAAGAGAAGCAATATTGAGAGGAGTAACAGACTTACTTGTGACTACATTAGGTGAAGTACCAGCATCAAGTAATACACTAACTACATCAAGATGACCATAAATACATGCTATATGTAAAGCATAAACACTTTGTTTATCTCTCATATTTGATGCAACAGATATAACCTTCTCGCCCCTTTTAGTCAGCATGTTAGGATCACCACCTACTGCTAGGAGAACCTCTACAGGTGCTACTAAACCAGATTCGAGTGCGCTCAATAGAGCATTGTCTAGGGTAGTGAACTCACTGTTATGTCTAGTAGTCTGTTTAAAAATAACTTCATTATCAATGCTAAGAGATAATACGCCTAATGCCTTCAAGAAATGAGGAAATTTAGTTTGAACTCTCAGTAATCTGTTGTTACTAATTTTAGTAACCTTCCAGTACACCAGCATACAACTGGTACCCTTGGAAACTTTCATTGCCCGAATATGTTTATTAGGTTCACAAAAAAGAGCCCCGACTAATGTTTCAAACCTCTTTATGACCACGTTATCCCAGATATCTGCAAGCTTTAATTTAATCACTTTACCCCTTCCAGGTAGCTCACCTGTTAATTTTTCACTTAGATCTTTCATGGAGGTAGACTCTTTGAATTGCTGTAGGTCACTTTTGTACTTCTCAAACATGTCTTTGAGGTGTTTTACACCTCCAAGAAAACATTCTACTAAATCTTCTAAGAGATAGTAGTAGAGAAAACTACAGCGCTTGCACACTCTCTTATATACATTATCTAAAGTAGCTTTTTCTGATGAAAATGGTTTTAATTTGCGTTGTCTGTATAAAAATTGTTGCAACAGGTTAAGTGAAATGGATTGCTCTTGTAGAACATTTTTTGTTTCTGTTTCCAGCATGGAATATTGCGCATAAAGACGATCAAAATCTCTAACAGTTGTTGTTTCTCCTTGTATTGTTTCATACACTGGAGATAACGATGTGTTGCGGGCCGCATCAAGGATACCACTAGCTGAATTATATTCTAGGTCTTCAATATCGCTGGGAGTGCCTTCGCGATTGTCATCCTTTTGAGTACTTAAAAGTTGTTCAAATAAATTACAATACTTATCTCTTATCTGACCTGCATGATTATGATCTCCAATCTTTTCAAAAGCTCCAGCAATATCCTTCCAACATGGCTTTTTGTTCTTTTCATAACATATAAATAGTTCAGTTACGCAGCGATTAATTCCTTGACAACTGTATTGATTTTCAATCCTTTTTAGATCATCGTGGGCTAAGTTGAGATGAACACCCAGAGAAAACCATTGTGGCTCCTTACCAACCTCCTCCACAAATTTACTGAGTGTTGGAACAGGAGTTAGATCAGACATAGTAGTACTGTTAGAGCTACGTTAAAAAAAGACTAAAATATATAAAGATAATACAATAAGTTTATTTTACCTTTTGGCAGTGTCAGAGCTGGCAGGAAATGCTTTGCATACCCCAACCATTTAAGGCTTTAACTTAAATTTAATTATTAAAAATTATATTGGATCCTGACATCCTATAATTATTTATTATTATTATTATTATTATTATCTTGATATCCTAATTATTTTGCAGTGTTAGTAATAACATACATTACTAATTTATTGGTTAGTTAGTATACTTACTAGACTACAGTTGCAGGGGCGTAGCAATCAAGGTTCGTTCGGCCATAAAATAGGTGTGGCCAAAACCCAGGAAGCTCGAAGTGGGTGTTGTTTATAAATATAATTTTATATAATTATATATATTATATATAAAATACCTATATATATATATATTTTTAAGCAGACTTATTTGACAGATAGCACCTGTTAAGTTACTAGTGTATCAGTCTGTCAACCTGCCTCCTGTGAACTTTGTAGGTGTTTAATACTGTACAACCATAGCATAACCAAATTATCACACACTTTACATATGTCTAGATGTAATGGGTATGGTTAATTTTAAAGCCACACCCTAATAGTACTCTAAAAATTGGTCCGGCCAAAACCGTAGCAGCCGTAGTGCCTGCTATGCATCTGAATTGCAACTTGCAAGGAATAGTAGAAAATGTAATTTAATTGGTCAGGCATGTTGTTATGACTACATGGTGACATACATGTACTTGTACTAATTGTAATTTCCTTATCATGTATAATATGTACAAAGAAGCAGAACAAATATTTTAATTAAATCATTTTAGGTTTCCGATCCTTTTTTGTGCATCTAATATGAGATATTATAGACATGATACTTCATTATAATTGGTACAAGTATGTTATCATGCAGTCATAACAACTTGTATGACTAATTAAATTATAATTTACACTGTACTACATTTGCTTTTTACAGTGTACACTTACAGAATAGGAGCCTCCTACTCACAATCTGTTATTTACTATGTACAGTGATATCATACATTGGTAATAGGTCCAAGCAAATTAAGCCAGCTGACTCAAGAATGATCTCCATAATAAATTTTGTAATGCCAGCATAAAAATGGAATGTATTATAAAAATTGAACATGATATAATAATTATTATAAAAATTGAACATGATGCATTATAAAAATGAATGTGTTATATAAATTTATAGGGTAGTGTTGATTGACTGATGATTAGGAATAATACTAATAAGAGTGAAATGCTGTTTCTGATTTACACATTTCAATTTGTTTGTAAGTATGAATGAGAAGAGAAGGGAAACGAGATGTGAAATATAATACAAACTCCTCAGGAATGGATCCTAAACTATGTCTCAGGTTCTCTGGAAGTTCACGATAATGATGTTTCTGAAAACTGATATAGAAAATAATAAATCTCATTAGTTTAAGATATGTTATAAAATAATAAAACATTAAAAAATATATAGGCATTTCTTAATAAGGAAGACTTTCCTTTTTATTACTGGGACCACCCAACAGTATCATCTGTCACAAAATGGTGGCATTGCTCAGCCTCCTTCTAAATTACATCTTGTCTTTAAAGCACTCAAGTTGCATTCACATTTGGTACAAAAAGGGCAGCATTACACGTACTTAAAAGCAAGAAGTTCTACATGTATAGTAATATCTTATGTCTACTTTTAATTGTGTGTACTAATATTAATGTAATAATTGCTAAAGCTAAAGATATATTTTGTGATCATTTTATTTGATTAGATTATTAGGTGTGGGTCCAAACTCACTAATATTAATGCATGCTAAATATGAGCATTTAAAAACCGTTAAATTTAGTGGATGCAATTAATAGTAAACTTAACGTATATACATGTATGATACAAAATCTCATTTTCAATATAAAACTTACCACTCTAGTGTGATCCTGGAATTTCTGGAGTGATACCAGATGAAGCTGTGAAGTATCCTTGACCAGTTGGTAGCTTACAACAAAGTCACAAATCTGATATGATAGCCTTGATCACTTCTGATGAACACAGGTCACAGGTCACAGGTCACAGGTCACAGGTAATGAGAACATTTTTAGGTTTGAGTCTCTGTATACTGAGAAAATGAAAAACGGCTGATAATATTATTATTTTAGTTCTATTAGTTATTAGCAATTCACATTAATACAGCTGATACTGTACATGTAGCCATGTACAATATGAATTTTGTACACATATTCAATTCTCCTATTATATAGCCTATCACATCTTAGCTATAACTATCATATGGCTGAACTGGGACTGGTTGTTCTTTGTAGAGACAGATGCATGTGTATAAAATGTCTGTTTCCCATGGTGGGGCATGCAATTATCTGCTATCTGGATTATTACTATATCAGTACATCACTACTATAATGTCCTACTGACTATAATTAATTATTATTGGTAGCAATGAGTTATAGCTAGCCTAATATTAGGGAGGTTGTATATGTACATGGAAACATTCAAAATACATTAGTCACTCACTTTATTACAGTATCACATTCTGTATCCATCTTGATAGCTATAACAGGAGATCCCATGATATCTAAAGTTAGCTACTCATTCTTCTAAGGTAGAATATTATTTTTGCTCGATGAATGGTATTTTGTCACTTTCAAATAATTACGATTGATATTCATCCAAGCAAATGTGAAATAGATGACAATAACTTTAAATCGTACAACAGTTGTCCAGTTACTATGAGTCCTGTGTTGACCTTTTCGAAGAGCTAATAGAGAGAAATCCATTGGTAGATAAAGGTATAGGAACACTACTAACAATGACTTGTATTTTAACACTTGCAATTGCCTAAGCTAACAGAATAGTACTATACGTACATGTACAGTAAATGTGCATGTGCATGTACATGTTATTGTACATGTACATGTATTAATACTATACATACATGTACAGTATATGTGCATATGCACGTACATGTACATGTGCGTACTTGTACATATACATGTATAGTACTTTATGTACATGTACAGTATGCGTGCATGTGTATGTACATGAAAATTCATGTGTCTAGCATGCTAGCAAAAGGTGCAAACAAACACACACACAACAAACAAACAAGCAGCCACAATGGCTTAGAAAAATAATCAGCCACAATGGCTTGTAAATGTAACTGTATAAAGAAAGAAAGACACCTGAGGCAATGGAAAAAGGAAAATGAGAGTTGCCTCAGGTGGGATTCGAACCCATGACACTCTGTACTCCGGACAGATGCTCTACCAACTGAGCTACCAAGGCAGCTCAGCTGGCAGGGTCCGAATCAAACATCTCATATGCCTGTATGAACAGGCTAACTTGACACAAGGCATTAGGTGATGGCCGGGGTAATGAAACCACCAATGACACCAACACCAAACCTAAGCTTATACATGATGTTATTGGAGATGTAGAAAGAAAGAAAGAAAGAAAGAAAGAAAGAAAGAAAGACACCTGAGGCAATGGAAAATGGAAAATGAGAGTTGCCTCAGGTGGGATTCGAACCCACGACACTCTGTACTTCGGACAGATGCTCTACCAACTGAGCTACCAAGACAGCTCAGCTGGCAGGGTCCGAATCAAACATCTCATATGCCTGTATGAACAGGCTAACTTGACATGTACATGTAACATTTGTTATAGTACCAGTATGTTTTAATTGAGATATGTATATATAACAAGCACATGTACATGTATACATGGTATATACATGTACATGACACAATTAAGGTCAATAATAATAGGGTACATGTAGTAGAACAATGAATTATGAATCAACTCGTCAAACTGGGTCATGGGGCAGTAATAGTATTTTGATCACCTAGTGACTATTCTACTGATACAGAATAGTGAAACTATCTGTAAGGTTTTGCAAGTGTTGAGTTGAGTGTTTTTGAGGTTTGAGGCTCAATGTCAATTTTCATTTCCCCTACTCAATGCTTGCGTGTGTAATGATTTGATATACATGTACATGATTAGAAAAATTACTTATAATAACAATTTGGATTTTTGGTCTGCGATCAGTAATCAATGTTCCACATTTTATACTGATAATCTACACACACAGTAATATAAATTATATATAATACATAAATCTCATTTTCAATACAAGACTTACCACTCTAATGTGATCCTGGAGTGATACCAGACTGAGCTGTGAAGTATCCTTGAACAGCTGGAAGCTTACGACAAAGTCACAAATCTGACATGAGAGCCTTGGTTACTTTTAATGACACTGGTCAGGAGAACATTTTGTGGTTTGATGTCTCTGTGTACTGAGAAAATGATAAACTAATGAACAATAGAATGTGTGTGATATGTGATATGTCTTTGTGTGTTAGTCTCATCCCCATACTACCATGTGTTTCTGGTTTGAGGACTATCCACATTTACTAACCTATTCCTAAATTATGAAGGTGACTCAGACCTGACATAGCTTGATATATTATTCTATTGCTAATCTGTTGTAACTTGTGACCCTCGACATACTGAATGGATGATGGAGATACGTACATAGATACAAAGATACATGTAGGTAGATAGATAGATTGATAGACAGATAGATACATATGTAATGGATGCACATTAGTATCATCCCCAAACTGTCATGCCCCATGGTAAAAAACAGTCTTGTAACTTAGGCCAACATTCCTGCCGTGATTTCACCACACAATTAAGCAAAGATTCAAATGTTTGTAACACAACTACATGAAGGCTCAATGCATCAGGTGATAGGCACCTGATTAAAATATCACTGTGCCAGGAATGTTGGCCCAAGTTACCAGACTGTTTTTCGCCATGAGGCATGACAGTCTGGGGACGAGACTAAATGCACATATACTCATAGAGTGGATTACAAACTCATCAAAATTTGTATTAGTGACATATTCCATGAATACATGAACAGGTATATATGTAAGAATACACATGTGTATTCTTAAGAAGGATAAGAATATTTACCTCTTTATCAGATCATTAATCCTGTAGAATGATCCTATATAAAAATTCTCTTAACAGTTACAACTCTATAAGAACCTCTGAATCATGAGAAATAGAATACAATTCATTTGTAAACACACACAAAAAACAAGGAGGAATACAGGAGTGGGATGGGAAGGGAGGAACCAGCCTTCATGAGTCCCTGATTAACCACAGTTTACTGATCTACATAAAAATTAATACCAGTATGATATTGATTAAAATAATGCAAAACAGAGCCCTTGTCTAGATACTTACGTAGTTGTGATTAATTTGTGATTACAGAGAGGGAAGGCTAGGAATATAACTAATTTGAGATAACAGTATGAGATGTAATCAGTCAATTATCGTAACTTTTGAGATAAAATTTTGTAATAAAATTCTTGACTTAAATTTTTTTATTTGTATTCCATATATTCCAGCTATTCTCATTTACATGTACATATTCAAATGGAAGCTTATGAAGACATACAACTGTACATATGATCCATGTCTATATAGTAAGTCAATTAGTATGTATTGTAATTGGATGTCATCAAAACTCTAGTCTCATCCCCAGACTGCAATGCCCCATGGTGATAAACAGTCTGGTAACTTTGGGCAACATTTCGTTCATTCGTCCAATCATCGTATCACATGATACAAGGTGACAACCACATAACTATGAGATCACTATACTAGGAATGTTGGCCAAAGTTACCAGACTATACATGTATTTTGTCATGGGGTGAGACAATCTGGGGAGAAGACTATTAATACTCATAAACTACTGCTGTAACTCTCCATCTTCACAGTGAGGTCTAATAAACTACATCTCATCATAAGAGTATCATTATACTAACTTGTTTTGTTGTGTGTCGTTCCATTCATACTACACTAGACATGTCACTGACCACATCTAATTTAGACTGAGTGAACACTGGACTCGGATTTAGATTCTCAGAATGGGAACCAGTTTTTTGAGATTTCAAAGGATGGAGTATCTATTAGTTGAAACCTGAAAAAAAAAAACACAGTAATACAGTATTAGTATACAAACAGATAATATTTAAACATTTCGATATAAAATTAAATATTTAAATTTCTGAAATATGTAGTACCTGCACAGATTCTTTGTATCCACCAGTAGTTACCATGGCAACAAGTACAGCAACAAGTGAAGCTATGAACAGGACAGTTGTCATCATAAGAACTATCACACCAACAGACATGACTATCACACCACACTCCACTAGATATGTGGACATTTGACTCGGATTCAGTAATAGACTGATTCTTAGAATGGGAACCAGTCTTTGAGATTTTGGAGGATGGAATATCTATTACATGTGTACGTGAAACCTGAAAACATTAAAAAAAATGTAAATAACATATAAACAAGTACAGTGCTAGACTGCTAGTATATAAACAGATATCAATACATACCATATTACATACCATATTACATGTACTACTAATCATTAGACGGTACTGATGAAGGGGCTTCAGAACCGGTAGATAATACTGTTGAATGAACTTTAATTGGAACCAGTAGATAGTACTGATGAAAGGGCTTCAGAACCAGTAGATAGTACTGATGAAGGGGCTTCAGAACCAGTAGATAGTACTGACGAAGGGGCTTCAGAACCAGTAGATAGTACTGATGCAGGAACTTCAGAATCAGTAGATAGTACTGACGAAGGGGCTTCAGAACCAGTAGATAGTACTGACGAAGGGGCTTCAGAACCAGTAGATAGTACTGACGAAGGGGCTTCAGAATCAGTAGATAGTACTGACGAAGGGGCTTCAGAACCAGTAGATAGTACTGACGAAGGGGCTTCAGAACCAGTAGATAGTACTGACGAAGGGGCTTCAGAACCAGTAGATAGTACTGATGCAGGAACTTCAGAATCAGTAGATAGTACTGACGAAGGGGCTTCAGAACCAGTAGATAGTACTGACGAAGGGGCTTCAGAACCAGTAGATAGTACTGATGCAGGAACTTCAGAATCAGTAGATAGTACTGACGAAGGGGCTTCAGAACCAGTAGATAGCACTGACGAAGGGGCTTCAGAACCAGTAGATAGTACTGATGCAGGAACTTTAGAATCAGTAGATAGTACTGATGAAGGGGCTTCAGAACCAGTAGATAGCACTGACGAAGGGGCTTCAGAACCAGTAGATAGTACTGACGAAGGGGCTTCAGAACCAGTAGATAGTACTGACGAAGGGGCTTCAGAACCAGTAGATAGTACTGATGCAGGAACTTCAGAATCAGTAGAGATGAAGGAGCTTTCAGAATCTATACATGAATCCACTACTGACTGAAGCTGGTGAGTATGGTATGTTGTTTTGATGTTCGTGTACACGAAATAATTCAACTATGTCTTGATGATGATTATAATGAGCAACATCAAGTGGTGTCATTCCATTACTGTCCATTACATTAGGATCTGCACCTGCTTCAAGTAACTTTTTTTATGATTGGATTATGCCTATATTGGGAAGCAAGATGTAATGATGTTGTTCTACCAACTGCTTCATGGTTCACATTAGCATTGTGTTCAATTAAAGTTTGAACCAAATCACTATATCCCTTAGCACTAGCTATCATTAGACTATTCCATCCATTATCCTTCACTATATTAGGATTAGCACCAGATTTTAGAAGCATGGCAACAGTAGCAAGATCACCGTTTTGACTAGCAAGATATAAAGCAGTTGTTCCGTATACATCTTGAATGTTAGGATCAGCATTAGCCATTTGCAGCAGCTCAATAACTTGTTTGTGACCATTCATACTAGCCACCATTAGAGGAGTGATGCCTAGATTGGTAGCGATATTTGGATCAGCTTCCGAGTTAAGAAGAGTAGTAACAACATCAAGATGACCATTTAGACAGGCAATATAAACAGCTGTTACTCCACTTTTGTCTTGAACATTTGGATTAACATTAGCCTTCAGTAGTAGCTCAACAACGCTATTATGACCATTCTCACTAGCTGCCAGTAGGGGGGTTCCACTGAGCTTTCCAGCAATATTTGGGTCAGCTCCAGAGCTGAGAAGTGTAGTAACAACACCAAGATGACCAATTCGACAGGCATTATAAATAGCTGTTGCTCCCAATGTGTTTTGAATGTTTGGATCAACATTAGCTTTTAGTAGTAGCTCTACAACGTCATTGTGACCATTGTGAACAGCTGCCATTAGAGGAGTGACACCATTCTTGTCACAGATATTTGGATCAGCTCCAGAAGTGAGAAGTGTAGTAACAACACCAAGATGACCATTTTGACAGGCATTATAAATAGCTGTTGCTCCCAATATGTTTTGAATGTTTGGATCAACATTTGCTTTTAGTAGTAGCTCTACAACATCATTGTGATCATTGTGAACAGCTGCCATTAAAGGAGTGACACTATTATTGTCAGAGATATTTGGATCAGCTCCAGAGGTGAGGAGAGTAGAAACAACAGCAAGATAACCATTTAGACAGGCAATATAAACAGCTGTTACTCCATTGTTGTCTTGAACATTTGGATTAGGATTTGCCTTTAGTAGTAGCTCAACTACATCATTGTGACCATTTATACTAGCTGCCATTATAGGATTGCCACCAATATAGTCAGCAATATTTGGATCAGCTCCAGAGTTGAGAAGAGTAGTAACAACAGCAAGATGACCATTTTGACAGGCCTTATAAACAGCTGTTACTCCCAATGTGCTTTGAATATTTGGATCAACTTTAGATTTTAGTAGTAGCTCAACTACATCATTGTGACCATTTATACCAGCCGCCATTAGAGAAGTACCACCAATATAGTCAGCAATATTTGGATCAGCTCCAGAGTTGAGAAGAGCAGTAACAACATCAAGATGACCACTTAGACAGGCATTATAAATAGCTGTTACTCCATCTTTGCTTTGAAAATTTGGATCAGCACCAGATTTTAGCAGTAACTCAACAACATCATTGTGACCATTTATACCAGCCGCCATTAGAGGAGTACCACCAACATAGTCAGCAATATTTGGATCAGCTCCAGAGTTGAGAAGAGTAGTAACAACAGTAAGATGACCATGTTGACAAGCATGATAAATAGCTGATACTCCATTGTTGTCTTGAATGTTTGGATCAACATTAGCCTGTAGTAGTAGCTCAATAACATTGCTGTGACCATTCTTACTGGCTGCCATAAGAGCGATATTTGGATCAGCTCCAGAATTGAGAAGAGTAGTAACAACAGTAAGATGACCTTTTAGACAGGCAAGAAAAATAGTTGTTTGTCCATACGAGTTTTTAACATTTGGATCAACATTAGCCTGTAGTAGTAGCTCAATGACATCACTGTGACCATTCTTACTGGCTGCCATAAGAGCGATATTTGGATCAGCTCCAGAATTGAGAAGAGTAGTAATAACATCAAGATGACCATTTCGACAGGCAAGATGAACGGCTGTTAGTCCATTTTCATTTTGGATGTTTGGATCAATATTAGCCTTTAGTAGTAACTCAACAACACCAATATGACCATTCTGACAAGCCACCATTAGAGCAGTGAAACCTTTACTTTTCAAGATATTTGGATCAGCTCCAGAGTTGAGAAGAGTAGTAACAACATCAAGATGTCCGTATTGAGAAGCAAAATAAATAGCTGTCACTCCATTTGTGTTTTGAATGTTTGGATCAGCATTAGCTTTGAGTAGTAGCTCAACGAAATCATTGTGACCATTGAAACTAGCTGCCAGTAGAGGAGTGTCACCGTTGTTAGTAGTAATATTCAGATCAGCTCCAGAGGCGAGGAGAGTAGTAACAACAGCAAGATGACCATTAGCACAGGCTCGATACACAGCTGATACTCCATCACTATCTTGAATGTTTGGATCAACATTAGCCTTTAGTAGTAGCTTAACAACATCATTGTGACCATTTTTACTAGCTCCCAGTAGAGGAGTGTCACTATTGTTAGTAGTGATATTTGGATCAGCTCCAGAGTTGAGAAGAGTAGTCACAGCAGCAACATCACCATAATAACATGCCCAATAGACTGGTGTTTTTCCATCAATATCTTGAACATTCGGATTAGCATGAGCCTTTAGTAGTAGCTCAATGGCAAGATTGTTACTACCATCCTCAAAACATGCCAGTAGAGGAGTGACACCAGCTTTGTTAGAGATATTTGGATCCGCTCCAGAGTTGAGAAGAGTAGTCACAGCAGCAACATCACCATAATAACATGCCCAATAAATTGCTGTTTGTCCATCAATATCTTGAACGTTTGGATTAGCATGAGCTTTTAGTAGTAGCTCAATGGCAAGATTGTTACTACCATCCTCAAAACATGCCAGTAGAGGAGTGACACCATCTTTGTTAGAGATATTTGGATCCGCTCCAGAGTTGAGAAGAGTAGTCACAGCAGCAACATCACCATAATAACATGCCCAATAAATTGCTGTTTGTCCATCAATATCTTGAACGTTTGGATTAGCATGAGCTTTTAGTAGTAGCTCAATGGCAAGATTGTTACTACCATCCTCAAAACATGCCAGTAGAGGAGTGACACCAGCTTTGTTAGAGATATTTGGATCCGCTCCAGAGTTGAGAAGAGTAGTCACAGCAGCAACATCACCATAATAACATGCCCAATAAATTGCTGTTTGTCCATCAATATCTTGAACGTTTGGATTAGCATGAGCCTTTAGTAGTAGCTCAATGGCAAGATTGTTACTACCATCCTCAAAACATGCCAGTAGAGGAGTGACACCAGCTTTGTTAGAGATATTTGGATCCGCTCCAGAGTTGAGAAGAGTAGTCACAGCAGCAACATCACCATAATAACATGCCCAATAAATTGCTGTTTGTCCATCAATATCTTGAACGTTTGGATTAGCATGAGCCTTTAGTAGTAGCTCAATGGCAAGATTGTTACTACCATCCTCAAAACATGCCAGTAGAGGAGTGATACCATCTTTGTTAGAGATATTTGGATCCACTCCTGAGTTGAGAAGAGTAGTAACAACAGCAAGGTCACCATTTAGACAAGCATAAAAAATAGCTGTTTCTCCATTTTCGTTTTGAACATGTGGATCAATATTATACTTCAGTAGTAGCTCAACTACAACATTGTGACCATTCATACTAGCCACCATTAGAGGAGAGTAACCATACTTGTCAAAAATATTTGGATCTGCTCCAGAGTTGAAAAGAGTAGCAACAACAGCAAGATGACCATTTTTACAAGCGAGATAAATAGCTGTTAGTCCATCGTTGTCTTGAATATTTGGATCGACATTAGCCTTTAGGAGTAGCTCAACAACTGTATTGTGACCATTCCCACTAGCTACCATTAGAGTGCTGGAACCATAAGCTGTAGTAGTGATATTCGGATCAGCTCCAGAGTTGAGAAGAGTAGCAACAACAGCAAGATAACCATTTCGAGAAGCGAGATAAATAGCTGTTAGTCCATTTGTGTCTTGAATGTTTGGATCGACATTAGCTTGTAGGAGTAGAACAACAACATCATTGTGACCATTCTGACTAGCCGCTAGAAGAGGGGTATCACCATTGTTAGTAGCGATATTTGGATCAGCTCCAGAGTTGAGAAGAGTAGTAACAACAGCAAAATGACCGTTTCGAGAAGCGAAATAAATAGCTGTTAGTCCATTTGTGTCTTGAATGTTTGGATCGACATTAGCCTTTAGGAGTAGCTTAACAACAGTATTGTGACCATTCTGACTAGCCGCCATTAGAGTACTAGAACCATAAGCTGTAGTAGTGATATTTGGATCAGCTCCAGAGTCAAGAAGAGTAGTAACAACAGTAAGATGACCATTTTCACAAGCAAGATGAATAGTTGTTTCTCCTTTTCTGTTTTGAATGTTTGGATCAACATTAGCTTGTAGGAGTAGCTCAACAACATCATTGTGACCATTCTTACTAGCCGCTAGTAGAGGGGTATCACCATTGTTAGTAGCGATATTTGGATCAGCTCCAGAGTTGAGAAGATTAGTCACAGCAGTAACATCACTAAAATGACATGCCCAATAAACTGCTGTTTCTCCATCTTTGTTTTGAACATGTGGATCAATATTATACTTCAGTAGTAGCTCAACTACGTCATTGTGACCATTCATACTAGCCACCAGTAGAGGAGAGTCACCATTGTTAGTAGTCATATTTGGATCAGCTCCATAATTGAGAAGAGTAGTAACAATAGCAAGATGACCAAGTTCACAAGCAAGATAAATAGTTGTTTCTCCATTTGTGTTTCGAATGTTTGGATTGACATTAGCCTTTAGTAGTAGCTCAACGATATCATTACGACCATTCTTACCAGCCGCCAGCAGAGGAGCAAAACCTGGATCAACAGCAAGATGATTATTTCGACAGGCATTATCAATAGCTATTACTTCCAATGTGTTTTGATGGTTTGTAATAACATTAGTTTTTAGTAGTAGCTCAACGATGTCATTGTGACCATTTTTACTAGCTGCCAGTAGAGGAGTTTCACCATTTTTAGTAGTGATATTTGGATCTGCTCCAAAGTTGAGAAGAGTAGTTACAGCAGAATGATCACCATAATAACACGCCCAATAAACTGCTGTTTCTCCATCATTGTCTTGAACATGTGGATCAACATTACACTTTAGTAGTAGCTCAACGACATTTTTGTGACCATTTTGACTAGCCACCAGTAGAGGAGTGACACCATCGTTAGTAGCGATATTTGGATCAGCTCCAGAGTTGAGAAGAGTAGTAACAACATCAAGATGACCATTTTCACAAGCACGATAAATAGCTGTTTCTCGATCTTTGTCTTGAAGATTTGGATCAACATTAGACTTTATTAGTAGCTTCACAACATCATTGTAACCATTTTCACTGGCCATAGTTAAAGGAGTACCACCTAAATTGTCTGTGAGATTTATATCAGCTCCCAAGTTCAGAAGAGTGGTGACAAAAGTGAGATCGCCATTTTTACAAGCAAGATAAATGGCTGTTATTCCATTTTCATTTTGACTGTTTGGATCTACATTAGCCTTTACTAGTAGCTCGACAACATCACTGTGACTATTTCGAATAGCAACAGCTATTGGAGTATCACCATTATTATCAGCACGATTTGGATCAGCTCCATTGTTGAGAAGAGTGGTAACAACATCAAGATGACCATTTTGACAGGCAAAATAAACAGCTGTTTCTCTATTTTTGTTTTGAATGTTTGGATTAACATTTGCCTTTAGTAGTAGCTTGACGACATCATTGTGGCCATTTTTACTAGCTACGAGTAGAGGACCAAGACCATTATTAGTAGTGATATTTGGATCTGCTCCAGAGTTGAGAAGAGTAGTAACAACAGGAAGATGACCATTTATACTTGCAAGATAAACAGCTGTTACTCCTTTTTTGTCTTGTATGTTTGGATCAACATTAGCCTTTAGCAGCAGCTCGACGATATTATCATAGCCATTGAAACTAGCCTCCATCAGAGGAGTTTCACCATTATTAGTAGTGATATTCGGATCAGCTCCAGAGGTGAGGAGAGTAGTAACAACAGCTAGATGACCATTAGCACAAGCTTGATAAACAGCTGTTTCTCCATTTTTGTCTCGAATGTTTGGATTAACGTCAAACTTTAGCAGTAATTCAGCAACAACCTTGTGACCTTTTTGACTAGCCACCATTAGAGGAGTGGAACCACTATATTTAGCAATATTTGGATTAGATCCAGAGGCCAACAGAAGAGAGGCAATACTAGAGTGTCCTAATTTACATGCTAGATAGAGAGCTGTTTCTCCATATCTGTTTTGTAAATTTGTATATTGAATATATTGCAATAGAGTTTGTACGACTCCAATATTATCATTTACAGTAGCGGTCATGAGGGGGGTGAAGCCATTTCCTGATGGTATGTTTGGATTAGCGCCTGAATTCAAGAGTGTTGTAACAATAGTTTGATTGCCTTTAAGAGAAGCAATATTGAGAGGAGTAACAGACTTACTTGTGACTACATTAGGTGAAGTACCAGCATCAAGTAATAGACTAACTACATCAAGATGACCATAAATACATGCTATATGTAAAGCATAAACACTTTGTCTATCCCTCATCTTTGATGCTACAGATATAACCTTCTCCCCCCTTTTAGTCAGTGTGTTAGAATCACCACCTACTGCTAGGAGAACCTCTACAGGTGCTACGAAACCAGATTCTAGTGCGTTCAATAGAGCATTGTCTAGGGTAGTAAACTCACTGTTATGTCTAGTAGTCTGTTTAAAAATAACTTCATTATCAATGCTAAGAGATAATACGCCTAATGACTTCAAGAAATGAGGAAATTTAGTTTGAGCTCTCAGTAATCTGTTGTTACTAATTTTAGTAACCTTCCAGTACACCAGCATACAACCGGTACCCTTGGAAACTTTCATTTTCCAAATATGTTTATTAGGTTCACAGAAAAGAGCCCTGACTAACGTTTCAAACCTCTTTATGACCACGTTATCCCAGATATCTGCAAGCTTTAATTTAATCACTTTACCCCTTCCAGGTAGCTCACCTGTTAATATTTCACTTAGATCTTTCATGGAGGTAGACTCTTTGAATTGCTCTAGGTCACTTTTGTATTTCTCAAACATATCATGGAGTTGTTTTACCTCTCCAAGGAAAAATTCTACTAAATCTTCTAAGAGATAGTAGTAAAGAAAACTACAGCGCTTGGACACTCTCTTATATACATTATTTAAAGTAGCTTTTTCTAATGAAAATGGTTTTAATTTGCGTTGTCTGTATAAGAATTGTTGCAACAGGTCAAGTGAAATCGATTGCTCTTGTAGAACGTTTTTCGCTTCTGTTTCCAGCATGGAATATTGCGCATGAAGATGATCAAAATCTCGAACAACTTTTGATTCTACTTGTACTGTTTCATACACTGGAGATAACGATGTGTTGCGGGTCGCATCAAGGATACCACCAGCTGGATTATATTCTAGGTCTTCAATATCGCTGGGAGTGCCTTCGCGATTGTCATTCTCTTTAGCACTTAAAATATTTTCAAATAAATTACAATACTTATCTCTTATCTGACCTGCATGATTATGATCTCCAATCTTTTCAAAAGCTCCAGCGATATTCTTCCAACATGGCTTTTTGTTCTTTTCATAACATATAAATAGTTCAGCTACACAACGATTAGTTCCTTGACAACTGTATTGATTTTCAATCCTTTTTAGATCATCATGGGCTAAGTTGAGATGAATACCCAGAGAAAACCATTGTGGCTCCTTACCAACCTCCTCCACAAATTTACTGAGTGTTGGAACAGGAGTTAGATCAGACATAATAGCTACTGTTAGAGCTACATTAAAAAGTATATTATAATATATAAAGAGAATACAATGAGTTTATTTTACCTTTTGGCAGTGACAGGGCTGGCAGGAAGTGCTTTGCATACCCCACCATTTAAGGCTTTAATTATTAATTTTTATTTTGCAAGTGTTAATAATAACATACATTACTGTATGCTTTCACATACAATTTATTGGTTAATAGACTACAGTTGCAAGGAATAGTAGAAAATGTAATTTAGTTGGTCAGGCATGTTGTTATGACTACATGGTGACATACATGTACATGTACTTGTACTAATTGTAATTTCCTTATCATATATAATATGTACAAAGAAGCAGAATAAATATTTTAATTAAATCATTTTAGGTTTCCGATCCTTCTTTGTGCATCTAATATGAGATATTATAGACATGATATGTCATTATAATTGGTACAAGTATGTTATCATGCAGTCCTAACAACTTGTATGACTAATTAAATTATAATTTATACACTGTACTACATTTGTTATTTAACAATTATATTTTTACAGTGTACACTTACAGAATAGAAGCCTCCTACTCACAATCACTATGTACAGTGATATCATATATTGGTAATAGGGCCAAGCAAATTAAGCCTGATTCAAAATTGATCTCCATAATATTTAATCTAAAACTTAAAATGCCAGCGAATGAATTATAAAAATTGAAATAAAAATTGAACATGACAACAAATTATAAAAATGGAATGTTATAAAAATTGATAAAATTTATACGGTAGTGTTGATTGACTGAATAATACTAATAAGAGTGAAATGCTGTTTCTGATTTACACATTTCAATTTGTTTGTAAGTATGAATGAGAAGAGAAGGGAAACGAGATGTGAAATATAATACAAATTCCTCAGGAATGGATCCTAAACTATGTCTCAGGTTCTCTGGAAGTTCACGATAATGATGTTTCTGAAAACTGATATAGAAAATAAAAAAATCTGATTAGCTTAAGATATATTATAAATTAATAAAACATTAAAAAAATATATATATAGGCATTTCTAAGTAAGGAAGACTTTCCTTTCTGACCACTCAACAGTATCGTCAATCTTTGTCACAAAATGGTGGCATTGCTTAGCCTCCTTCTAAATTACATCTCATCTTTAAACCACACAAGTTGCATTCACAAAAAGGACAGCATTGCATGTACTCAAAAGTAAGAAATTTCTCAAAATTTACATGTGCTAGAGGATCCCAATGTATATACATGTATAAACAAACATTATTATCTCACCTTATCTCTTAATAAATCCCTCTATGAGGTACCTTGAAATCTCAATTTACCAAGATCTATAGAATGAAACATTTAAAATAATAAATGAACAAATCAATAACTCAGAAGTTATCATAAATTCCAAGTCCTACCATCTGTCTCAAATATATCAGAGAGTATGGTAGTATACTATCTATGTAGGGATGGCACAGAAACAAATTGGTCTGTAATCTATAATCCATGCTCCACATTTTATACCCACCTATAATTAGATACATGTATAGTAATATCTTAAGTCTACTTTTAATTGTGTGTACTAATATTAGCCAATTTAGCAATTAACGTAACAATCCCTATAATTATTACACGCTAAAAATATATGTTGTGATCATTTTATTTAATTAGCTTTCTAGGTGTGGCTCCAAACTCACTAAAATTAATGCACGCTAAATATGAGCATTTAAAAATCGTTAAATTTAGTGGATGCAATTAATAGTAGGCTTAACGTACATACATGTATGATACAAAATCTCATTTTCATTATAAGACTTACCACTCTAGTGTGATCCTGGAATTTCTGGAGTGATACCAGACGAAGCTGTGAAGTATCCTTGACCAGTTGGTACCTAGCTTAAATACAACAAAGTCACAAATCTGATATGAGAGCCTTAATCTCTTTAGATGAACACAGGCCACAGGTCACAGGTAACGAAAATATTTTGAGGTTTGAGTCTCTGTATACTGAGAAAATGAAAAACTAATGATCTTGGTTGATAATATTATTATTTTAGCAATTCACATCAATACAGCTGATACTGTACATGTAGCCATGTACAATATGAATTTTGTACACATATTTAATTCTCCTATTATAGCCCACCACATCTTAGCTAATAACTATCATATGGCTGAACTGGGACTGGTTGTTCTTTGTAGAGACAGACGCCATTTTGTCAAGTGTATAAAAGGTCTGTTTCCCATGGTGGGAGTATTATGGCATGCAATTATCTGGTATCTGGATTATTGGTAAAACATCTATATCAGTACATCACTACTATAATGTACTACTGACTTATTATAGGTAGCAATGGGTTATTAGCTAGCCTAATATTAGGGAGGTTGTATATGTACATGGAAACATTCAAAATACATTAGTCACTCACTTCATTACAGTATCACATTCTGTATCCATCTTGATAGCTATAACAGAAGATCTCATGATATCACAGGTCACCCATAATAACCAAGACTTACCACTCTAATGTGATCCTGACTGAACTGTGAAATATCCTTGACCAGTTGGTAGCTTACAACAAATCTGATACGAGAGCCTTAATCTCTCACAATGAACACAGGTCACATGTAATGACAAAGGTTTGAGTCTCTGCGTACAAGAAAACCTAATGATCTCGGCTAATAATATCATTTTTTAAACTCTATCTATTCACACCAATACAACACGGAAGTATTATAGCAGATATATGAATGCAATTATCTGCTATTAGTAAAACATCTATATCAGTACATCACTACTATAATGTACTACTGACTACAATTAATTATTATTGGTAGCAATGAGTTATTAGCTAGCCTAATATTAGGGAGGTTATATATGTACATGGAAACATTCAAAATACATTAGTGACTCACTTCATTACAGTATCACATTCTGTATCCATCTTGATAGCTATAATAGAAGATCCCATGATATCTAAAGTTAACTACTCATTCTTCTGAGGTAGAATATTATTTTTGCTCGCTGAATGATAATTTGTCACTTTCAAATAATTATGGTTGATATTCATCCAAGCTAATGTGAAATAGATGACAATAACTTCAAATCGTACAACAGTTGGACAGTTACTATGAGTCTCGTGTTGATCTTTTCGAAGAGCTAGTAGAGAGAAATCCATTGGTAGATAAAGGTATTGGAACACTACTAACAATGACTTGTATTTTAACACTTGCAATTGCCTAAGCTAACAGAATTTGGTAAGCATGCAGTAAATACTTTACACACACACACAAATTAATCTGCTTTTTGATTTTAAAAATTACAATAGAAGAAGACAAAACAATATCTCACTTTATTTCTCATTGCTCTTAATAAATTCCTCAATGAGGTACCTTGATAAGATCTAACTTTATGAAGATCTATAGTATGAATATATAAATCATAAACAGGTCAATAGACAGAGTCCATCAGACATTACAAGTCCTTACATTACATGTATAATTATATATCATACGTACTTTGTCTTTGTTTATCACTGATGTGATCCCTTCTGAACAGTCACACTTCCTCTTTCTAATGACTGGACCACATGAGACATGGGAGATTCTTTCGCTATTTTATCACTGACATCTTGAAAGAAAGGAAGCTACTTTAATGGTGACCAGAAGAGACAGTGACTCATGAGCTGTGGGTTAGTCTATATGTGTAAAATAGATCATGTAATACAGCTAATTTGTGTGGATGCATTAATATGATATTATAATATGACTACAATTAGCTATAGCAACACTTTCATAATAATACATGTATATGTTTAGTAAAAGGGTTTTAATTCCTATTATAGTTATTACATAAGAATGCAATTACTAAAACACTGAAATAATACACTGATGTATAGTACTATATGTACATGTACAGCATGTGTGCATATACATGTAATTATATATGTACATGTGTGTATGTTTACATGTACATTTATAGTACTATACGTACATGTACAGTATGTGTACATACACATGTACATGTAATTATATATGTACATGTGTGTACTTATACATGTACATGTAACAACTGGTACAGTACCAGTATGTGATAATGTGTTTTAATTAAGATACATGTATGTATAACCAGTGGATGTACATGTATACACAGTATATATACGACAGATGTTAGTACAATTAAAAGATGGTTGGCTATTTCATATCATCACGTTGGCATTCAGTTTGACTAATAAAGATCAATAATAATAACAGGGTATATGTAGTAGAATACATGTACATGTAATTTACATACAGTATGTACAATATTATAAGAACTCATTAATTTGTGTGCCTGGATACTTTGATTCCTATTATAGTTATTACAGAAGAACTCAATTACAAAAGACTGAAATAATACACTGGATGTATAGTACTATATGTACATGTACATGTAACAAATGGTATAGTACCAGTATATGTTTTAATTGAGATACATGTATGCATAACTAGCATACCTATATGTATATACATGTACATGACATAATTCAAAGATGTTTGGCTATTTCATATAGACAAATAAGGTCAATAATAACAGGGTACATGTAGTAGAACACAGATCAATGAATTATGAATCAACTCGTCAAACTGGGTGTGGCCTAATTGAAGTGGGTCATGAGGCTTCTACATGTCCCAGTCATAGTATTTTGATCACCTAGTGACTATTCTACTGATACACTTTAGATAGAATAGTGAACTATCTGTAAGGTTTTGCAAGTATTGAATTTTGTGTTCTTGAGGTTTTGAGACTCAAAGTCAATTCTCATGCCCTATGCATACACTATTCAATGCTTGGATGTATAATGATTTGGATCAAGTATAATATACGGGCAGAGCAACGTAGCGATCTAATGAAGCCACAAGAGTGTTACAAGTGTTCCACCCACCACTTCCGGATTCGTCACCTTATTAATTATGCACGATAGGTGTGGCAGGTTGTAACATTGCATATTGCTCGTTAACATGCTGATGATATCCCTACCGAGAAGAGGCCTAAACTGGGGGGGCTGTGCCCCCCCAGACCCCCCCTGTTTGTCAGGAACAGCGCTGGGCCTATCGGCCCAGCGTAAATGTCAAACAGTGGGATTAAATAACACCACACCTATCCACAAATGGTGGGTGGAACACTTGTAAACACTCTTGTGGCTTCATTAGATCGCTACGTTGCTCTGCCCGTATATTATACTTGATCCAATGATTTGATACACATGTACATGTTGTGTGTGAATAAATTAATAATAAAAGTTTATTAATTACAATAAAATTTTGGATTTTTGGTCTGCAATCAGTAATACTGATAAATCTACACACACAGTAATATATATATATAATACATTTTCAACACAAGACATACCCTCTAGTGTGATCCTGGGATTTCTGGAGTTATACCAGACTGAGCTGTGAGGGATCATCAACCAGTTGACGACAAAGTCACAAATCTGACTGACATGAGAGCCTTGATCACTTTTAATCCAGTAATTATATTTGGCAGGGTTCAAAGTGTGGTTTTGAAGTTAGACACACCTTCCTTGAAGTTCCTTCCTTTATTTTTGTGTCTTGGTCAATACTGAATGCGAATACGAAATTTGGTTTACTGTTATCAGCATGGAAAATGAGAATGAAGTCAGTATTCACATAATTTATAATTACAAGACTCTCTATTAGATGCTGAGCCTCTTCAACAAAACTAACTAGAAATGAAACAGTCAGGGAGCGGGGTTGAAGTGAACCTCGATAGTTAATTATCTGAAGACAAGTCTGACAGTGATGATATTAAGTGGCTTTTGGAATTTGGAAAGAAAAAGGTAGTGAAATTATTGGTTGTACAATGTACATACCTGTAATTTATCGTCATTATAACGTCATAGTTACCAAATGATGTATAATAATTATGTAAGTGTACATTTAATATACTTGTGTATTATGAAGTTTAGTAACAGAAGCAGTAATGTGTAACTTTAAAACATCACTATAATGAGGTTTCCAAATTGTATAGTGGTAACAATAAACATTTCAGACGTTCAGCAGATTTTACTACAAATTGGTGAGTCAGTGACCATACTGTTTGTAATCCTTGAGTCTAGAAACTGTGTTTAACCCTTAGAGGACTGATTTGACCCTTACGTACTTAGGAATGCGTTCCTAGCATTACGAAGCACTCTAAATGTTCGCAATTGGTTTCAGTGATAAGCTCAAGAAAATGGCTAAAAATGTTGATTGTTTTTGGACGCATCTTTGGCCTAAATATAGAGTACAGGGGGAATTTTAAGGGGAATGTTTCCCGTTGATGGGGGTTCAAAGGAGGCATCACCCACACAATTTTGAGTTTAAATGACCCCACCCATGCAATCTAGTGGGATGCTGAGACATGCTGGAAAACCTGGGTGTTGCTGGTACCAACAATTAGTGGAGTCGTTTTGTTTGCCCCAGTTACTGTCAAAAGAGGGCGAACACTGTATTCGTCTTAGTCCTACAAAGCACTTGGGAACTTTTGAGTCCTGGTGAGCAAGTTGCTAGAAGTAGTACTCCATGTCGAAAAAAGAAATATCTGCAGCAGAGCCACCAGTTTTGGAAATGGGAAGCATTGCTAAAAACATGCTTAGCACTCTCAGGATTAACTTGCATCTATTTATGAAATTGACTGCTTCAAGGAAGAAATTTTGAATGAAACACTTTTGATTAACCTACATTTGTAATTTGGTGTTGTTTTAGCAAATCATACATATCACCATATATGTGTAACACTTGCATTTGTGCCTGCAAACAATAGCTACCTTACATGTAGTTTATCATGTATATGTGATTGTACATGTATATGTGTCATTTGATGTGTTTTGTTTTGTGTAGGATCTATTTCAACAAGCTTTGGATTACTCTAAAAGTGCTAGTCTAAAGATTTATGAGCTTTTCAAATCATTCTCTGGTTTTACTGGATATCTTCCTACTCGACTCAGAGAGGGAGCTGAAAATGCTATGAAGCAGGTACTAAACAATGATGTATTATACCTTGATTAGACTAGCATCTGGATCACATTTGTTGAGCACAGTTCAGTATGCTTATATGACAGGGGCAAATGTTTTAAGTTCGGTTGGTTACAGTTAACCACATGCAGTTCCAGACACTAGTGTATTGGGGCATCACTAGTTTGTATGGCTCCTTGACAAGTGTGAACAAAACTGAACTGTAACTAGAGCTAAGCTCCATTGGTACACCTTGGGGTGGGTGTAACAAAATGTTTTGGTTCAGTTTGCACAGTTCCAGATACCAGTGTGGATTATGCATTACTGTAGTTAAGGTGATAAGTAATGAATATTCATAACCTAGCAACATTTAATTTGTGTAACCAGATGTTTGTCTTCCATATACAATAGAAATGAATGCTAAAGTACATACAGATTTGTTCTAACTTGTGTATCTTTGTTAGTGTTGAGTCAACATGAGTGTGGCTTTATAGTTACGCCAAGAACCTGTATTAATATGACAAACCTGATATGATAGATAGGAAATGGGTTTTTATATTATACATGAACTACCAATGAATTATTATTCTATTTCCACAGGCTAAGGATGTATATACAACTCTTAAGGATAATAATGTACCAGCTGAACTTCCATCATTCTTACTTTCTCAAATCTCTGAAGTTGTGGAAACACAGATAATGTATTGTCGTCACCTGGGTAACCATATCTCCACTGCTTTAAAGGTACCTATGTTATCATTTGTGTTGTAACATTATGTGGGCTAGTGCTAGTGCATTACAGTACCCAGTATTTAAATACTTGTTTCAATGTCTTTGATAAGGTAGATTTTGATATCCTAGAAGCTCTTGTAGTTATATGTTTCTCTCCAAATAGACAGGGCTAAGAATAGATTTGAAAACATGTCTGTCCAACATGATAAATTTGAATTGAAAATTTAATGGGTAGTCCTCAGGTACCCACATAAATTATTTAACTGGTACTTGGTTCCATTTTTCATCATGTGTGCAAATTGGTTTGAATCTTCCTATATAGCCCTAAAATGAATATATAATTAATTATGAGTACTGTAACAAAATCGTGGTTGTTATATTTTTATTCTTCTGTAGAAACGTTTTGGAAAGGATGAACAGTCTTCTGAAACAAGTAGTTTAGGAGATTTTGAAGTTCATGTTGACGAGGAAGAAGAAGAGGAGGAAATAAATGAAGATGAAGAGAGTGGAAGTGAAACTGATGAATCCACATAATATAATTATAATAACTGTTAAGCTTCTCTTAATTTCTGCATACACTGGACTGATTAATAATCATAAAGTGTTACTATTTTGTGTTTCCACTATAGATATAATGGTTTGTTGATTATTAACAATATAATTATACATGTGGACATTATGACATAACAATGATGGGCAATACTGAAGCAAATAATCCTTAATAGTTAATACACATTCTTGATGTAGTAAGGATTTAGAGGGAGCATGGAATATAAGAATTAGTGTACCATGTTTAATAAGGTGGTCAGCATGTTCCACCAGTCAACTGGATTATTGAAGGAAAGAAACCCAAGGCAGCCATTGGATCAAGACTGTTGAGATATACATACATACGAAACAGGCAGCCATTGGATCAAGAACATATACAAAAGCAACTGAATGGATGTCTACTAACTAAATATCTCAACCTCACTAAATGAGTATGTTCATACTATCCTAACAATGAAGTCAAACATCTTTCATTGATCATGATAAAAGCTGAAAACAAGACACATGAATTGTAACCATGCCTAATAGAAGAAACCTCATACAGATAAGCATTGGTAGCTCCTCCAATTGAGCAGTTGCGTGACTGCCGAAAAATGCATGCATGGTAGCAATGATGATAATTTTTTTTAAATGCAACCAGTCGAATTAGCAAACAAATTATATCGAAAATAGTGTATTCAATTATAACAAAAAAGTAGAAAAAGTGATAGCTAGCTAATTCGAAAGTATTTTCAAGAATGATAATTTGAAAATGGTCTCAAGAAATATAGCTAGCTACTTGAAAGAGGAAGAAATTAGTTCATTAATTTGAAAATATTTCCAATGAAATACAATCGAAAATGATAGCACTTAGTTAATTCATTGGATTAGGAAAAGAAAAAGGTTTTATAAAAAGCACATTAACGTTATAATTATAGGTAGTCATTGGTATTGAAAGAAGATAATCTTAAGATTAAGAGAAATAGACTAGTATATTCAATAATTAATGGTACTGTAAATTTAAATATTTTTCTTACGAATCGAAAATAAAGAAAATTAATCTTAGATTAAGAAAAATATTTAATACAAGCATAGGCTTTCAACTGTAGTAGATCTAATTTAATTACTATTATTTTCTAAAATAAAGAAAGTTAATATTATCACAAACATTTCCTTAAAAATTGATAATCTTAATTAATTTACTATTATATTGAAAATGCAACTCAAAACACAAGAACAACACTTCAAAGAAACATTTGAACAAAAAATACAATTGAAATACACATACACACACGCACAAAAAAAAAACAAACAATAATATTTCAAAGAACTGACTGCCATTGAGATGAATAAGCAATGAATGAAGATGAGTCCTTGCAGAAGAGAAATCCCAATGAAGATGAGTCCTTGCAGAAGAGAAATCCCAATGGGGATGGTCCTAGGATGAAATAGACTGGAACTGGAGCACTGGTCGAAGTAGACTGGAACTGGAGCACTGGAACTGGAGCACTGGTCGAAGTAGACTGGAAATGGAGCACTGGTCGATGTAGACTGGAACTGGATGAGGTAGTTAGACTGTAACTGGAACACTAGATGAGCTAGACCGGATGTACTGGAACTGCCCCACACGGGGCTGGATCTAGTGACTCAAAGAGACCTCCGGCGTCCCCAACCTGGGCATCGGTATACTCATTTGTCCCGCACACTCCTAACAACCAGGATTGACCATGCCACCCCCCCAAAAATAGAAAAAGAGGGTGGCATGGCCAACCCTGGCTGATAGGAGTGATTAGAACAAATGAGCATCCAAATTCCAAGAAGAGAACACCAGAAGAAACCTCGAAATCATCAGAAACAGACCTGTGCAGGAAGGAAAAATAGTAAATACACTGTTCACAATAAAATAATATTTAAGAAGAAAGTATAGAATATACAAAAGAGTATGGAGACATAACTTACCTCTTATTGAAGTATAGATGCGATGAGGTAGAGAGAGAGAGTGGATAGATGGACAGGGAGGTAGCAAGTAGAGTTTTCTGGGAGAGAGAAGAAACAATATGCAAATTAACATGATAGACAAACGGAATTATTAATATGATATGCATGAATTACATGGGCATGGATGGTAACAATCAACATAGAAGAACAAGAATCACCTGTTGTTTAATCTTCATCCATCTATCCACATCCTTCACATCTTGGTCCTGGGTCCCTCCCTGGTACATGCAGAATCTTCTTCGTCTTGAGTCTTGAGATTGATGACATGCACAGTCTTCTCTGGCTTATGATAGGGAGCTCAAATTCCTGCACGTGCAGTAGGTCTGGGAGCATGCATCCATGCACGCACCCATCCTCGCCAGGGTGGTGTGTGCAGGGTGAGGATGCAAGCAATTAATTATTAATTGTAATAATGAATATTAACTTAGAATAATCCATTCATTTCATTGGCATCACATGTGCCATCACTAAACAAGTTCGCTAACACTTCATCTGACCTCAATAGTTATTTGACCAAAACTTTGTTCATAAATTTTAAAATTCAAAATTTAATGGCAAAATATTAGATTTTAATTAAGTGATAATGTTTTTAAATTCAAACTCTTGAACTGAATCTTTGAACCTATTATATAGAGGATAGACAGGGACACATAAATATCATGAATCACTCAACTACTAGTACTGAACTAGTGCAAGTAATTTCACACCCTGGGCAGTATTTGGGTAACTTCCTATTTCATCTACTCCTGTTTTGTCTACCATTATACATTATAGTGTAGATAAGTCTATTGTTTAATCAGGAGTAGGTGAAACAGCATTAGACGAAACAGGTATTTGTTATGTTATGGCTTCCCAACAGTGTTAAAAGAAAATTCATTCATTTCAATGAGGAACTATATCAATGGTGAATATATAGAGGGTGTAGGACTGGGAGGGGTACATGAAGCTGCCCATTCAACTGCCTTTGTAACTAAAGCCCCTTTTATCACATATTTGACTAACAAATTAACTTATCAACAATAGCCAATGGATTTAAATTAATTTTGGTTGCATACATGTAATTATACATGGAAAATAGGCAAGCCCACAATGAGATTGATGTACATACATGTACATGCACATTGAGTATGCTCAATTGTAACTAAAGGTGTTGTATACATATTAGACCTGGCCAAAGGTACTTGAGTACCCAATACCCGAGATTGAATATATTACTTGAACTACAATCATTACCCATGGGTACTATGATATAAATAATTACTATGCTTTTCATATGAATACTAAATAAATTGGAAGCATAAGAGAAATATTTATTCAATAAACAGTCCTATAAACATGTGCTAGTGTTGTACTAAACACAAAAGAGTTTATTGTGATCAAGCTTATAAAAGTTTGATAATAAAGTGAAATGAGTGTTCGAACTTTAATAAGCTTGATTTTGATCTCTCTGGCTTTGAAACATTGAAGTTGCAGGGCTGAGAAGTGCTGAAAACACGCTCACTCAGATGCCCACACACTAAATGTGGAATTAAAATTGAACAGGCACCTGTAATAATTATTCAACTTTGTACCCAGATGATGCCAGATCCACACGTTGGTCACTAATGGTCAGGTCTAGTATATATACTAAGAGAACTCATATACTAACCTACTTTTAATTTGAAAAGGTGACTCAGACCTGACAGCTTGTCATGTGATGGAGCTTCTTGTAATTTATGACTCTCAACGTACTGGATGAAATAGATAGATAGACATAGATACATAGACAGATGAGTGGATAAGGATAGACAAAAACAGGAATATAACCTTACACAAACAGATAAATAGATATAATATTCACATACAAATGAATCGTTGAATAAAGAAACACAAAGATATACCTGATTTTAAAAAGGTGTGACATAACTCCAATATCTAGATGTAAGAGCTTCCTTTAATGGCTCCTAACAGATAAAAGAATAGATACACAAGAATAATTACTATAAATAAGAAATAATATATGTACATGTACAGGTATATAGTACATTTTACATGTGTATGTACATGTCATGTACTTGTACATAAGCAGGTTGTGTACTTGTACATGCACACCATCAAAGTACATCGCAATATTGATCCAATTCTCTCAGTAATGTCACTTGTACACTGTATATACATGTACACATATATAATAACCAAACACTGACTGTTGAGAAGGCTACTATGATTTAAATTCTAAGCTATGTACATGTGTACATGCACGTGTTAATAGTCCATATATGTATGCTTAAGAGAGAAACCATGATTTACCTCTCTGTCAGCAAGACGATAACAATATGAAATGATCATCTTGACTCTAAATGGAAAATAGAATATTACGAAAATATGATTTATGAAAATATGAATATCATTATACTAACTTGTTTTCTTGTGTGTCGTTCCATTGCTGACCACAACCAAATAAGAGTGAGCACTGGACTTGGATTCTAAGAATGGGAACCAGTCTTTGAGATTTCAGAGGACAAAATATCTATTAGGTGAAACCTGAAAACATAAAAAAATGAGAATAACATATAAACAAGTACAGTACTAGTATACAAACATATATTATTAAACATTTGACATACAATATTGAAATATTTTGTAGTACCTGTACAGAATCGTTTGTGTCCACCAGTAGTTACCTTGGTAACCAGTATAGCTTTGATTGAAGAGAACAGAACAGTTGTCACCATACGCATTATCATACCACCCTCAAAAGAGTCAGGAGATGACAGCTTTCTCTCTATTTGTAGACTGACAGGGATTAGATATACATTTCTGGAGTGAGTTATGAAACGATCATTAGTGACACATCATCACGGCTCACATGGTTCTGAATGGTAACTTAAGTCATGTGACTTTAGTAGTAGGTGTGGTCTCTATCCAGAAACTATAGAAGAAAAATGAGTAGGGAAAGACAAACAACACAGGAATAATAAATGCATTTACACTAAACTGTACATTACATGTACATGTACACTAAGCTGTATATTACATGTACATGTACACTAAGCTGTACATTACATGTACATGTACACTAAGCTGTACATTACATGTACATGTACACTAAAGTGTACATTACAAGTACATGTACACTAAGCTGTACATTACATGCACATGTACACTAAACTGTACATTACATGTACATGTACATTAAGCTATACATTACATGTGCATGTACACTAAGCTGTAAGTTACATGTACATGTACACTAAACTGTACATTACATGTACATGTACACTAAGCTGTACATTACATGTACATTTACACTAAACTGTACATTACATGTACATGTACACTAAGCTGTACATTACATGTACATGTACACTAAGCTGTACATTACATGTACATGTACACTAAACTGTACATTACATGCACATGTACGCAAAACTGTATATTACATACACTTGAACACTAAGCTGTACATTACATGTACTTGAACACTAAGCTGTACATCACATGTACATGTATATGTCATTGAATGGATCTATTTGTTACAAAAGCTCCACTGAAATGTCTTACTAACTACAACATTAGGTGAAACCAGAAAACATAAAATTACAAATGAAAATGACATATACACAAGTACAGTAATAGTTACAAACAGATTTCACCTATAGCTACATGTTTAAACGTCTGAAATATTTTGTAATACCTGTACAAACTTCTTGTATCCACTAGCAGTTACCCTGGCAACCAGTATAGCAACAAGTGAAGCTATGATTGAAGAGAACAGGACAGTTGTCACCATAAGAACTATCACACTAACAGACATGACTATCACACTACCCTAACTCTGATGACAAGATGGGTAGATGTCTCTCCTATGGAGCAGAGAAAGAGAATGAGTAAATGTGTATACTAAACTTTACACTACATGTATATGTCTAGTCTCATGGGTCAGCCTCTTCACTGGAGGAGGAATCACATGACTTTTTAGTATGCTGCAATTTGATTGTACTGCAGTCTATTCTACACCTGCACAAGTTGATACAATCCTATAGGTTAGACCCTTCATCCTCAATGACCTCCAGTAAAGGGGCTAGCATGTGAGACTATATATGTCATGAATGGATCTACTCGTGACAAAAATTACAGCTACCAAGTAAATCAATGACATTTTAAAATTTGCAACTACAAATAATAATAACAGCCGGTGTCCTTAAGTTTTTAATAAAAATGCATTTGTTATTGTTTTTTTTAGTGATTTGATGAGGTTAGTCATTTTGTACAAAGAACTAAACTATAATAATAATAGTCATTTCTCAGCTACAATGTCCTCCTGACTATATTAAAATAGGGTAACTATAGCTTACTGGCTAGCCTTCTTCAGAACTGTCAACTGAAACCAACATGTGAGACTCTAGCAGATAGTACTGATGAAGGAGCTTGAGAACTAGTAGATAGCACTGATGAAGGAGCATCAAAACCTATACCTGAATCAACTGATTGACCACTGGCATGTTGTTTTGATGTTCGTGTATGCGAAATACTCCAACTACGAGTCTATAATAGAACATCAAGTTGCGCCATTCCATTGCTGTCCATTACATTAGGATCTGCACCTGCTGCATTGAAGAATATCACAATTGGTTTATGTCCATATTGGGTAATGATGTTATTCTACCAACTGCTTCGTGGTTCAATTAGTATTGTGTTCAATGAAAGTATGAACTAAATCACTATATCCCTTAGCACTAGCTATCATTAGACTATTCCATCCATTATACTTCACTATACTAGGATTAGCACCAGATTTCAGAAGCATGGCAACAGTAGCAAGATCACCATTTTGACTAGCAAGATACAAAGCAGTTGTTCCATATACATCTTGAATGTTAGGATCAGCCTTAGCCTTTAGTAGTAGCTCAACAACACCACTCTGACCATTCTGACTTGCCACCATTAGAGGAGTGCCACCCAAATTGCTTGCGATATTTAGATCAGCTCCAGAATTTAGAAGCGTAGTAACAACAGAAAGATGACCATTATGACAGGCAATATAAACAGATGTTACTCCAGTTTTGTCTTGAACATTTGGATTAGCATTTGCCTTTAGTAGTAGCTGAACGACGTCATTATGACCATTCATACTAGCAACCATTAAAGGAGTGCCTCCAAGATTGCTGGCAATATTTGGATCAGCTCCAGAATTAAGAAGAGTAGTAACAACAGAAAGATAACCATTATGACAGGCAGTATAAACAGCTGTTACTCCACTTTTGTCTCGAACATTTGGATTAGCATTAGCCTTTAGTAACAGCTCAACGACATCATTGTGACCACGCTTACTAGCTGCCAGTAGAGGTGTGTCACCAATGTTAGCAGTGATATTTGGATCTGCTCCAGAGTTGAGGAGAGTAGTAACAACATCAAAATAACCATTAAGACAAGCAGAATAAATAGGTGTTAGTCCAATTGTGTTTTGAACATTTGGATCGACACCAGCCTTTAGTAGTAGCTCAACAACAGTATTGTGACCATTCATACTAGCCATCATTAGAGGACTGGAACCATAATCTGTATTAGTGATATTTGGATCAGCTCCAGAGTTGAGAAGAGTAGTAACTACATCAAGATGACCATGTTGACAAGCAGAATAAATAGGTGTTAGTCCATTTGTGTTTTGAACATTTGGATCGACATTAGCCTTTAGTAATAGCTCAACAACAGTGTTGTGACCACTCTTACTAGCTGATAGTAGAGGACTGGATCCATAATCGGTTGTAGTGATATTAGGATTAGCACCAGATTTCAGAAGCATGGCAACAGTAGCAAGATCACCATTTTGACTAGCAAGATACAAAGCAGTTGTTCCATATACATCTTGAATGTTAGGATCAGCATTAGCCTTTAGTAGTAGCTCAACAACACCATTCTGAACATTCTGACATGCCACCATTAGAGGAGTGCCACCCAAATTGCTTGCGATATATGGATCAGCTCCAGAATTTAGAAGAGTAGTAACAACAGAAAGATGACCATTATGACAGGCAATATAAACAGCTGTTACTCCACTTTCGTCTTGAGCATTTGGATTAGCATTTGCCTTTAGCAATACCTGAACAACGTCATTATGACCATTCATACTAGCCACCATTAGAGGAGTGCCTCCAAGATTGCTAGCAATATTTGGATCAGCTTCAGAATTAAGAAGAGTAGTAACAACAGCAAGAAGACCATTACAACAGGCAGTATAAACAGCTGTTACTCCGCTTTTGTCTCGAACATTTGGATTAGCATTAGCTTTTAGTAACAGCTCAACGACATCATTGTGACCATTCTCACTAGCAGCTAGTAGAGGACTAGAACCATAATCTGTAGTGATATTTGGATCCGCTCCAGAGTTGAGAAGAGTAGTAACAACAGCAAGGTGACCATTTAGACAGGCAAGAAAAATAGATGTTTGTCCAGAGGTGTTTTTAATGGTTGGATCAGCATTAGCCTTTAGTAGTAGCTCAACTACACCATTGTGATCATTCTCACTAGCGGCTAATAGAGGACAGGAACCATAATCTGTAGTGATATTTGGATCTGCTCCAGAGTTGAGAAGAGTATTAACAACAGAAAGATGACCATTATGACAGGCAATATAAACAGCTGTTACTCCACTTTTGTCTTGAGCATTTGGATTAGGATTTGACTTTAGTAGTACCTGAACGACATCATTATGACCATTCATACTAGCCACCATTAGAGGAGTGCCTCCAAGATTGCTAGCAATATTTGGATCAGCTTCAGAATTAAGAAGAGTAGTAACAACGGCAAGAAGACCATTACGACAGGCAGTATAAACAGCTGTTACTCCGCTTTTGTCTCGAACATTTGGATTAGCATTAGCTTTTAGTAACAGCTCAACGACATCATTGTGATCATTGTGAACAGCTGCCATTAGAGGAGTGACACCGTTCTTGTCACAGATATTTGGATTGGCTCCAGAGTTGAGAAGAGTATTAATAATATCAAGATGACCATTTAGACAGGCAATATAAACAGCTGTTACACCAACCGTATTTTGAATGTTTGGATCAGCATTAGCCTTTAGTAGCAGCTCAATGACATCATCGTGACCATTCTCACTAGCAGCTAGTAGAGGACTAAAACCATAATCTGTAGTGATATTTGGATCCGCTCCAGAGTTGAGAAGAGTAGTAACAACAGCAAGGTGACCATTATGACAGGCAAGAAAAATAGATGTTTGTCCAGAGATGTTTTTAATGTTTGGATCAGCATTAGCCTTTAGTAGTAGCTCAACTGCACCATTGTCATCATTCTTACTATTTGTCTTTAGTAGTACCTGAACAACATCATTATGACCATTCATACTAGCCACCATTAGAGGAGTGCCTCCAAGATTGCTAGCAATATTTGGATCAGCTCCAGAATTAAGAAGAGTAGTAACAACATCAAGATGACCACATTGACAAGCAAGATAAACAGCTGTTTCTCCATCTTCATCTTGAATTTTTGGATCAACACCATATTTTAAAAGTAACTCAACCAAACCGGTGTAACCATTCTGAATAGCTACCATAAGAGAAGTGTGACCATTGTTAGTAGTGATTTTCGGATCAGCTCCAAAGTTGAGAAGAGTAGTAACAACATCAAGATGGCCATGTTGACAAGCGAGATAAATAGCTGTTACTCCTAATGTGTTTTGAATGTTTGGATTAGCGTTAGCTTTTGTTAGTAGCTCAACGACATCATTGTGACCATTTTTACTAGCCGCCAGTAGAGGAGTATCACCGTTGTTAGTAATAATATTTGGATTAGCTCCAGAGTTGAGAAGAGTAGTAACAACAGCAAGATCACCATTTTCACAGGCATTATAAACAGCTGTTACTCCCAATGCGTTCTGAATGTTTGGATCAACATTAGCTTTTAGTAGTAGCTCAACTACATCATTGTGACCATTCTTACTAGCCACTAGTAGCGAAGTATCACCATTGTTGGTAGTGATACTTGGATCAGCTCCAGAGTTGAGAAGAGTAGTCACAGCAGCAACATCACCATAATAACATGCCCAATAAACTGCTGTTTTTCCATCAATATCTTGAACATTTGGATTAGCATGAGCCTTTAGTAGTAGCTCAATGGCAAGATTGTTACTACCATCCTCAAAACATGCCAGTAGAGGAGTGACACCATCTTTGTTAGAGATATTTGGATCCGCTCCAGAGTTGAGAAGAGTAGTAACAACAGCAAGGTCACCATGATTGTCACTATCATTCTCAAAACATGCCAGTAGAGGAGTGACACCATCTTTGTTAGAGATATTTGGATCCGTTCCAGAGTTGAGAAGAGTAGTAACAACAGCAAGGTCACAATTTAGACAAGCAAAAAAAATAGCTGTTTCTTCAGCTTCGTTTTGAACTTGTGGATCGATATTATACTTCAGTAGTAGCTCAACTACAACATTATGACCATTCCTACTAGCCGCCATTAGAGGAGAGTAACCATTGTTAGTAGTGATTTTTGGATCAGCTCCAGAGTTGAAAAGAGTAGCAACAACAGCAAGATGACCATTTTCACAAGCAAGATGAATAGCTGTTAGTCCATTATTGTTTTGTATGTTTGGATCAACATTAGCCTTTAGGAGTAGCTCAACAACAGTATTGTGACCATTCCCACTAGCCACCATTAGAGAACTGGAACCATAAGCTGTAGTAGTGATATTTGGATCAGCTCCAGAGTCGAGAAGAGTAGTAACAACAGCAAGATGACCGTTTCGAGAAGCGAAATACATAGCTGTTAGTCCATTTGTGTTTCGAATGTTTGGATTGACATTAGCTTGTAGAAGTAGCTCAACGATATCATTGTGACCATTCTTACTAGCTGCTAATAGAGGAGTATCACCATTGTTAGTAGTGATATTTGAATCGGCTCCAGAGTTGAGAAGAGTAGTAACAACAGTAAGATGACCATTTTCACAAGCGAGATGAATAGTTGTTTCTCCATCTCTATTTTGAATGTTTGGATCGACATTAGCTTGTAGAAGTAGCTCAACGATATTATTGTGACCATTCTTACTAGCTGCTAATAGAGGAGTATCACCATTGTTAGTAGTGATATTTGGATCAGCTCCAGAGTTGAGAAGAGTAGTAACAACAGTAAGATGACCATTTTCACAAGCGAGATAAATAGTTGTTTCTCCAACTCTATTTTGAATGTTTGGATCGACATTAGCTTGTAGGAGTAGCTCAACGATATCATTGTGACCATTCTTACTAGCCGCTAGTAGAGGAGTATCACCATTGTTAGTAGTGATATTAGGATCAGCTCCAGAGTTGAAAAGAGTAGTCACAGCACCAACATCACTAAAATGACATGCCCAATAAACTGCTGTTTCTCCATTTTCATTTTGAACATGTGGATCAATAACATTATACTTCAGTAGTAGCTCAACTACATCATTGTGACCATTCTTACTAGCCGCTAGTAGAGGAGTATCACCATTGTTAGTAGAGATATTTGGATCACCTCCATAATTAAGAAGAGTAGTAACAACAGTAAGATGACCATGTTCACAAGCGAGGTAAATAGTTGTTTCTCCATTTGTGTTTCGAATGTTTGGATCGACATCAGCTTTAAGTAGTAGCTCAACGATATCATTGTGACCATTCTTACTAGCCACCAGTAAAGAAGCAAAACCATTATTAGTAGTGATATTTGGATCAACAGCAAGATGATCATTTCGACAGGCATTATCAATAGTTGTTACTTCCAATGTGTTTTGATTGTTTGTAATAACATTAGCCTTTAGTAGTAGCTCAACAACATCATTGTGACCATTCTTACTAGCTGCCAGTAGAGGAGTGTCGCCATTGCTAGTAGGGATATTTGGATCTGCTCCAGAGCTGAGAAGAGTAGTTACAGCAGAATGATCGCCATAATAACACGCCCAATAAACTGCTGTTTCTCCATCATTGTCTTGAATATGTGGATCGACATTGCACTTTAGTAGTAGCTCGACAACATTTTTGTGACCATTTTGACTAGCCACTAGTAAAGGAGTGACACCATCATTAGTAGTGATATTTGGATCAGCTCCAGAGTTGAGAAGAGTAGTAACAACATCAAGATGACCATTTTCACAAGCACGATAAATAGCTGTTTCTCGATCTTTGTCTTGAAGATTTGGATCAACATTAGACTTTATTAGTAGCTCCACAACATCATTGTGACCATTTTCACATGCCATTGTCAAGGGAGTACCACCTAAATTGTCTGTGAGATTTATATCAGCTCCCAAGTTCAAAAGAGTGGTGACAAAAGTAAGATCGCCATTTTTACAAGCAAGATAAAAGGCTGTTATACCATTTTCATTTTGACTGTTTGGATCAACATTAGCCTTTACTAGTAGCTCAACAACATCACTGTGACTTTTTCGAATAGCAACAGCTATTGGAGTATCACCATTATTGTCGGCAAGATTTGGATCAGCTCCAGAGTTGAGAAGGGTAGTAACAACATCAAGATGACCACTTTGACAGGCAAAATAAACAGCTGTTGCTCCAGTTTTGTCTTGAATGTTTGGATTAACATTTGTCTTTAGCAGTAGCTCGACGATATCATTGTGACCATTTTTACTAGCTACGAGTAGAGGAGCAAGACCATTATTAGTGGTGATATTCGGATCAGCTCCAGAGTTGAGAAGAGTAGTAACAACAGGAAGATGACCATTTATACTTGCAAGATAAACAGCTGTTACTCCTTTTTTGTTTTCTATGTTTGGATCAACATTAGCCTTTACCAGCAGCTCGACAATATTATCATACCCATTGAAACTAGCCTCCATCAGAGGAGTTTCACCATTATTAGTAGTGATATTTGGATTAGCTCCAGAGGTGAGGAGAGTAGTAACAACAGTCAGATGATCATTAACACAGGCTTGATAAACAGCTGTTTCTCCATTATTGTCTCGAATGTTTGGATTAACGTCAAACTTTAGCAGTAATTCAGCAACAACCTTGTGCCCTTTTTGACTAGCCGCCATTAGAGGAGTGGAACCACTATATTTAGCAATATTTGGATTAGATCCAGATTCAATGAGTCGAGAAGCAATAACGGAATATCCCAATTTACATGCTAGATAGAGGGCTGTTTCTCCATATCTGTTTTGTAAATTTGTATATTGAATATATTGCAATAGAGTTTGCACGACTCCAATATTATCATTTGCAGTAGCGGTCATGAGGGGGGTGAAGCCATTTTCTGATGGTATGTTTGGATTAGCACCTGAATTCAAGAGTGTAGTAACAATAGTTTGATGGCCTTTAAGAGAAGCAATATTGAGAGGAGTAACAGACTTACTTGTGACTACATTAGGTGAAGTACCAGCATCAAGTAATACACTAACTACATCAAGATGACCATAAATACATGCTATATGTAAAGCATAAACACTTTGTCTATCCCTCATCTTTGATGCAACAGATATAACCTTCTCGCCCCTTTTAGTCAGTGTGTTAGGATCACCACCTACTGCTAGGAGAACCTCTACAGGTGCTACGAAACCAGATTCTAGTGCGTTGAATAAAGCGTTGTCTAGGGTAGTGAACTCACTGTTATGTCTAGTACTCTGTTTAAAAATAACTTCATTATCAATGCTAAGAGATAATACGCCTAATGCCTTCAAGAAATGAGGAAATTTAGTTTGAACTCTTAGTAATCTGTTGTTACTAATTTCAGTAACCTTCCAATACACCAGGATACAACCGGTACCCTTGGAAACTTTCATTGCCCGAATATGTTTATCAGGTTCACAGAAAAGAGCCCTCACTAACGTTTCAAACCTCTTTATGATCACGTTATCCCAGATATCTGCAAGCTTTAATTTAATCACTTTACCCCTTCCAGGTAGCTCACCTGTTAATTTTTCACTTAGATCTTTCATGAAGGTAGACTCTTTGAATTGCTCTAGGTCACTTTTGTATTTCTCAAACGTATCGATGAGAAGTTTTACTTCTCCAAGAAAACATTCTACTAAATCTTCTAAGAGATAGTAGTAGAGAAAACTACAGCGCTTGCACACTCTCTTATATACATTATCTAAAGTAGCTTTTTCTGATGAAAATGGTTTTAATTTACGTTGTCTGTATAAAAATTGTTGCAACAGGTCAAGTGAAATCGATTGCTTTTGTAGAACGTTTTTTGCTTCTGTTTCCAGCATGGAATATTGCACATGAAGATGGTCTAAATCTCTAACAACTTTTGGTTCTACTTGTACTGTTTCATACACTGGAGATAATGATGTGTTGCGGGACGCATCAAGGATACCACAAGCTGGATTATATTCTAGGTCTTCAATATCGCTAGGAGTACCTTCGCGATTGCCATCCTCTTTAGTACTTAAAAGTTGTTCAAATAAATTACAATACTTATCTCTTATCTGACCTGCATGATTATGATCTCCAATCTTTTCAAAAGCTCCAGCAATATTCTTCCAACATGGCTTTTTGTTCTTTTCATAACATATAAATAGTTCAGTTACACAGCGATTAGTTCCTTGACAACTGTATTGATTTTCAATTCTTTTTAGATCATTGTTGGCTAAGTTGAGATGAATACCCAGAGAAAACCATTGTGGCTCCTTACCAACCTCCTCCACAAACTCCCTGAGTGTTGGAACAGGAGTTAGATCAGACATAATAGCTGCTGTTAGAGCTACATTAAAAAGTAGATTATATATAATATATAAAGAGAATACAATGAGTTTATTTTACCTTTTGGCAGTGTCAGGACTGGCAGGAAGTGCTTTGCATACCCCAACCATTTAAGGCAGGCTTTAACTTAAATTTTTAATAAATATTAATAATTATATATATGGATCCTGACATCAATTTACTTGATATCTTAATTATTAATTACCAGTGTCATACATTACTGTATGCTTTCACATACACTTAATTGTTAAAATAACTAATTTATTGGTTAGTATATACACTACAGTTGCAAGGAATAGTAGAAAATGTAATTTAATTGGTCAGGCATGTTGTTATGACTACATGGTGACATACATGTACTTGTACTAATTGTAATTTCCTTATCATATATAATATGTACAAAGAAGCAGAATAAATATTTTAATTAAATCGTTTTAGGTTTCCAAACCTTTTTTGTGCATCTAATATGAGATATTATAGACATGATATTTCATTATAATTGGTACAAGTATGTTATCATGCAGTCATAACAACTTGTATGACTAATTAAATTATAATTTACACTGTACTACATTTGCTTTTTACAGTGTACACTTACAGAATAGGAGCCTCCTACTCACAATCTGTTATTTACTATGTACAGTGATATCGTAATAGGTCCAAGCAAATTAAGCCTGATTCAAAATTGATCTCCATAATATTTAATCTGAATTTTAAAACACCAGCATAAAAATGGAATGTTATATAAATTGAACATGATATATTATAAAAATCGAACGTGTTATAAAAATTGAATATGTTATATATAAATTCATAATAAAAATAATAATTATTTTAATCAAAATTTTAAAATACCAGCATAAAAATGGAACGTGATGTAAAAATGTATTATAAACAATTATAGGGTAGTGTTGATTGACTGAATAATACTAATAAGAGTGAAATGCTGTTTCTGATTTACACATTTCAATTTGTTTGTAAGTATGAATGAGAAGAGTAAGGAAACGAGATGTGAAATATAATACAAATTACTCAGGAATGGATCCCAAACTATGTCTCAGGTTCTCTGGAAGTTCATGATAATGATGTTTCTGAAAAATGATATAAAAAATAAAAAATCTCATTAGTTTAAGAAATAATATAACATTAAAAAATATATAGGCATTTCTTAGTAAGGAAGACTGTCCTTTTATTACTGGGACCACCCAACAGTATCATCAATCTTTGTCACAAAATGGTGGCATTACTCAGCCTCCTTCTAAATTACATCTCATCTTCACATTTGGTCCAAAAAGGGCAGCATTGCATGTACTCAAAAGAATCCTCAAAATTTACATGTGCTAGAGGATCCCAATGTATATACATGTATAAACAAACATTATTATCTCACCTTATCTCTTAATAAATCCCTCAATGAGATCTCAATTTACGAAGATCTATAACAATAACTCAATAACTCAGAAGTCATCCTAAATTCCAAGTCCTACCATCTGTCTTAAAGAGTATGGTAGTACACTAACTATGTAGCGATGGACAAATTGGTCTGTAATCCATAATCCATGTTCCACATTTTATACCCACCTATAATTAGATACATGTATAGTAATACCTTATGTCTACTTTTAATTGTGTGTACTAAGTTAGTGATTAACGTAAAAATCCCTAAAATTAGTACACGCTAAAAATATATTTTGTGATCATTATTAGCTTATTAAGTGTGGCTCCAAACTCACTAATATTAATGCATGCTAAATATGAGCATTTAAAAATCGTTAAATTTAGTGGATGCAATTAATAGTAGGCTTAACGTATATATGTGTATGATACAAAATCTCATTTTCATTATAAGACTTACCACTCTAGTGTGATCCTGGAATTTCTGGAGTGATACCAGACGAAGCTGTGAAGTATCCTTGACCAGTTGGTAGCTTACAACAAAGTCACAAATCTGATATGATAGCCTTAATCTGTTTTGATGAACACAGGTCACAGGTCACAGGTAACGAAAACATTTTGAGGATTGAGTCTCTGTATACTGAGAAAATGAAAAACTAATGATCTTGGTTAATAATATTATTATTTTAGCTCTATTAGTTATTTGCAATTCACATCAATACAGCTAATACTGTACATGTAGATGAACATGTACATGAATATGTGTGTGCTTTTATATGTACATGTACAGTATTTGTGCATATGCATGTATTTGTATATGTACATGTGTGTACTAAATGTACATGTACAGTATGTGTACATGTACATGTAATTATATATGTACATGTGTGTACTTGAACATGTAAGTGTAACAACTGGTACAGTACCAGTATGTGATAATGGTTTTTTAAGATACATGTACATATAACCAGTGCATGTACATGTACATGCATACACAATATATATAAGACAGATGTTAGGACAATTAAAAGATAGTTGGCTATTTCATATCAATATGTTGGCATTCAGACTAATAAAGATCAATAATAATAACAGGGTATATGTAGTAGAATGTAATTTACATACAGTATGTACAATATTTTATAATTATAAGCACTCATTAATTTGTGCCTGGATACAATTGATACTCAATTACAAAAGACTGAAATAATACAGTGACTACACTGAATGTATAGTACTATATGTACATGTACAGTGTGTGTACATGTACATGTGGTAGACAATGATCATGAATGATGGCCAGCTGCTTTTGTAAGAGCAGGTGCTTGGTGTGCCTCATTGATCTCAAACCTTGCACATATGACCAACTTGGGTTTGTGGCAGCTCTGTGCTTCTCTTCTTGGTTTGTGAGTTGCATTATGTTGTGTACTTGTTATTTAAGTGTACTATTTTTATTGTTATTATTGTTATATGGACACTGGATGAGTGAGGAGAGTTGGCATGCCATCAAAGATCTTTAACCCACCATTCCCGGCTCTCAAGACTGGGCATTCAGTGTTCAATTTTTCTTTATTTTCTAAGCCATTGTGGCTGTTCATTTTCTAAGCCATTGTGGCTGTTTTTCTAAGCCGTTGTGGCTGCCTATTTTCTAAGTCATTGTGGCTGCTTATTTTCTAAGCCATTGTGGCTGCTTATTTTCTAAGCCATGGTAGCTGGTAATTATTTTTCTAAGCCATTGTGACTGATTATTTTTCTAACCCATAGTGGCTGTTCTAATGTTTAATGAAGCCGTTGTGGCTGCTTGTTTGTTTGTTGTGTGTGTGTTTGTTTGCGCCTTTTGCTAGCATGCTAGACACATGAATTTTCATGTACATGTAATTCTATATGTACATGTGTGTACTTGTACATGTACATGTAACAACTGGTATAGTACCAGTATATGTTTTATTTGAGATATGTATAACCATAGATACACGAAACAAAGGGATTGGAAACGGAAGCCAGATTAACTACAAGCCGTGTTATGGATGACGTCATTTTTCAAGATGGCTTCGGGGGTAGTACGTTCAGCCATTGATAGGGTACTAGAGAAAGCTAGTTCTCAGTCATCAAATATAAATATCACATGACTACACCATACACTACATGATCCAATGGATCCATCCACCAAAACTCTGAAAAAACTACCCACATTGATTCAGAAACGTTTTTAGGAATAAATGTGGAATACATGGTACAAAATAGACTGATTTACCTGTGCTTATATTAGGCTAAATTTTACGTCAGTGCGCACCAGAAAATAATTCAACACAGCTACTGTTCTAAATGATGCCCAGAGCTGCAACAGTTGTATGCATACATACAGGAAGCATAACGCCCCTAAACATCAAAGGCATACCGCCATTTATATTGTACAATGGTATAAAGTATCACGTGATCTAGCTTCCGTTTCCAAACCTTTCGTTTCGAGTATCTATGGTATAACTAGCACATGTATATGCATACATGGTATGTATATACATGTACATGACACAATTCAATGATGTTTGGCTATTTCATATAGATAACGAAGGTCAGTAGAACACAGAAATGGATTATGAATCAACTCGTCAAACTGGGTGTGGCCTAATTGAAGTGGGTCACCGGGCTTCTACATGTTCCAGTCATAGTATTTTGATCACCTAGTGACTATTCTACTGATACACTTTAGATAGTATAGTGAACTATCTGTAAGGTTTTGCAAGTGTTGAATTTGGTGTTCTTGAGGTTTAACTATGCATACACTACTCAATGGTTGGATGTATAATGATTTGATACACATGTACAGTGTATGATTAGAAAAATTAATTTTTATTCAATATAATAACAATTTGGATTTTTGGTCCGCATTCAGTAATCAATGTTCCACATTTTATACTGATAATCTACACGCAAAGTAATATATATAATACATAAATCTCATTTTCAACTCAAGACTTACCACTCTAATGTGATCCTGGAGTGATACCAGACTGAGCTGTGAAGTATCCTCGAACAGCTGGAAGCTTACGACAAAGTCACAAATCTGACATGAGAGCCTTGATCACTTTTAATGAGCAATGGTCAGGAGAACATTTTGTGGTTTGATGTCTCTGTGTACTGAGAAAATGATAAACTAATGAACAATAGAATGTGTGTGATATGGGATGTGTCTTTGTGTGTTAGTCTCATCCCCATACTACCATGTGTTTCTGGTTTGAGGACTATCCACATTTACTAACCTATTCCTACATTATGAAGGTGACTCAGACCTGACATAGCTTGATATATGATTCTCTTGTTATCAACAGGAATCTCTGACCTTTGATATACTGAATAGATGGATATGTACATAAAGATAGATACGTACATGTACATAGATACAAAGATACATGTACTAGGTAGATAGATAGATAAATAGATAGATAGATACATATGTAAATAGATAGATGAATAGATAGATAAATAGATAGATAGATATATTGATATGTAAATATACAAATGGATGCACATTAGTATCGTCCCCAAACTGTCATGCCCCATGGTAAAAAACAGTCTGGTAACTTGGGCCAACATTCCTGCCGTGATTTCACCACACAATTAAGCAAAGATTCAAATATTTGTGATACAAGTAGGCGGAGTGCATCAGGTGATAGCCACCTGATTAAAACATCACTGTGCCAGGAATGTTGGCCCAAGTTACCAGACTGTTTTTCGCCATGGCACATGACAGTCTGGGGACGAGACTAGATGCACATAAACTCATCAAAATTTGTATTAGCGACATATTTCATGAATACATGAACAGGTATATATGTAAGAATACACATGTGTATTCTTAAGAGGGATAAGAATATTTACCTCTCTATCAGTTAAATCAATAATCCTGTAGAATGATCTTATATAATAATTCTCTTAACAGCTACAACTCAAGAACCTCTGAATCATGAGCATAGAATACAGTTCATTTGTAAATACACACACAAAGCAAGGAGGAATACAGGAGCAGGATGGGAAGGGAGGAGCCAGCCTTCATGAGTCCCTGATTAACCACAGTTTACTGATCTACATAATTATTCATAAAAATTAATACCAGTATGATATTGATATAATTATTAATAATTGAATTAAAATGCTGAAAAACAGAACCCTTGTCTAGATACTTAAGTAGTTGTGATTTTGAATTTGTAATTATAGAGAGGGAAGGCTAGAAATATAACTGATTTAAAATAACAGTATGAGATGTAATCAGTCAATTATCATAACTTTTGAAATAAAGTTTGAAATAAAGTTTTGTAATGATTTTATCTGCATTCCATATATTCAAGCTATTCTCATCTACATATTCAAATACACAGAGATTACTATAACAAGAAGATTATGAGAAATGAAGCCAGGTGAAGGAGCGTCTTATTCAGTAAATGCACCATACGTATTAAGAAGCTTATGAAGACATACAACTGTACATATGATCCATGTCTATATAGTAAGTCAATTAGTATGTATTGTAATTGTATGTCTTCAAAACTCTAGTCTCATCCCCAGACTCCCATGCCCCATGGTGATAAACAGTCTTGTAACTTTGGCCAACATTCCTGAAGCAGTGACATTGCATTCCCTGATTCTTGTAATGTCCAATCATATTATCACATGATACAAGTAGAATCAGGTGACAACCACCTAATTATGACATCACTACACTAGGAATGTTGGCTATACCAGAATATTTTTTTGCCGTGGGACATGCCAGTCTGGGGACGAGACTATCAATACTCATAAACTCCTGCTATAACTCTCCATCCTCACAGTGAGGTCTAATAAACCACATCTCATAATAACATACATTATGAATATCATTATACTAACTTGTTTTCTTGTGTGATGTTCCATTCATACTACACTAGACATATCACTGACCACAACCAACTTATACTGAGTGAACACTGGATTCAGATTTAGATTCTTAGAATGAGAACCAGTCTTTGAGATATCAAAAGATGGAGTATCTATTAGGTGAAACCTGAAAAAAAAAAAACACAGTAATACAGTATTAGTATACAGACAGATAATATTTAAATATTTTGACATAAAATATTTAAATTTCTGAAATATGTAGTACCTGCCCTTGTATCCACCAGCACTGAGTTACCCTGGTAACCAGTATAGCAACAAGAGAAGCTACAATTGAAGAGAACAGGACACACACCAACAGACATGATTATCACACTGCACGGCACTAGACATGTCGCTGACCATGAACAAAATTAAAATGAGAGAATGCTTGATTCGGATTCAATAATAGACTGATCCTTAGAATGGGAACCAGTCTTGAGATTTCAGGTATCTATTAGGTGAAACCTGAAAACATAAAAATGAAAATAACAAGTACAGTACTAGTATACAAACAGATATTATTTAAACATTTGATATACAATATTTAAACTTCAGAAATAATTTGTAGTACCTGACTACCTGTACGGAATCCTTGTGTGTGGGGACGAGACTATCAATACTCATACTCTACTGCTATAACTCTCCATCCTCACAGTAAGGTCTAATAAACCACATCTCATAATAACATACATTATGAATATCATTATACTAACTTGTTTTCTTGTGTGTCGTTCAATTCATACTACACTACTGACCACAACCAATTTATACTGAGTGAACACTGGACTCATATTTAGATTCTTAGAATGGGAACCAGTTTTTGAGATTTTAGAGGATGGAGTACCTATTAGGTGAAACGTAAAAAAAAAGAAATTACAAATGAAAATGACATAAATAAGTGCAGAATACAAACATATATCATTTAAACATTTGACATAAAATATTTTAAACTGAAAATTTTGTAGTACCTGTACAAATTTCTTGTATCCACCAGTAGCAACCAGTATAGCAACAACTGAAGCTATGATTAAAGAGAACAGGACAGTTGTCACCATAAGAACTATCACACCAACAGACATGACTATCACACCACCCTCAGAAGAATCAGGACAAGATTACAGATTTCTCACATCTTGAGTATTGACTTTAACATCTTTGAAGTTGCTTATATCATAACAGCTCACATGTATATGAATGCTAATTTAAGTCATGTGACTTCAGTAGTGGGTGTGGTCTCTATCCAGAAACTAGAGAAGGAAAAATGAGTGGGGAAAGACAAATGAAACAGGAATAAGTACATGTGCACTAAACTGTACATTACATGTACATGTACACTAAGCTGTATATTACATGTACATGTACACTAAACTGTACATTACATGTACATGTACACTGAGCTGTACATTACATGTACATGTACACTGAGCTGTACATGACATGGACATGTACACTAAGCTGTACATTACATGTACATGTACATGTACACTAAGCTGTACACTACATATATGTACACTAAGCTGTACATTACATGTACATGTACATGTACACTAAACTGTACATTACATGTACATGTACACTAAGCTGTACACTGAGCTGTACATTACATGTACATGTACACTAAACTGTACATTACATGTACATGTACACTAAGCTGTACATTACATGTACATGTACACTAAACTGTACATTACATGTACATGTACACTAAGCTGTACATTACATGTACATGTATACTAAACTGTACATTACATGTACAATGTATAATTTATGTCTGACTTTAAAAAATTAAAGGCACCAAATTACCAATGCAAATATGTTTTCAAAAATTTACAACTGCAACTAATAGTTGTCCTTCAACTAGCTACATGGCAAGATTTGATAATGAAAATGGTAATTTATGAATGGTCATCAAAATGCAACTCTTCAGTTAGTGATTTGATATGCTCAGTTATGCTTTACAAAGATCTAAACTATTATAATATATATAATTATACTGCAATGTCCTGCTGACTTAATTATTATACCAGAGTACATTAATGACTCACTTTTTTCAGTACAGCATCATATTCTCTGTCCATCTTGAAAGGAAAAATGGAAGATGGATACTTATCGTTAACTGCTTAATCTCGTATAGTAGAATATTGTTACTCGATGAATGATAATTTGTCATTTGGAAATAATTATGGTGATGTGATTGTGATGTCTGTCCAAGCTAATAAAATAGTTCTAGATGGCATAACTTCAAATCATGTAACATTGGCAATTTGCTACATGTCTAAAGATGATTGGAGTTAGAACTACAGTATTTGCTAACTGTCCTCCATATTATCAGCTGGTACTGATGAAGGATTTTCAGAACCTACACCTGAATCGACTGATCGAACGCTTTGCACTGACAAAGGTCCTTCTCCCTCAGTATAACCCCTATCACTACTGATGACTGAAGCTGGTGAAAATGGCATGTTATAGTGAAATGTACGGAACACTTCAACTATGTCTTGATGATGATTATAATGAGCAACATCAAGTGGTGTCATTCCATTACTCTCCATTACATTAGGATCTGCACCTGCTTCAAGTAATATGTTTATAATAAGTTTTTGTCCATACTGGGAAGCAAGATGTAATGCCGTTGTTCTACCAACTGCTTCATGGTTGACATCAACATTATGTTTAATTAAAGTATGAACCAAATCGCTATATCCCTTAGCACTAGCTATCATCAAACAATTCCATCCATTATACTTCACTATATGAGGACTAGCACCAGATTTCAGAAGCATTGTTACAATAGTAAGTTGATTATTTTGACTTGCAAGATACAAAGCAGTTGTTCCATATACATCTTGAATGTTAGGATCAGCATTAGCCTTTAGTAGTAGCTCAACAATATCATTGTGGCCATTCCTACTAGCCACCATTAGAGGAGTACCACCAAGAGTGTTAGCAATATTTGGATCAGCTCCTGAATTGAGAAAAGTGATAACAACAGCAAGATGACCATTTCGACAGGCATTATAAAGAGTTGTTTCTCCAAGTATGGTTTGAACATTTGGATTAGCATTAGCCTTTAGTAGTAGCTCAACAATATCACTGTGAGTATTATCAATAGCCACTAGTAGAGGAGTGTCACTATTGTTAGTAGTGATATTCGGATTAGATCCAGAGTTGAGAAGAGTAGTAACAACATCAAGATGACCATGTTGACAAGCGAGATAAATAGCTGTTTCTCCATTTGTGTTTTGAACGTTCAAATCAACATTAGCCTTTAGTAGTAGCTCAACAATATCACTGTGTCCATTCTCAATCGCAACCATTAAAGGAGTGCCACCAAGAGTGTTAGCAATATTTGGATCAGCTCCCGAATCGAGAAAAGTGGTAATAACAGCAAGATGACCATTTTGACAGGCATAATAAAGAGGTGTTTCTCCAAGTATGGTTTGAACATTTGGATTAGCATTAGCCTTTAGTAGTAGCTCAACAATATCATTGTGAGTATTCTTAATAGCCACTAGTAGAGGAGTGTCACTATTGTTAGTAGTGATATTCGGATTAGATCCAGAGTTGAGAAGAGTAGTAACAACATCAAGATAACCATGTTGACAAGCGAGATAAATAGCTGTTTCTCCATTTGTGTTTTGAACGTTCACATCAACATTAGCTTTTAGTAGTAGCTCAACAATATCACTGTGTCCATTCTCAATTGCCACCATTAGAGGAGTGCCACCGAGAGTGTTAGCAATATTTGGATCAGCTCCTGAATCGAAAAAAGTTGTAACAACAGCAAGATGACCATTTCGACAGGCGTTATAAAGAGGTGTTTCTCCAAGTATGTTTCGAACATTTGGATTAGCAAGTAGTAGCTCAGCAATACCATTGTGAGCATTCTTAATAGCCACTTGTAGAGGAGTGTCACCATTGTTAGTAGTGATATTTGGATCTGCTCCAGAGTTGAGAAGAGTATTAACAGCAGCAAGATGACCATTTCGACAAGCGAGATAAAAAGCTGTTTCTCCATCTTTGTTTTGGACATTAGGATTAGCATTAGCCTTTAGTAGTAGCTCAACAATATCATTGTGACCATTCTCAATCGCCACCATTAGAGGAGTGCCACCAAGAGTGTTAGCAATATTTGGATTAGCTCCTGAATTGAGAAAAGTGGTAATAACAGCAAGATGACCATTTTGACAGGCATAATAAAGAGGTGTTTCTCCAAGTATGGTTTGAACATTTGGATTAGCATTAGCCTTTAGTAGTAGCTCAACAATATCATTGTGAGTATTCTTAATAGCCACTAGTAGAGGAGTGTCACTATTGTTAGTAGTGATATTCGGATTAGATCCAGAGTTGAGAAGAGTAGTAACAACATCAAGATGACCATGTTGACAAGCGAGATAAATAGCTGTTTCTCCATTTGTGTTTTGAACGTTCACATCAACATTAGCCTTTAGTAGTAGCTCAACAATATCACTGTGCCCATTCTCAATTGCCACCATTAGAGGAGTGCCACCAAGAGTGTTAGCAATATTTGGATCAGCTCCTGAATCGAGAAAAGTTGTAACAACAGCAAGATGACCATTTCGACAGGCGTTATAAAGAGGTGTTTCTCCAAGTATGTTTCGAACATTTGGATTAGCAAGTAGTAGCTCAGCAATACCATTGTGAGCATTCTTAATAGCCACTTGTAGAGGAGTGTCACCATTGTTAGTAGTGATATTTGGATCTGCTCCAGAGTTGAGAAGAGTATTAACAGCAGCAAGATGACCATTTCGACAAGTGAGATAAAAAGCTGTTTCTCCATCTTTGTTTTGGACATTAGGATTAGCATTAGCCTTTAGTAGTAGCTCAACAATATCATTGTGACCATTGTGACTAGCCATCATTAGAGGAGAGCTACGATTATTAGTAGTGATATTTGGATCAGCTCCAGAGTTGAGAAGAGTAGTAACAACAGCAAGATGACCATTACGACAAGCATTATAAACAGCTGTTACTCCCAATGCATTTTGAATGTTTGGATCAATGTTAGATTTTAGTAGTAGCTCAACTATATCATTCTGACCATGCTTACTAGCCACTAGTAGAGCAGTATTACCATCGTTAGTAGTAATATTTGGATCAGCTCCAGAGTTGAGAAGAGTAGTTACAGCAGCAACATCACCATAACAACATGCCCAATAAACTGCTGTTTGTCCATCAATATCTTGAACATTTGGATTAGCATGAGCCTTTAGTAATAGCTTAATGAAATGATTGCCACTATCATTCTCAAAACATGCCAGTAGAGGAGTGACACCATCTTTGTTAGATATATTTGGATTCGCTCCTGAGTTGAGAAGAGTAGTAACAACAGCAAGGTCACCATGATTGTCACTATCATTCCCAACACATGCCAGTAGAGGAGTGACACCATCTTTGTTAGTGATATTTGGATCCACTCCAGAGTTGAGAAGAGTAGTAACAACAGCAAGGTCACCATTTAGACAAGCAAAAAAAATAGCTGTTTCTCCATATTCGTTTTGAACTTGTGGATCAATATTATACTTCAGTAGTAGCTCAACTACAACATTGTGACCATTCACACTAGCCACTATTAGAGGAGAGTAACCATTCTCATCAAAGATGCTTGGATCTGCTCCAGAGTTGAGAAGAGTAGCAACAACAGCAAGATGACCATTTTCACAAGCGAGATGAATAGCTGTTAGTCCATTTGTGTCTTGAATGTTTGGATTGACATTAGCCTTTAGGAGTAGCTCAACAACAATATTGTGACCATTCTCACTAGCCACCATTAGAGGAGTGCCACCAGAATTGTCAGAGATATTTGGTTCAGCTCCAGAGTTCAGAAGAGTAGCAACAACAGCAAGATGACCATTTTTGCAAGCTAGATAAATAGCTGTTAGTCCATTTGTGTCTCGAATGTTTGGATTGACATTAGCCTTTAGAAGTAGCTCAACCAAAGCATTGTGACCATTCTGACTAGCCACCATTAGAGTACTGGAACCGGAAGCTGTAGTAGTGATATTTGGATCGGCTCCAGAGTTGAGAAGAGTAGTAACAACAGCAAAATGACCATTTCGAGAAGCAAAATAAATAGCTGTTAATCCATTTGTGTCTTTAATGTTTGGATTGACATTAGCTTTTAGGAGTAGCTCAACAACAGTATTGTGACCATTCTGACTAGCCACCATGAGAGTACTGGAACCAGAAGCTGTAGTAGTGATATTTGGATCAGCTCCAGAGTCAAGAAGAGTAGTAACAACAGCAAGATGACCATTTTCACAAGCGAGATGAATAGCTGTTAGTCCATTATTGTTTTGAATGTTTGGATTGACATTAGCCATTAGGAGTAGCTCAACAACAGTATTGTGACCATTCTGACTAGCCACCATCAGAGTACTGGAACCAGAAGCTGTAGTAGTGATATTTGGATCAGCTCCAGAGTCAAGAAGAGTAGTAACAACAGTAAGATGACCATTTTCACAAGCGAGATAAATAGTTGTTTCTCCATTTCCGTTTTGAATGTTTGGATCGACATTAGCTTGTAGGAGTAGCTCAACGACATCATTGTGACCATTCTTACTAGCCGCTAGTAGAGGAGTATCACCATTGTTAGTAGCGATATTTGGATCAGCTCCAGAGTTGAGAAGAGTAGTCACAGCAGCAACATCACTAAAATGACACGCCCAATAAACTGCTGTTTCTCCATCTTTGTTTTGAACATGTGGATCAATATTATACTTCAGTAGTAGCTCAACTACATCATTGTGACCATTCTTACTAGCCACAAGTAGAGGAGAGTCACCAATCTTAGTAGTGATATTTGGATCAGCTCCATAGTTGAGAAGAGTAGTAACAACAGTAAGATGACCAAGTTCACAAGCGAGATAAATAGTTGTTTTTCCATTTGTGTTTCGAATGTTTGGATTGACATTAGCCTTTAGTAGTAGCTCAACAATATCATTGTGACCATTCTTGCTAGCCGCCAGTAGAGAAGCAAAACCATTATTAGCAGTGAGATCTGGATCAACAGCAAGATGATCATTTCGACAGGCATTATCAATAGCTATTACTTCCAATGTGTTTTGATTGTTTGTGATAACATTAGCCTTTAGTAGTAGCTCAACGATGTCATTGTGACCATTCTTACTAGCTGCCAGTAGAGGAGTGTCACCATTTTTAGTAGGAATACTTGGATCTGCTCCAGAGTTGAGAAGAGTAGTTACAGCAGAATGATCACCATAATAACATGCCCAATAAACTGCTGTTTCTCCATCATTGTCTTGAACATGTGGATCGACATTACACTTTAGTAGTAGCTCAACGACATTTTTGTGACCATTTTGACTAGCCACCAGTAGAGGAGTGACACCATCATTAGTAGTGATATTTGGATCAGCTCCAGAGCCGAGAAGAGTAGTAACAACATCAAGATGACCATTTTCACAAGCACGATAAATAGCTGTTTCTCGATCTTTGTCTTGAAGATTTGGATCAACATTAGACTTTATTAGTAGCTCCACAACATCATTGTAACCATTTTCACTTGCCATTGTTAAAGGAGTACCACCAAAATTGTCTGTTAGATTTATATCAGCTCCCAAGTTCAGAAGAGTAGTGACAAAAGTAAGATCGCCGTTTTTACAAGCAAGATAAATGGCTGTTATACCATTTTCATTTTGACTGTTTGGATCTACATTAGCCTTTACTAGTAGCTCAACAACATCACTGTGACCATTTCGAATAGCAACAGCTATTGGAGTATCACCATTATTGTCAGCAAGATTTGGATCAGCTCCATTGTTGAGAAGGGTAGTAACAACATCAAGATGATCATTTTGACAGGCAAAATAAACAGCTGTTTCTCTATTTTTGTTTTGAATGTTTGGATTAACATTTGCCTTTAGCAGTAGCTCAACGACATCATTGTGACCATTTTTACTAGCTACAAGTAGAGGAGCAAGACCATTATTGGTTGTGATATTCGGATCAGCTTCAGAGTTGAGAAGAGTAGTAACAACAGGAAGATGACCATTTATACTTGCAAGATAAACAGCTGTTACTCCTTTTTTGTCTTGTAGGTTTGGATCAACATTAGCCTTTAGCAGTAGCTTGACAATATTATTATAACCATTGAAACTAGCCTCCATCAGAGGAGTTTCACCATTATTAGTAGTGATATTCAGATCAGCTCCAGAGGTAAGGAGAGTAGTAACAACAGCTAGATGACCATTAGCACAGGCTTGATAAACAGCTGTTTCTCCATTATTGTCTCGAATGTTTGTATTAACGTCAAACTTTAGCAGTAATTCAGCAACAATCATGTGACCTTTTTGACTAGCCACCATTAGAGGAGTGGAACCACTATATTTAGCAATATTTGGATTAGATCCAGAGGCCAAGAGAAGAGAGGCAATACTAAAGTGTCCTAATTTACACGCAAGATAGAGGGCTGTTTCTCCATATCTGTTTTGAAAATTTGTATATCGAATATATTGCAATAGAGTTTGTACGACTCCAATATTATCATTTACAGTAGCGGTCATGAGGGGGGTGAAGCCATTTTCTGATGGTATGTTTGGATTAGCGCCTGAATTCAAGAGTGTAGTAACAATAGTTTGATGGCCTTTAAGAGAAGCAATATTGAGAGGAGTAACAGACTTACTTGTGACTACATTAGGTGAAGTACCAGCATCAAGTAATACACTAACTACATCAAGATGACCATAAATACATGCTATATGTAAAGCATAAACACTTTGTCTATCCCTCATCTTTGATGCAACAGATATAACCTTCTCACCCCTTTTAGTCAGTGTGTTAGGATCACCACCTACTGCTAGGAGAACCTCTACAGGTGCTACTAAACTAGATTCTAGTGCATTCAATAGAGCATCGTCTAGGGTAGTAAACTCACTGTTATGTCTAGTAGTCTGTTTAAAAATAACTTCCTTATCAATGCTAAGAGATAATATGCCTAATGCCTTCAAGAAATGAGGAAATTTAGTTTGAACTCTCAGTAATCTGTTGTTACTAATTTTAGTAACCTTCCAGTACACCAGCATACAACCGGTACCCTTGGAAACTTTCATTTCCCGAATATGTTTATTAGGTTCACAGAAAAAAGCCCTCACTAACGTTTCAAACCTCTTTATCACCACATTATCCCAGATATCTGCAAGCTTTAATTTAATCACTTTACCCCTTCCAGGTAGCTCACCTGTCAATTTTTCACTTAGATCTTTTATGGAGGTAGACTCTTTGAATTGCTCTAGGTCACTTTTGTACTTCTCAAACATATCTTTGAGGCGTTTTACCTCTCCAAGGAAAAATTCTACTAAATCTTCTAAGAGATAGTAGTAGAGAAAACTACAGCACTTGCACACTCTCTTATATACATTATCTAAAGTAGCTTTTTCTGATGAAAATGGTTTTAATTTGCGTTGTTTGTATAGGAATTGTTGCAACAGGTCAAGCGAAATCGATTGCTCTTGTAGAAAGTTTTTTGCTTCTGTTTCCAGCATGGAATATTGCGCATGAAGATGGTCAAAATCTCTAACAACTTTTGGTTCTGTTTCATACCCTGAAGATAATGATGTGTTGCGGGCTGCATTAAGGATACCGCCAGCTGAATTATATTCTAGGTCTTCAATATCGCTGGGAGTGCCTTCGTGATTGTCATCCTTTTTAGTACTTAAAAGTTGTTCAAATAAATTACAATACTTATCTCTTATCTGACCTGCATGATTATGATCTCCAATCTTTTCAAAAGCTCCAGCAATATCCTTCCAACATGGCTTTTTGTTCTTTTCATAACATATAAATAGTTCAGTTACACAGCGATTAGTTCCTTGACAACTGTATTGATTTTCAATCCTTTTTAGATCTTTGTGGGCTAAGTTGAGATGAACACCCAGAGAAAACCATTGTGGCTCCTTACCAACCTCCTCCACAAACTCACTAAGTGTTGGAACATCAGACATAATAGCTACTGCTGGAGCTACATTAAAAAAAGATTAAAATATATATATAAAGAGAATACAATAAGTTTATTTTACCTTTTGGCAGTGTCAGGGCTGGCAGGAAATGCTTTGCATACCTCAACCATTTAAGGCTTTAACTTAAATTTAATTATTAATAATAAAATTGCAGTGTTAGTAATAACATACATTACTGTATGCTTTCACATACACTATATACAAAAATAAAATTGTTAAAATAACTAATTTATTGGTTAGTAGACTACAGTTGCAAGGAATAGTGGAAAATGTAATTTAATTGGTCAGGCATGTTGTTATGACTACATGGTGACATACATGTACTTGTACTAATTGTAATTTCCTTATCATATCTAATATGTACAAAGAAGTAGAATAAAATATTTTAATTAAATCGTTTTAGGTTTCTAAACCTTCTTTGTGCATCTAATATGAGATATTATAGACATGATATTTCATTATAATTGGTACAAGTATGTTATCATGCAGTCATAACAACTTGTATGACTAATTAAATTATAATTTACACTGTACTACATGTGTTATTTAACAATTCTATTTTTTACATTGTACAGAATAGGAGCCTCCTACTCACAATATGTTATTTACTATGTACAATGATATCGTAAATTGGTAATAGGTCCAAGCAAATTAACCCTACTATCTTTTGACTGAAGATCGAATAAATTTTAAAATGCCAGCATAAAAATGGAATGTGATATAAAAATTGAACATGATATATTATAAAAATTGAATATGTTATAAAAATTTATAGGGTAGGACGAATAATACTAATAAGAGTGAAATGCTGTTTCTGATTTACACATTTCAATTTGTTTGTAAGTATGAATGAGAAGAGAAGGGAAACGAGATGTGAAATATAATACAAATTCCTCAGGAATGGATCCTAAACTATGTCTCAGGTTCTCTGCAAGTTCACGATAATGATGTTTTTGAAAACTGAAGAAAATAAAAAATCTCATTAGTTTAAGATATGTTATAAAATAATAAAACATTAAAAATATATAGGCATTTCTTAATAAGGAAGACTGTCCTTTTTATTACTGGGACCACCCAACAGTATCATCAATCTTTATCACAAAATGGTGGCATTGCTCAGCCTCCTTCTAAATTACATCTCATCTTTGAACCACACAAGTTTCATTCACATTGGTACAACAAAAAAGGACAGCATTGCATGTACTCAAAAGCAAGAAATTCTCATAATTTACATGTACTAGAGGATCCCAATGTATATACATGTATAAACAAACATTATTATCTCACCTTATCTCTTAATAAATCCCTCAATGAGATACCTTGAGATCTCAATTTACCAAGATCTATAGAACGAAACATTTAAAATAATAAATGAACAAATCAATAACTCAGAAGTTATCATAAATTCCAAGTCCTACCATCTGTCTCAAATATATCAGAGAGTATGGTAGTATACTATCTATGTAGGGATGGCACAGAAACAAATTGGTCTGTAATCTATAATCCATGCTCCACATTTTATACCCACCTATAATTAGATACATGTATAGTAATATCTAAGTCTACTTTTAATTGTGTGTACTAATTTTAGCAAATTTAGCGATTAACGTAACAATCCCTAAAATTATTACAAGCTACAAAAATATATTTTGTGATCATTGTATTTAATTAGCTTATTAGGTGTGGCTCCAAACTCACTAATATTAATGCATGCTAAATATGAGCATTTAAAAATCGTTAAATTTAGTGGATGCAATTAATAGTAAGCTTAACGTATATATGTGTATGATACAAAATCTCATTTTCAATATAAGACTTACCACTCTAGTGTGATCCTGGAATTTCTGGAGTGATACCAGACGAAGCTGTGTAGTATCCTTGACCAGTTGGTAGCTTACAACAAAGTCACAAATCTGATATGAAAGCCTTGATCTGTTTTGATGAACACAGGCCACAGGTCACAGGTAACGAGAACATTTTGAGGTTTGAGTCTCTGTATACTGAGAAAATGAAAAACTAATGATCTTGGTTGATAATATTATTATGTTAGCAATTCACATCAATACAGCTGATACTGTACATGTAGCCATGTACAATATGAATTTTGTACACATATTTAATTCTCCTATTATAGCCCACCACATCTTAGCTAATAACTATCATATGGCTGAACTGGGACTGGTTGTTCTTTGTAGAGACAGACGCCATTTTGTCAAGTGTATAAAATGTCTGTTTCCCATGGTGGGAGTATTATGGCATGCAATTATCTGGTATCTGGATTATTGGTAAAACATCTATATCAGTACATCACTACTATAATGTACTACTGACTTATTATAGGTAGCAATGGGTTATTAGCTAGCCTAATATTAGGGAGGTTGTATATGTACATGGAAACATTCAAAATACATTAGTCACTCACTTCATTACAGTATCACATTCTGTATCCATCTTGATAGCTATAACAGAAGATCTCATGATATCACAGGTCACCCATAATAACCAAGACTTACCACTCTAATGTGATCCTGACTGAACTGTGAAATATCCTTGACCAGTTGGTAGCTTACAACAAATCTGATACGAGAGCCTTAATCTCTCACAATGAACACAGGTCACATGTAATGACAAAGGTTTGAGTCTCTGCGTACAAGAAAACCTAATGATCTCGGCTAATAATATCATTTTTTAAACTCTATCTATTCACACCAATACAACACGGAAGTATTATAGCAGATATATGAATGCAATTATCTGCTATTAGTAAAAAATCTATATCAGTACATCACTACTATAATGTACTACTGACTACAATTAATTATTATTGGTAGCAATGAGTTATTAATATTAGGGAGGTTGTATATGTACATGAAAACATTCAAAATACATTAGTCACTCACATTCTGTATCCATCTTGATAGCAACAATGGAAGATCTCATGATATCTAAAGTTAACTGCTCATTCTGCTAAGGTAGAATATTATTTTTGCTTGATGAATGATATTTTGTCACTTTCAAATAATTACAGTTGATATCCATCCAAGATAATGTGAAATAGATGACAATAACTTCAAATCGTACAACAGTTGGCCAGTTACTATGAGTCTCGTGTTGATCTTTTCAAAGAGCTAGTAGAGAGAAATCCATTGGTAGATAAAGGTATAGGAACACTACTAACAATGACTTGTATTTTAACACTTGCAATTGCCTAACCTAACAGAATTTGGTAAGCATGCAGTAAATAATACACACACACACACACACACACAAATTAAACTGCTTTTTTGATTTTAAAAATTACAGCTGAAGATGACAAAACAATATCTCACTTTATTTCTCATTGCTCTTAATAAATTCCTCAATGAGGTACCTTGATAAGATCTAACCTTATGAAGATCTATAGTATGAATATATAAATCATAAACAGATCAATAGACAGAGTCCATCAGACATTACAAGGAGACATGGGAGATTCATTCGCTATTTTATCACTGACATCTTGAAAAAAAGGAAGCTACTTTAATGATGACCAGAAGAGACAGTGACTCATGAGCTGTGGGTTAGTCTATATGTGTAAAATAGATCATGTAATACAGCTAATTTGTGTGGATGCATTAATATGATATTATAATATGACTACAATTAGCTATAGCAACACTTTCATAATAATACATGTACATGTATATGTTTAGTAAAAGGGTTTTAATTCCTATTATAGTTATTACATAAGAATGCAATTACTAAAACACTGAGATAATACACTGGATGTATAGTACTATATGTACATGTACAGCATGTGTGCATATGCATGTAGTCAGTCATGTACACGTAACTATATATGTACATGAACATGTATATGTGTACTTTTACATGTACATTTATAGTACTATATGTACATGTACAGTATGTGTGCATATACATGTAATTGTGTATGTACATGTGTGTATGTTTACATGTACATTTATAGTACTATACGTACATGTACAGTATGTGTACATATACATGTACATGTAATTATATATGTACATGTGTGTACTTGTACTTGTACATGTACATGTAACAACTGGTACAGTACCAGTATGTGATAATGTGTTTATTAAGATACATGTATGTACTATGTATAACCAGTGCATGTACATGTATACATAGTATATATACGACAGATGTTAGTACAATTAAAAGATAGTTGGCTATTTCATATCATCACATTGGCATTCAGTTTGACTAATAAAGATCAATAATAATAACAGGGTATATGTAGTAGAATACATGTACATGTAATTTACATACAGTATGTACAATATTTTATAATTATAAGAAGTCATTAATTTGTGTGCCTGGATACTTTGATTCCTATTATAGTTATTACAGAAGAACTCAATTACAAAAGACTGAAATAATACACTGAATGTGTAGTACTATATGTACATGTACATGTATAGTATGTGTACATATGCATGTACATGTAATTCTATATGTACATGTGTGTACTTGTACATGTACATGTAACAAATGGTATAGTACCAGTATATGTTTTAATTGAGATACATGTATGCATAACTAGCATACCTATATGTATATACATGTACATGACATAATTCAGAGATGTTTGGCTATTTCATATAGACAAATAAGGTCAATAATAACAGGATACATGTAGTAGAACACAGATCAATGAATTATGAATCAACTCGTCAAACTGGGTGTGGCCTAATTGAAGTGGGTCATGAGGCTTCTACATGTTCCAGTCATAGTATTTTGATCACCTAGTGACTATTCTACTGATACACTTTAGATAGAATAGTGAACTATCTGTAAGGTTTTGCAAGTGTTGAATTTCGTGTTCTTGAGGTTTTGAGACTCAAAGTCAATTCTCATGCCCTATGCATACACTACTCAATGCTTGGATGTATAATGATTTGATATACATGTACATGTTGTGTATGAAAAAATTAATAATAAAAGTTTATTAATTATTATTAATAAAAATTTGGATTTTTGGTCTGCAATCAGTAATCAATGTTCCCATGATACTGATAATCTACACACACAGTAATTATATATATATATATAATACATAAATCTCATTTTCAACACAAGACATACCCTCTAGTGTGATCCTGGAATTTCTGGAGTTATACCAGACTGAGCTGTGAGGGATCATCAACCAGTTGACGACAAAGTCACAAATCTGACTGACATGAGAGCCTTGATCAATGATCACTTTTAACCTAGTAATTATATTTGGCAGGGCTCAAAGTGTGGTTTGAAGTTAGACACACCTTCCTTGAAGTTCCTTCCTTTATTTTTGTCTTGGTCAATACTGAATGCGAATACGAAATTTGAAGTGAACCCCAATAGTTAATTATCTGAAGACAAGTCTGACAGTGATGATATTAAGTGGCTTTTGGAATTTGGAAAGAAAAAGGTAGTGAAATTATTGGTTGTACAATGTATATATCTGTAATTTATCGTCATTATGACGTCATAGTTACCAAATGATGTATAATGATTATGTAAGTGTACATTTAATATACTTGTGTATTATGAAGTTTAGTAACAAAGGCAGTAATGTGTAACTTTAAAACATCACTATAATGAGGTTTCCAAATTGTATAGTGGTAACAATAAACATTTCAGACGTTCAGCAGATTTTACTACAAATTGGTGAGTCAGTGACCATACTGTTTGTAATCCTTGAGTCAAGAAACTGTGTTTAACCCTTAGAGGACTGATTTGACCCTTACGTACTTAGGAATGTGTTCCTAGCATTACGAAGCACTCCAAATGTTTGCAATTGGTTTCAGTGATAAGCTCAAGAAAATGGCTAAAAATATTGATTGTTTTCGGACGCCCCTTTGGCCTAAATATAGAGTACAGGGGGAATTTTAAGGGGAATGTTTCCCGTTGATGGGGGTTCAAAGGAAGCATCACCCACACAATTTTGAGTTTTAATGACCCCACCCATGCAATCTAGTGGGTTGCTGAGACATGCTGGAAAACCTGGGTGTTGCTGGTACCAACAATTAGTGGAGTCATTTTGTTTGCCCCAGTTACTGTCAAAAGAGGGAGAACACTGTATCTGTCTTAGTCCTATAAAGCACTTGGGAACTTTTGAGTCCTGGTGAGTAGTACTCCATGTTGAAAAAAGAAATATCTGCAGCAGAGCCACCAGTTTTGGAAATGGGAAGCATTGCTAAAAACATGCTTAGCACTCTAAGGATTAACTCGCATCTATTTATGAAATTGACTGCTTCAAGGAAGACATTTTGAATGAAACACTTTTGATTAACCTACATTTGTAATCTTGTGTTGTTGTAGCAAATCATACATATCACCATACACGTATAACACTTACATTTGTACCTGCAAACAATAGCTACCTTACATTTAGTTTATCATGTATATGTGATTGTACACGTATATGTGTCATTTGATACGTTTTGTTTTGTGTAGGATCTATTTCAACAAGCTTTGGATTACTCTAAAAGTGCTAGTCTAAAGATTTGTGAGCTTTTGAAATTACTGGATATCTTCCTACTCGACTCAGAGAGGGAGCTGAAAATGCTATGAAACAGGTACTAAACAATGATGTATTATATCTTGATTAGGCTAGCATCTGGATCACATTTGGTGAGCACAGTTCAGTATGCTTATATGACAAGTGTGAACCAAATGTTTTAAGTTCGGTTGGTTACAGTTAATCACATGCAGTTCCAGACACTAGTGTATCAGTGCATCACTAGTTTGTATGGCTCCTTGACAAGTGTGAACGCAAATGAACTGTAACTAGAGCTAAGCTCCATTGGTACACCTTGGGGTGGGTGTAACAAAATGTTTTGGTTCAGTTTGTTACAGTTAAGCACAGTTCCAGATACCAGTGTGGATTATGCATTACAGTAGTTAAGGTGATAAGTAATGAATATTCATAACCTAGCAACAAATAGTTTAATTTGTGTAACCAGATGTTTGTCTTCCATATACAATAGAAATGAATGCTAAAGTACATACAGATTTGTTCTAACTTGTGTATCTTTGTTAGTGTTGAGTCAACATGAGTGTGGCTTTATATTTATGGTAGCAAATGGTTATGCCAAGAACCTGTATTAATATGACAAACCTGATATGATAGATAGGAAATGGGTTTTTATATTATACATGAACTACCAATGAATTATTATTCTATTTCCACAGGCTAAGGATGTATATACAACTCTTAAGGATAATAATGTACCAGCTGAACTTCCATCATTCTTACTTTCTCAAATCTCTGAAGTTGTGGAAACACAGATAATGTATTGTCGTCACCTGGGTAACCATATCTCCACTGCTTTAAAGGTACCTATGTTATCATTTGTGTTGTAACATTATGTGGGCTAGTGCTAGTGCATTACAGTACCCAGTATTTAAATACTTGTTTCAATGTCTTTGATAAGGTAAATTTTGATATCCTAGAAGCTCTTGTAGTTATATGTTTCTCTCCAAATAGACAGGGCTAAGAATAGATTTGAAAACATGTCTGTCCAACATGATAAATTTGAATTAAAAATTATTTAATGGGTAGTCGTCAGGTACACACATAAATTATTTAGCTGTGGTACTTGGTTTCATTTTTCATCGTGTGTGCAAATCCGTTTGAATCTTCCTAGCCATAAAACGTATTATAATTAATTATGAGTACTGTAACAAAATCGTGGTTGTTATATTTTTATTCTTCTGTAGAAACGTTTTGGAAAGGATGAACAGTCTTCTGAAACAAGTAGTTTAGGAGATTTTGAAGTTCATGTTGAAGAGGAGGAAATAAATGAAGATGAAGAGAGTGGAAGTGAAACTGATGAATCCACTTAATATAATTTATAATAACTGTTAAGCTTCTCTTAATTTCTGCATACACTGGACTGATTAATAATCATAAAGTGTTACTATTTTGTGTTTACACTATAGATATAATGGTTTGTTGATTATTAACAATATAATTATACATGTGGACATTATGACATAACAATGATGGGCAATACTGAAGCATTCTTGGTATTGTGACAGTGAGAATGTTTAGTAAGGATTTAGAGGGAGCATGAATTTTAATAATGTGGTCAGCATGTTCCACCAGTCAACTGGATTATTGAAGAAAAGAAACCTAAAGCAGTCATTGGATCAAGACTGTTGAGATACACATGCATATGAAACAAAAGCAACTGAATTGGAAGTCTACTAACTAAATATCTCAACCTCACTACATGGGTATGTTCATACTATCCTAAGACAGACATCTTTCATTGATCATGATGAAAGATAAAAACAAGACACATGAATTGTAACCATGCCTAGTAGAAGAAACCTAATATAGATAAGCATTGGTAGCTCCTCGAATTGAGCAGTCGTGTGACTTCCACAAGGCATATATATATAATTATGTATATATTATATATATATATATATATATATATACATGTATATATATATATTGAATATCAACTTAGAATAATTCAATGACTCCATTCATTTCATTGGCATCACATGTGCCATCACCAAACAAGTTCGCTAACACTTCATCTGGACCTCAATAGTTATTTGACCAAAACTTTGTTCATAAATTTTAAAATTCAAAACTTAATGGTAAAATATTAGATTTTAATTAAGTAATAATGTTTTTAAGTGATAATGTTTTTAAACTCAAACTCTTGAACTGAATTTTTGAACCTATTATATAGAGGATAGAAAGGGACATGTAAATATCATGAATCATGAAGTAATTTCACACCCTGGGCAGTATTTGGGTAACTTCCTGTTTCATCTACTCCTGTTTTGTCTACCATTATACATTATAGTGTAGATTAGTCTACTGTTTAATCAGGAGTAGATGAAACAGGACTAGATGAAACAGGTATAAATCCGTATTTGTTATGATATGGCTTCCAAACATTGTTAGAAGAAAATTCAATGAGGAACTATATCAATGGTGAATATATAGAGGGTGCAGGACTGGGAGGGGTAGCTGCCCCTTCAAATGCCTTTGTAACGAATTGACTTATCAAAAATAGACAATGGATTTAAATTAATTATGGTTGCATACATGTAATTACAAATGGAAAATAGACAAGCCCACAATGACATTGATGTACATACATGTACATGCAAATTGAAGTCAATTGAGTATGCTCAATTGTAACTAAAGGAGTTGTATACATATTACACCAGACCAAGGGTATTTGAGTACCCAATACCCGAGATTGAATGTATTACTTGAAACTACAATCATTACCCATGGGTACTATGATATAAATAATTATTATGCTTTTCATATGAATACTAAATAAATTGGAAGCAAAAAAGAAATATTTATTCAAATAACAGTCCTATAAATATGTGCTAGTGTTGTACTAAACACAAAAGAGTTTATTGTGATCAAGCTTAATAATAAAATGAAACGAGTGTTCAAGCTTGATTTTGATCTCTCTGGCTTTCTCAGAAGCTCCTTTGTGTAGCTAAGAAAGATTCTTTCAAGAAAAGTTTAAATTGCAAAAATGAGAAGTGCTGAAAACGCACTCGCCGAAATGTCCACACACTAAATTTGGAATTAAAATTAAACAGGCACCTGTAATAATTATTCAACTTTGTACCCAGATCCACCCGTTGGTCAGGTCTAGTATATATACTAAGAGAACTCATATACTAACCTACTCTTAATTTGAAACTCAGACTTGACAGCTTGTCATGTGATGGAGTTTCTTGTAATTTGTGACTCTTAACATACTGGATGAAATAAATAGATAGACATAAATACATAAATAGGTGAATGGATAAGGATAGACAAAAACAGGAATATAACCTTACATGAACTGATAAATAGATATAATATATTCACATACAAACGAATCGTTGAATTAAGAGATATACCTGATTTAAAGTGGTGTGACACAATTCCAATATCTAGACGTAAGATCTTTCTCTTATAGCTCCTAACAAATAAGAGAATACATGTAGATAACAACTAATACATGTACTTGTACATGTACATGTACACAGATACATGTATATACAGTACATACTACATAGTATATGTACATGACATTGTACATACACACACCATCCTACTACATTGTGATATTGATCCGATTCTCTCTCAGTAATGTCACTGGTACACTGTATGTACACGTACACATATATAATAACCAAACACTGACTGTTGAGAAGGTTTTGTGTTCATATCAAGTGTAAGGCTAATGAGATTCAAAATTCTAAGCTATGTACATATACATGTACATGTACATGTGCATGTATATGTACACTGTACATATCTACGTGTTAAAAGTGCATATACACACACATGTATGATTAAGAGGGAAGCCATGATTTACCTCTATGTCAGCAAGATGATAACAATATGAAATGATCCTCTTAACAGTTATAGCTGTTGATTCTAAATGGAAAATAGAATAAGTGATAAATAAAAACGAGAGAGGGACAGAAATGGGTGGGATATGGAGGAGCTAAGCTCCTGCTATAACTCTCCACCCACATAGTGAGGTCTAGTAAACTTCATAATAATTACATCTTAACATACATTATGAAAATATGAATATTATTATACTAACTTGTTTTCTTGTATGTAGTTCCATCGCTGACCACAACCAGTTTGGAGTGAACACTGGACTTGGATTCTTGGAATGGGAACCAGTCTTTGAGATTTCAGAGGACAGAGTAATTATTAGGTGAAACCTGAAAATGTAAAATGAAAATGACACATACACAAGTACAGTACTAGTTACAAACAGATATTATTTAAACATTTGACCTATAGCTACAATGTTTAAATGTCTAAAATATTTTGTAGTACCTGTACAAATTTCTTGTATCCACCAGTAGTTACCATGGCAACCAATATAGCAACAAGTGAAGCTATGATTGAAGAGAACAGGACAGTTTTCACCATAAGAACTATCACACCAACAGACATGACTATCACATTCTGATGACAAGATGGGTAGATGTCTCTCCTATGGAGTATAGAAAGAGAGTAAGTAAATGTGTAAAATAAGCTATACACTACATGTATATGTCTAGTCTCACAGGTCAGCCTCTTCACTGAAGGAGGAATCACATGATAAGCCTTTGATACAATCCAATTGGCCAGAACCCATGACTTTCAGTGAAGGGGCTAGCACATGAGATTGAGACCATAATTATATGTCATTAAAGCTATTAATGACAAGCATTGTAGCTACCCAGTAAATCACTGATACAAAAACTTGCAGCTGCAAGTGTCCTTAAGCTACCAATAAAAACTATTGTATTAATGAACTATTGTATTAGTGAACTCTTCAGTTAGTGATTTGAAATGGTTGGTTATGTTGTACAAAGTCCTCCTAACTAAATTATTATACAGAATTATATAGCTGTGACTTACTAGCTAGCCTAGCAACTAGTACACAATACAAGAAAGTTTTACATGTACATAAATTGAAACATAAATAAAATTTTAATGATAGGAAACTTTAAAAGTACATTAGTGACTCACTTCATTACAACATCACATTCTGTATCCATCTTGATAGCAACAAAGGAAGATCCTGTGATAGTTTCTAAAGTTCTTAACTTTGTCTATTATGAAGACACGTGTGTTTCTGTCACTCTGAAATAACATGATGCAGTTTCGATATTTATGTTAGTTGGTTCTATAAGTTAAAAATCGCGAATCTGATGAGATGAGAATAATTTTCAAATCCTGTAACATGTACTATGAGTCTCGAGATACATGTAGTTAAAGAGAAACTAGTAGAGAGAACTTCATGAATATGTGGAAAAAGATGTTTCAGTACTGCCATTAGAGTTTGATCAAATGCCATGCCTTTATATACCATACTACATGTACTACTAATCATCTAACTCATCAGATGGTACTGATTAAGGGGCTTCGGAACCAGCAGGGAGTACTGATGAAGGAATTCGAACTTCGTGACCAGTAGATAGTACTCATGAAGGAGCTTCAGAACCTATCCTGAATCAACTACTGACTGAAGCTGGTGAGTATGGTATGTTGTTTTGATGTTCGTGTATATGAAATACTTCAACTATGTGTTGTTTGATGACTACAATAAGCAAGTGGTGTCAATCTATCGCTGTCCATTACATTAGGATCTGCACCTGCTTCAAGTAACAATTTCAAGATTGGTTTATGTCCATATTGGGAAGCAAGATGTAATGCTGTTGTTCCACCAACTGCTTCATGATTCACATTAGCATTGTGTTCAATTAAAGTTTGAACCAAATCACTATATCCCTTAGCACTAGCTATCATTAGACTATTCCATCCATTATACTTCCCTATATTAGGATTAGCACCAGATTTCAGAAGCATGTCAACAATAGCAAGATCACCATTTTGACTTGCAAGATACAAAGCAGTTGTTCCATATACATCTTGAATGTTAGGATCAACATTAGCCATTTGCAGTAGCTCAACGACTTGTTTGTGACCATTCATGCTAGCCACCATTAGAAGAGTGATGCCAAGAATGCTAGCGATATTTGGATCTGCTCCAGAGTTGAGAAGAGTAGAAACAACAGCAAGATAACCATTTAGACAGGCAATATAAACAGCTGTTACTCCATTGTTGTCTTGAACATTTGGATTAGGACTTGCCTTTAGTAGTAGCTCAACTACATCATTGTGACCATTTTTACTAGCTGCCATTAGAGGATTACCACCAATATAGTCAGCAATATTTGGATCAGCTCCAGAGGTGAGGAGAGTAGTAACAACAGCAAGATGACCATTTTGACAGGCATTATAAACAGCTGTTACTCCCAATGTGCTTTGAACATTTGGATCAACTTTAGATTTTAGTAGTAGCTCAACTACATCATTGTGACCATTTATACCAGCTGCCATTAGAGGAGTACCACCAATATAGTCAGCAATATGTGGATCAGCTCCAGAGTTAAGAAGAGCAATAACAACATCAAGATAACCATTTAGACAGGCAATATAAACAGCTGTTACTCCATTGTTGTCTTGAACATTTGGATTAGCTTTTGCCTTTAGTAGTAGCTCAACTACATCATTGTGACCATTTATACCAGCTGCCATTAGAGGATTACCACCAATATAGTCAGCAATATTTGGATCAGCTCCAGAGTTGAGAAGAGTAGTAACAACATCAAGATGACCATGTTGACAAGCATGATAAACAACTGTTACTCCATCTTTGCTTTGGAAATTCGGATCAGCACCAGATTTTAGTAGTAACTCAACAACATCATTGTGACCATTTATACCAGCTGCCATTAGAGGAGTGCCACCAATATAGTCAGCAATATTTGGATCAGCTCCAGAGTTGAGAAGAGTAGTAACAACAGTAAAATGGCCCTTTAGACAGGCAAGAAAAATAGCTGTTTGTTCGTATGTGTTTTTAACGTTTGGATCAACATTGGCCTTTAGTAGTAACTCAATAATATCATTGTGACCATTCTCACTAGCTGCCATTAGAGTGATAGTTGGATCAGTTCCAGAGTTGAGAAGAGTAGTCACAGCAGCAAGATGACCATGTTGACAAGCGTGATAAATAGCTGATACTCCATTGTTGTCTTCAATGTTTGGATCAACATTAGCCTTTAGTAGTAGCTCAATAACATTGCTGTGACCATTCTTACTAGCTGCCATTAGAGCGATATTTGGATCAGCTCCAGAATTGAGAAGAGTAGTAACAACAGTAAGATGACCTTTTTGACAGGCAAGAAAAATAGCTGTTTGTCCATATGTGTTTGGAACATTTGGATCAACATTAGCCTTTAGTAACAGCTCAACGACATCATTGTGACCACGCTTAATAGCCGCCAGTAGAGGTGTGTCACCAATGTTAGCAGTGATATTTGGATCAGCTCCAGAGTTGAGGAGAGTAGTAACAACATCAAGATGACCATTAAGACAAGCGGAATAAATAGGTGTTAGTCCATTTGTGTTTTGAACGTTTGGATTGACATTAGCCTTTAGTAGTAGGTCAACAACAGTATTGTGACCATTCATACTAGCCATCATTAGAGGACTGGAACCATAATCTGTATTAGTGATATTTGGATCTGCTCCAGAGTTGAGAAGAGTAGTAACAACATCAAGATGACCATGTTGACAAGCAGAATAAATAGGTGTTAGTCCATTTGTGTTTTGAACATTTGGATTGACATTAGCCTTTAGTAATAGCTCAACAACAGTGTTGTGACCACTCTTACTAGCTGATAGTAGAGGACTGGATCCATAATCTGTTGTAGTGATATTAGGATTAGCCCCAGATTTCAGAAGCATGGCAACGGTAGCAAGATCACCATTTTGACTAGCAAGATACAAAGCAGTTGTTCCGTATATATCTTGAATGTTAGGATCAATGTTAGCCTTTAGTAGTAGCTCAACAACACCATTCTGACCATTCTGACATGCCACCATTAGAGGAGTGCCACTCAAATTGCTTGCGATATATGGATCAGCTCCAGAATTTAGAAGAGTAGTAACAACAGAAAGATGACCATTATGACAGGCAATATAAACAGCTGTTACTCCACTTTCGTCTTGAGCATTTGGATTAGCATTTGCCTTTAGCAATACCTGAACAACGTCATTATGACCATTCATACTAGCCACCATCAGAGGAGTGCCTCCAAGATTGCTAGCAATATTTGGATCAGCTTCAGAATTAAGAAGAGTAGTAACAACAGCAAGAAGACCATTATGACAGGCAATATAAACAGCTGTTACTCCGCTTTTGTCTCGAACATTTGGATTAGCATTAGCTTTTAGTAACAGCTCAACGACATCATTGTGATCATTGTGAACAGCTGCCATTAGAGGAGTGACACCGTTCTTGTCACAGCTATTTGGATCGGCTTCAGAGTTGAGAAGAGTATTAATAATATCAAGATGACCATTTAGACAGGCAATATAAACAGCTGTTACACCAACCGTATTTTGAATGTTTGGATCAGCATTAGCCTTTAGTAGCAGCTCAACGACATCATTGTGACCATTCTCACTAGCAGCTAGTAGAGGACTGGAACCATAATCTGTAGTACTGATATTTGAATCAGCTCCAGAGTTGAGAAGAGTAGTAACAACAGCAAGGTGACCATTATGACAGGCAAGAAAAATAGATGTTTGTCCAGAGGTGTTTTTAATGTTTGGATCAGCATTAGCCTTTAGTAGTAGCTCAACTACACTATTGTGATCATTCTCACTAGCGGCTAGTAGAGGACTGAAACCATAATCTGTAGTGATATTTGGATCTGCTCCAGAATTAAGAAGAGTAGTAACAACAGCAAGATGACCATTATGACAAGCATGATAAACAACTGTTACTCCATCTTTGCTTTGAAAATTTGGATCAGCACCAGATTTTAGTAGTAACTCAACAACATCATTGTGACCATTTATACCAGCTGCCATTAGAGGAGTACCACCAATATAGTCAGCAATATTTGGATCAGCTCCAGAGTCGAGAAGAGTAGTAACAACAGCAAGATGACCTTTTAGACAGGCAAGAAAAATAGCTGTTTGTTCATATGTGTTTTTAATGTTTGGATCAGCATTAGCTTTTAGTAGTAGCTCAACTACACCATTGTGATCATTCTCACTAGCGGCTAGTAGAGGACTGAAACCATAATCTGTAGTGATATTTGGATCTGCTCCAGAATTAAGAAGAGTAGTAACAACAGCAAAATGACCATTGTGACAGGCAATATAAACAGCTGTTACTCCATTTTGGTCTCGAATATTTGGATTAGCATTAGCTTTTAGTAACAGCTCAACGACGTTATTGTGATCATTGTGAACAGCTGCCATTAGAGGAGTGACACCGTTCATGTCACAGATATTTGGATCGGCTCCAGAGTTGAGAAGAGTATTAATAATATCAAGATGACCTTTTACACAGGCAATATAAACAGCTGTTACACCAACTGTATTTTGAATGTTTGGATCAGCATTAGCCTTTAGTAGCAGCTCAACTACACCATTGTGATCATTCTCACTAGCGGCTAATAGAGGACTGGAACCATAATCTGTAGTGATATTTGGATCTGCTCCAGAATTAAGAAGAGTAGTAACAACAGCAAGATGACCATTATGACAAGCATGATAAACAACTGTTACTCCATCTTTGCTTTGAAAATTTGGATCAGCACCAGATTTTAGTAGTAACTCAACAACATCATTGTGACCATTTATACCAGCTGCCATTAGAGGAGTACCACCAATATAGTCAGCAATATTTGGATCAGCTCCAGAGTCGAGAAGAGTAGTAACAGCAGCAAGATGACCTTTTAGACAGGCAAGAAAAATAGCTGTTTGTCCAGAGGTGTTTTTATTGTTTGGATCAGCATTAGCTTTTAGTAGTAGCTCAACTACACCATTGTGATCATTCTCACTAGCGGCTAGTAGAGGACTGAAACCATAATCTGTAGTGATATTTGGATCTGCTCCAGAATTAAGAAGAGTAGTAACAACAGCAAAATGACCATTATGACAAGCATGATAAACAGCTGTTACTCCATTTTGGTCTCGAATATTTGGATTAGCATTAGCTTTTAGTAACAGCTCAACGACGTTATTGTGATCATTGTGAACAGCTGCCATTAGAGGAGTGACACCGTTCATGTCACAGATATTTGGATCGGCTCCAGAGTTGAGAAGAGTATTAATAATATCAAGATGACCTTTTACACAGGCAATATAAACAGCTGTTACACCAACTGTATTTTGAATGTTTGGATCAGCATTAGCCTTTAGTAGCAGCTCAACTACATCATTGTGATCATTCTCACTAGCGGCTAGTAGAGGACTGGAACCATAATCTGTAGTGATATTTGGATCTGCTCCAGAGTTGAGAAGAGTAGTAACAACAGAAAGATGACCATTATGACAGGCAGTATAAACAGCTGTTACTCCACTTTTGTCTCGAACATTTGGATTAGCATTAGCTTTTAGTAACAGCTCAACGACGTCATTGTGACCACGCTTACTAGCCGCCAGTAGAGGAGTGTCACCAATGTTAGCAGTGATATTTGGATCTCCTCCAGAGCTTAGAAGAGTAGTACCAACATCAAGATGACCACGTTGACAAGCGAGATTAACAGCTGTTTCTCTATCTTCAACTTGAATTTCTGGATCAACACCATATTTTAAAAGTAACTCAACCAAACCGGTGTAACCATTCTGAATAGCTACCATAAGAGAAGTGTCACCATTGTTAGTAGTGATTTTCGGATCAGCTCCAAAGTTGAGAAGAGTAGTAACAACATCAAGATGGCCATGTTGACAAGCGAGATAAATAGCTGTTTCTCCCAACGTATTTGGAATGTTTGGATCAACGTTAGCTCTTGTTAGTAGCTCAACGGCATCATTGTGACCATTTTTACTAGCCGCCAGTAGAGGAGTGTCACCATTGTTAGTAGTGATATTTGGATAAGCACTAGAGTTGAGAAGAGTAGTAACAACAGCAAGATGACCATTTCGACAGGCATTATAAATAGCTGTTACTCCCAATATGTTTTGAATGTTTGGATCGACATTAGCCTTTAGTAGTAGCTCAACTACATCATTGTGAGCATTCTTACTAGCCACTAGTAGAGGAGTATCACCATTGTTAGTAGAGATACTTGGATCAGCTCCAGAGTTGAGAAGAGTAGTCACAGCAGCAGCATCACCATAACAACATGCCCAATAAACTGCTGTTTTTCCTTCAATATCACGAAAATTTGGATTAGCATTAGCCTTTAGTAGCAGCTCAATAGCATGGTTGTCACTACCATGCTCAACACATGCCAGTAGAGGAGTGACACCATCTTCGCTAGAGATATTTGGATCCGCTCCTGAGTTGAGAAGAGTAGTAATAACAGCAAGGTCACCATTTAGACAAGCCAAAAATATAGGTGTTTCTCCATATTCGTTTTGAACTTGTGGATCAATATTATACTTTAGTAGTAGCTCAACTACAACATTATGACCATTCTCAATAGCCGCTATTAGAGGAGAATAACCATTCTCGTCAAAGTTATTTGGATCTGCTCCAGAGTTGAGAAGAGTAGCAACAACAGCAAGATGACCATTTTCACAAGCAAGATGAATAGCTGTTAGTCCATTTGTGTCTTGAATGTTTGGATTGACATTAGCCTTTAGGAGTAGCTCAACAACAATATTGTGACCATTCTTACTAGCCACCATTAGAGGAGTGCCACCAGGATCGTCAGAGATATTTGGATCAGTTCCAGAGTTCAGAAGAGTAGCAACAACAGCAAGATGACCATTTTCACAAGCTAGATAAATAGCTGTTAGTCCATTTGTGTCTTGAATGTTTGGATTGACATTAGCCTTTAGAAGTAGCTCAACCAAAGCATTGTGACCATTCTGACTAGCCACCATTAGAGTACTGGAACCATAAGCTGTAGTAGTCATATTTGGATCGGCTCCAGAGTTGAGAAGATTAGTAACAACATCGAGATGACCATTTTGAGAAGCAAAATAAATAGCTGCTAGTCCATTTGTGTCTTGAATGTTTGGATTGACATTAGCCTGTAGGAGTAGCTCAACAATAGCATTGTGACCATTCCTACTAGCCACCATTAGAGTACTGGAACCATAAGCTGTAGTAATAATATTTGGATCAGCCCCAGAGTTGAGAAGAGTAGTAACAACATCAAGATGACCATTTTTACAAGCGAGATAAATAGTTGTTTCTCCATCTGTGTTTTGAATGTTTGGATCGACATTAACTTTTAGTAGTAGCTCAACAATGTCATTGTGACCATTCTTACTAGCCGCCAGTAGAGGAGTATCACCAATGTTAGTAGTGATATTTGGATCAGCTCCAGAGTTGAGAAGAGTAGTCACAGCAGCAACATCACTGAAATGACACGCCCAATAAACTGCTGTTTCTCCATCTGTGTTTTGAATGTTTGGATCAACATTAGCCTTTAGTAGTAGCTTAATGACATCACTGTGACCATTTGTACTAGCCGCCAGTAGAGGACTGGAACCATTATCTGTAGTAGTGATATTTGGATCAGCTCCAGAGTTGAGAAGAGTAGTAGCAACAGCAAGATGACCTTTTAGACAGGCACAATAAACAGCTGTTACTCCAAGTGCGTGTTGAACATTTGGATCAGCATTGGCATTTAGCAGTAGCTCAACAACATCACTGTTACCATTCTCAATAGCCACCATTAGAGGAGTGCCACCATTTTTAGTAGTGATATTTGGGTCAGCTCCAGAGTTGAGAAGAGTAGCAACAACATCAAGATGATCATGTTGACAAGCAAGAAAGATAGCTGTTTCTCGGTCTTTGTTTTGAACTTGTGAATCAACATTATACTTTAGTAGTAGCTCAACTACATGATTGTGACCATTCTTACTAGCCGCCAGAAGAGAAGTGTTACCATTGTTAGTAGGGATATTTGGATCTGCTCCAGAGTTGAGTAGAGTAGTCACAGCAGAATGATCACCATAATAACATGCCCAATAAACTGCTGTTTCTCCATCATTGTCTTGAACATGTGGATCGACATTAGACTTTAGTAGTAGCTCAACGACATTTTTGTGACCATTTTGACTAGCCACCAGTAGAGGAGTGACACCATCATTAGTAGCGATATTTGGATCAGCTCCAGAGTTGAGAAGAGTCATAACAACATCAAGATGACCATTTTGACAAGCATGATAAATAGCTGTTTCTCGATCTTTGTCTTGAAGATTTGGATCAGCATTAGACTTTATTAGTACCTCAACGACATCATTGTGACCATTTTCACATGCCATTGTTAAAGGAGTAGCACCACAATTGTCTGTGAGATTTATATCAGCTCCCAAGTTGAGAAGAGTGGTTGCAAAAGTAAGATCACCATTTTTACAAGCAAGATAAATGGCTGTTATTCCATTTTCATTTTGACTGTTTGGATCAACATTAGCCTTTATTAGTAGCTGAACGACCTCACTGTGACCATTTCGAATAGCAACAGCTATTGGTGTATCACCATTATTGTTAGCAAGATTTGGATCAGCTCCAGAGTTGAGAAGAGTAGTAACAACATCAAGATGACCATTTTGACAGGCAAAATAAACAGCTGTTTCTCTAATTTTGTTTGGATTAACATTTGTCTTTAGTAATAGCTCAATGACATTATTGTGGCCATTTTTACTAGCTACGAGTAGAGGAGCAAGACCGTTATTAGTCGTAATATTTGGATCAACATTAGCCTTTATTAGTAGCTGAACGACCTCACTGTGACCATTTCGAATAGCAACAGCTATTGGTGTATCACCATTATTGTTAGCAAGATTTGGATCAGCTCCAGAGTTGAGAAGAGTAGTAACAACAGGAAGATGACCATTTATACTTGCAAGATAAACAGCTGTTACTCCCTTTTTGTCTTGTAGGTTTGGATCCACATTAGCTTTTACCAGTAGCCTGACAATATTATAATAGCCATTGAAACTAGCCTCCATCAGAGGAGTTTCACAATTATTAGTAGTGATATTTGGATCAGCTCCAGAAGCGAGGAGAATAGTAACAATACCTAGATGACCAACAGCACAGGCTTGATAAACAGCTGTTTCTCCATTATTATCTCGAATATTTGGATTAACGTTGAACTTTAGCAATAATTCAGCAACAACCGTGTGACCTTTTTGACTAGCCGCCATTAGAGGAGTGGAACCACTATATTTAGCAATATTTGGATTAGATCCAGATTCAAAGAGCCGAGAAGCAATAGCGGAATATCCCAATTTACATGCTAAATAAAGGGCTGTTTCTCCATATCTGTTTTGTAAATTTGTATATTGAATATATTGCAATAGAGTTTGCACGACTCCAATATTACTATTTGCAGTAGCGGTCATGAGGGGGGTGAAGCCATTTTCTGATGGTATGTTTGGATTAGCACCTGAATTCAAGAGTGTAGTAACAATAGTTTGATTGCCTTTAAGAGAAGCAATATTGAGAGGAGTAACAGACTTACTTGTGACTACATTAGGTGAAGTACCAGCATCAAGTAATACACTAACTACATCAAGATGACCATAAATACATGCTATATGTAAAGCATAAACACTTTGTTTATCTCTCATATTTGATGCAACAGATATAACCTTCTCGCCCCTTTTAGTCAGCATGTTAGGATCACCACCTACTGCTAGGAGAACCTCTACAGGTGCTACTAAACCAGATTCGAGTGCGCTCAATAGAGCATTGTCTAGGGTAGTGAACTCACTGTTATGTCTAGTAGTCTGTTTAAAAATAACTTCATTATCAATGCTAAGAGATAATACGCCTAATGCCTTCAAGAAATGAGGAAATTTAGTTTGAACTCTCAGTAATCTGTTGTTACTAATTTTAGTAACCTTCCAGTACACCAGCATACAACTGGTACCCTTGGAAACTTTCATTGCCCGAATATGTTTATTAGGTTCACAAAAAAGAGCCCCGACTAATGTTTCAAACCTCTTTATGACCACGTTATCCCAGATATCTGCAAGCCTTAATTTAATCACTTTACCCCTTCCAGGTAGCTCACCTGTTAATTTTTCACTTAGATCTTTCATGGAGGTAGACTCTTTGAATTGCTGTAGGTCACTTTTGTACTTCTCAAACATGTCTTTGAGGTGTTTTACACCTCCAAGAAAACATTCTACTAAATCTTCTAAGAGATAGTAGTAGAGAAAACTACAGCGCTTGCACACTCTCTTATATACATTATCTAAAGTAGCTTTTTCTGATGAAAATGGTTTTAATTTGCGTTGTCTGTATAAAAATTGTTGCAACAGGTTAAGTGAAATGGATTGCTCTTGTAGAACATTTTTTGTTTCTGTTTCCAGCATGGAATATTGCGCATAAAGACGATCAAAATCTCTAACAGTTGTTGTTTCTCCTTGTATTGTTTCATACACTGGAGATAACGATGTGTTGCGGGCCGCATCAAGGATACCACTAGCTGAATTATATTCTAGGTCTTCAATATCGCTGGGAGTGCCTTCGCGATTGTCATCCTTTTGAGTACTTAAAAGTTGTTCAAATAAATTACAATACTTATCTCTTATCTGACCTGCATGATTATGATCTCCAATCTTTTCAAAAGCTCCAGCAATATCCTTCCAACATGGCTTTTTGTTCTTTTCATAACATATAAATAGTTCAGTTACGCAGCGATTAGTTCCTTGACAACTGTATTGATTTTCAATCCTTTTTAGATCATCGTGGGCTAAGTTGAGATGAACACCCAGAGAAAACCATTGTGGCTCCTTACCAACCTCCTCCACAAATTTACTGAGTGTTGGAACAGGAGTTAGATCAGACATAGTAGTACTGTTAGAGCTACGTTAAAAAAAGACTAAAATATATAAAGATAATACAATAAGTTTATTTTACCTTTTGGCAGTGTCAGAGCTGGCAGGAAATGCTTTGCATACCCCAACCATTTAAGGCTTTAACTTAAATTTAATTATTAAAAATTATATTGGATCCTGACATCCTATAATTATTTATTATTATTATTATTATTATTATCTTGATATCCTAATTATTTTGCAGTGTTAGTAATAACATACATTACTAATTTATTGGTTAGTTAGTATACTTACTAGACTACAGTTGCAGGGGCGTAGCAATCAAGGTTCGTTCGGCCATAAAATAGGTGTGGCCAAAACCCAGGAAGCTCGAAGTGGGTGTTGTTTATAAATATAATTTTATATAATTATATATATTATATATAAAATACCTATATATATATATATTTTTAAGCAGACTTATTTGACAGATAGCACCTGTTAAGTTACTAGTGTATCAGTCTGTCAACCTGCCTCCTGTGAACTTTGTAGGTGTTTAATACTGTACAACCATAGCATAACCAAATTATCACACACTTTACATATGTCTAGATGTAATGGGTATGGTTAATTTTAAAGCCACACCCTAATAGTACTCTAAAAATTGGTCCGGCCAAAACCGTAGCAGCCGTAGTGCCTGCTATGCATCTGAATTGCAACTTGCAAGGAATAGTAGAAAATGTAATTTAATTGGTCAGGCATGTTGTTATGACTACATGGTGACATACATGTACTTGTACTAATTGTAATTTCCTTATCATGTATAATATGTACAAAGAAGCAGAACAAATATTTTAATTAAATCATTTTAGGTTTCCGATCCTTTTTTGTGCATCTAATATGAGATATTATAGACATGATACTTCATTATAATTGGTACAAGTATGTTATCATGCAGTCATAACAACTTGTATGACTAATTAAATTATAATTTACACTGTACTACATTTGCTTTTTACAGTGTACACTTACAGAATAGGAGCCTCCTACTCACAATCTGTTATTTACTATGTACAGTGATATCATACATTGGTAATAGGTCCAAGCAAATTAAGCCAGCTGACTCAAGAATGATCTCCATAATAAATTTTGTAATGCCAGCATAAAAATGGAATGTATTATAAAAATTGAACATGATATAATAATTATTATAAAAATTGAACATGATGCATTATAAAAATGAATGTGTTATATAAATTTATAGGGTAGTGTTGATTGACTGATGATTAGGAATAATACTAATAAGAGTGAAATGCTGTTTCTGATTTACACATTTCAATTTGTTTGTAAGTATGAATGAGAAGAGAAGGGAAACGAGATGTGAAATATAATACAAACTCCTCAGGAATGGATCCTAAACTATGTCTCAGGTTCTCTGGAAGTTCACGATAATGATGTTTCTGAAAACTGATATAGAAAATAATAAATCTCATTAGTTTAAGATATGTTATAAAATAATAAAACATTAAAAAATATATAGGCATTTCTTAATAAGGAAGACTTTCCTTTTTATTACTGGGACCACCCAACAGTATCATCTGTCACAAAATGGTGGCATTGCTCAGCCTCCTTCTAAATTACATCTTGTCTTTAAAGCACTCAAGTTGCATTCACATTTGGTACAAAAAGGGCAGCATTACACGTACTTAAAAGCAAGAAGTTCTACATGTATAGTAATATCTTATGTCTACTTTTAATTGTGTGTACTAATATTAATGTAATAATTGCTAAAGCTAAAGATATATTTTGTGATCATTTTATTTGATTAGATTATTAGGTGTGGGTCCAAACTCACTAATATTAATGCATGCTAAATATGAGCATTTAAAAACCGTTAAATTTAGTGGATGCAATTAATAGTAAACTTAACGTATATACATGTATGATACAAAATCTCATTTTCAATATAAAACTTACCACTCTAGTGTGATCCTGGAATTTCTGGAGTGATACCAGATGAAGCTGTGAAGTATCCTTGACCAGTTGGTAGCTTACAACAAAGTCACAAATCTGATATGATAGCCTTGATCACTTCTGATGAACACAGGTCACAGGTCACAGGTCACAGGTAATGAGAACATTTTTAGGTTTGAGTCTCTGTATACTGAGAAAATGAAAAACGGCTGATAATATTATTATTTTAGTTCTATTAGTTATTAGCAATTCACATTAATACAGCTGATACTGTACATGTAGCCATGTACAATATGAATTTTGTACACATATTCAATTCTCCTATTATATAGCCTATCACATCTTAGCTATAACTATCATATGGCTGAACTGGGACTGGTTGTTCTTTGTAGAGACAGATGCATGTGTATAAAATGTCTGTTTCCCATGGTGGGGCATGCAATTATCTGCTATCTGGATTATTACTATATCAGTACATCACTACTATAATGTCCTACTGACTATAATTAATTATTATTGGTAGCAATGAGTTATAGCTAGCCTAATATTAGGGAGGTTGTATATGTACATGGAAACATTCAAAATACATTAGTCACTCACTTTATTACAGTATCACATTCTGTATCCATCTTGATAGCTATAACAGGAGATCCCATGATATCTAAAGTTAGCTACTCATTCTTCTAAGGTAGAATATTATTTTTGCTCGATGAATGATATTTTGTCACTTTCAAATAATTACGATTGATATTCATCCAAGCAAATGTGAAATAGATGACAATAACTTTAAATCGTACAACAGTTGTCCAGTTACTATGAGTCCTGTGTTGACCTTTTCGAAGAGCTAATAGAGAGAAATCCATTGGTAGATAAAGGTATAGGAACACTACTAACAATGACTTGTATTTTAACACTTGCAATTGCCTAAGCTAACAGAATAGTACTATACGTACATGTACAGTAAATGTGCATGTGCATGTACATGTTATTGTACATGTACATGTATTAATACTATACATACATGTACAGTATATGTGCATATGCACGTACATGTACATGTGCGTACTTGTACATATACATGTATAGTACTTTATGTACATGTACAGTATGCGTGCATGTGTATGTACATGAAAATTCATGTGTCTAGCATGCTAGCAAAAGGTGCAAACAAACACACACACAACAAACAAACAAGCAGCCACAATGGCTTAGAAAAATAATCAGCCACAATGGCTTGTAAATGTAACTGTATAAAGAAAGAAAGACACCTGAGGCAATGGAAAAAGGAAAATGAGAGTTGCCTCAGGTGGGATTCGAACCCATGACACTCTGTACTCCGGACAGATGCTCTACCAACTGAGCTACCAAGGCAGCTCAGCTGGCAGGGTCCGAATCAAACATCTCATATGCCTGTATGAACAGGCTAACTTGACACAAGGCATTAGGTGATGGCCGGGGTAATGAAACCACCAATGACACCAACACCAAACCTAAGCTTATACATGATGTTATTGGAGATGTAGAAAGAAAGAAAGAAAGAAAGAAAGAAAGAAAGACACCTGAGGCAATGGAAAATGGAAAATGAGAGTTGCCTCAGGTGGGATTCGAACCCACGACACTCTGTACTTCGGACAGATGCTCTACCAACTGAGCTACCAAGACAGCTCAGCTGGCAGGGTCCGAATCAAACATCTCATATGCCTGTATGAACAGGCTAACTTGACATGTACATGTAACATTTGTTATAGTACCAGTATGTTTTAATTGAGATATGTATATATAACAAGCACATGTACATGTATACATGGTATATACATGTACATGACACAATTAAGGTCAATAATAATAGGGTACATGTAGTAGAACAATGAATTATGAATCAACTCGTCAAACTGGGTCATGGGGCAGTAATAGTATTTTGATCACCTAGTGACTATTCTACTGATACACTTTAGATAGAATAGTGAAACTATCTGTAAGGTTTTGCAAGTGTTGAGTTGAGTGTTTTTGAGGTTTGAGGCTCAATGTCAATTTTCATTTCCCCTACTCAATGCTTGCGTGTGTAATGATTTGATATACATGTACATGATTAGAAAAATTACTTATAATAACAATTTGGATTTTTGGTCTGCGATCAGTAATCAATGTTCCACATTTTATACTGATAATCTACACACACAGTAATATAAATTATATATAATACATAAATCTCATTTTCAATACAAGACTTACCACTCTAATGTGATCCTGGAGTGATACCAGACTGAGCTGTGAAGTATCCTTGAACAGCTGGAAGCTTACGACAAAGTCACAAATCTGACATGAGAGCCTTGGTTACTTTTAATGACACTGGTCAGGAGAACATTTTGTGGTTTGATGTCTCTGTGTACTGAGAAAATGATAAACTAATGAACAATAGAATGTGTGTGATATGTGATATGTCTTTGTGTGTTAGTCTCATCCCCATACTACCATGTGTTTCTGGTTTGAGGACTATCCACATTTACTAACCTATTCCTAAATTATGAAGGTGACTCAGACCTGACATAGCTTGATATATTATTCTATTGCTAATCTGTTGTAACTTGTGACCCTCGACATACTGAATGGATGATGGAGATACGTACATAGATACAAAGATACATGTAGGTAGATAGATAGATTGATAGACAGATAGATACATATGTAATGGATGCACATTAGTATCATCCCCAAACTGTCATGCCCCATGGTAAAAAACAGTCTTGTAACTTAGGCCAACATTCCTGCCGTGATTTCACCACACAATTAAGCAAAGATTCAAATGTTTGTAACACAACTACATGAAGGCTCAATGCATCAGGTGATAGGCACCTGATTAAAATATCACTGTGCCAGGAATGTTGGCCCAAGTTACCAGACTGTTTTTCGCCATGAGGCATGACAGTCTGGGGACGAGACTAAATGCACATATACTCATAGAGTGGATTACAAACTCATCAAAATTTGTATTAGTGACATATTCCATGAATACATGAACAGGTATATATGTAAGAATACACATGTGTATTCTTAAGAAGGATAAGAATATTTACCTCTTTATCAGATCATTAATCCTGTAGAATGATCCTATATAAAAATTCTCTTAACAGTTACAACTCTATAAGAACCTCTGAATCATGAGAAATAGAATACAATTCATTTGTAAACACACACAAAAAACAAGGAGGAATACAGGAGTGGGATGGGAAGGGAGGAACCAGCCTTCATGAGTCCCTGATTAACCACAGTTTACTGATCTACATAAAAATTAATACCAGTATGATATTGATTAAAATAATGCAAAACAGAGCCCTTGTCTAGATACTTACGTAGTTGTGATTAATTTGTGATTACAGAGAGGGAAGGCTAGGAATATAACTAATTTGAGATAACAGTATGAGATGTAATCAGTCAATTATCGTAACTTTTGAGATAAAATTTTGTAATAAAATTCTTGACTTAAATTTTTTTATTTGTATTCCATATATTCCAGCTATTCTCATTTACATGTACATATTCAAATGGAAGCTTATGAAGACATACAACTGTACATATGATCCATGTCTATATAGTAAGTCAATTAGTATGTATTGTAATTGGATGTCATCAAAACTCTAGTCTCATCCCCAGACTGCCATGCCCCATGGTGATAAACAGTCTGGTAACTTTGGGCAACATTTCGTTCATTCGTCCAATCATCGTATCACATGATACAAGGTGACAACCACATAACTATGAGATCACTATACTAGGAATGTTGGCCAAAGTTACCAGACTATACATGTATTTTGTCATGGGGTGAGACAATCTGGGGAGAAGACTATTAATACTCATAAACTACTGCTGTAACTCTCCATCTTCACAGTGAGGTCTAATAAACTACATCTCATCATAAGAGTATCATTATACTAACTTGTTTTGTTGTGTGTCGTTCCATTCATACTACACTAGACATGTCACTGACCACATCTAATTTAGACTGAGTGAACACTGGACTCGGATTTAGATTCTCAGAATGGGAACCAGTTTTTTGAGATTTCAAAGGATGGAGTATCTATTAGTTGAAACCTGAAAAAAAAAAACACAGTAATACAGTATTAGTATACAAACAGATAATATTTAAACATTTCGATATAAAATTAAATATTTAAATTTCTGAAATATGTAGTACCTGCACAGATTCTTTGTATCCACCAGTAGTTACCATGGCAACAAGTACAGCAACAAGTGAAGCTATGAACAGGACAGTTGTCATCATAAGAACTATCACACCAACAGACATGACTATCACACCACACTCCACTAGATATGTGGACATTTGACTCGGATTCAGTAATAGACTGATTCTTAGAATGGGAACCAGTCTTTGAGATTTTGGAGGATGGAATATCTATTACATGTGTACGTGAAACCTGAAAACATTAAAAAAAATGTAAATAACATATAAACAAGTACAGTGCTAGACTGCTAGTATATAAACAGATATCAATACATACCATATTACATACCATATTACATGTACTACTAATCATTAGACGGTACTGATGAAGGGGCTTCAGAACCGGTAGATAATACTGTTGAATGAACTTTAATTGGAACCAGTAGATAGTACTGATGAAAGGGCTTCAGAACCAGTAGATAGTACTGATGAAGGGGCTTCAGAACCAGTAGATAGTACTGACGAAGGGGCTTCAGAACCAGTAGATAGTACTGATGCAGGAACTTCAGAATCAGTAGATAGTACTGACGAAGGGGCTTCAGAACCAGTAGATAGTACTGACGAAGGGGCTTCAGAACCAGTAGATAGTACTGACGAAGGGGCTTCAGAACCAGTAGATAGTACTGATGCAGGAACTTCAGAATCAGTAGATAGTACTGACGAAGGGGCTTCAGAACCAGTAGATAGTACTGACGAAGGGGCTTCAGAACCAGTAGATAGTACTGATGCAGGAACTTCAGAATCAGTAGATAGTACTGACGAAGGGGCTTCAGAACCAGTAGATAGCACTGACGAAGGGGCTTCAGAACCAGTAGATAGTACTGATGCAGGAACTTTAGAATCAGTAGATAGTACTGATGAAGGGGCTTCAGAACCAGTAGATAGCACTGACGAAGGGGCTTCAGAACCAGTAGATAGTACTGACGAAGGGGCTTCAGAACCAGTAGATAGTACTGACGAAGGGGCTTCAGAACCAGTAGATAGTACTGATGCAGGAACTTCAGAATCAGTAGAGATGAAGGAGCTTTCAGAATCTATACATGAATCCACTACTGACTGAAGCTGGTGAGTATGGTATGTTGTTTTGATGTTCGTGTACACGAAATAATTCAACTATGTCTTGATGATGATTATAATGAGCAACATCAAGTGGTGTCATTCCATTACTGTCCATTACATTAGGATCTGCACCTGCTTCAAGTAACTTTTTTTATGATTGGATTATGCCTATATTGGGAAGCAAGATGTAATGATGTTGTTCTACCAACTGCTTCATGGTTCACATTAGCATTGTGTTCAATTAAAGTTTGAACCAAATCACTATATCCCTTAGCACTAGCTATCATTAGACTATTCCATCCATTATCCTTCACTATATTAGGATTAGCACCAGATTTTAGAAGCATGGCAACAGTAGCAAGATCACCGTTTTGACTAGCAAGATATAAAGCAGTTGTTCCGTATACATCTTGAATGTTAGGATCAGCATTAGCCATTTGCAGCAGCTCAATAACTTGTTTGTGACCATTCATACTAGCCACCATTAGAGGAGTGATGCCTAGATTGGTAGCGATATTTGGATCAGCTTCCGAGTTAAGAAGAGTAGTAACAACATCAAGATGACCATTTAGACAGGCAATATAAACAGCTGTTACTCCACTTTTGTCTTGAACATTTGGATTAACATTAGCCTTCAGTAGTAGCTCAACAACGCTATTATGACCATTCTCACTAGCTGCCAGTAGGGGGGTTCCACTGAGCTTTCCAGCAATATTTGGGTCAGCTCCAGAGCTGAGAAGTGTAGTAACAACACCAAGATGACCATTTCGACAGGCATTATAAATAGCTGTTGCTCCCAATGTGTTTTGAATGTTTGGATCAACATTAGCTTTTAGTAGTAGCTCTACAACGTCATTGTGACCATTGTGAACAGCTGCCATTAGAGGAGTGACACCATTCTTGTCACAGATATTTGGATCAGCTCCAGAAGTGAGAAGTGTAGTAACAACACCAAGATGACCATTTTGACAGGCATTATAAATAGCTGTTGCTCCCAATATGTTTTGAATGTTTGGATCAACATTTGCTTTTAGTAGTAGCTCTACAACATCATTGTGATCATTGTGAACAGCTGCCATTAAAGGAGTGACACTATTATTGTCAGAGATATTTGGATCAGCTCCAGAGGTGAGGAGAGTAGAAACAACAGCAAGATAACCATTTAGACAGGCAATATAAACAGCTGTTACTCCATTGTTGTCTTGAACATTTGGATTAGGATTTGCCTTTAGTAGTAGCTCAACTACATCATTGTGACCATTTATACTAGCTGCCATTATAGGATTGCCACCAATATAGTCAGCAATATTTGGATCAGCTCCAGAGTTGAGAAGAGTAGTAACAACAGCAAGATGACCATTTTGACAGGCCTTATAAACAGCTGTTACTCCCAATGTGCTTTGAATATTTGGATCAACTTTAGATTTTAGTAGTAGCTCAACTACATCATTGTGACCATTTATACCAGCCGCCATTAGAGAAGTACCACCAATATAGTCAGCAATATTTGGATCAGCTCCAGAGTTGAGAAGAGCAGTAACAACATCAAGATGACCACTTAGACAGGCATTATAAATAGCTGTTACTCCATCTTTGCTTTGAAAATTTGGATCAGCACCAGATTTTAGCAGTAACTCAACAACATCATTGTGACCATTTATACCAGCCGCCATTAGAGGAGTACCACCAACATAGTCAGCAATATTTGGATCAGCTCCAGAGTTGAGAAGAGTAGTAACAACAGTAAGATGACCATGTTGACAAGCATGATAAATAGCTGATACTCCATTGTTGTCTTGAATGTTTGGATCAACATTAGCCTGTAGTAGTAGCTCAATAACATTGCTGTGACCATTCTTACTGGCTGCCATAAGAGCGATATTTGGATCAGCTCCAGAATTGAGAAGAGTAGTAACAACAGTAAGATGACCTTTTAGACAGGCAAGAAAAATAGTTGTTTGTCCATACGAGTTTTTAACATTTGGATCAACATTAGCCTGTAGTAGTAGCTCAATGACATCACTGTGACCATTCTTACTGGCTGCCATAAGAGCGATATTTGGATCAGCTCCAGAATTGAGAAGAGTAGTAATAACATCAAGATGACCATTTCGACAGGCAAGATGAACGGCTGTTAGTCCATTTTCATTTTGGATGTTTGGATCAATATTAGCCTTTAGTAGTAACTCAACAACACCAATATGACCATTCTGACAAGCCACCATTAGAGCAGTGAAACCTTTACTTTTCAAGATATTTGGATCAGCTCCAGAGTTGAGAAGAGTAGTAACAACATCAAGATGTCCGTATTGAGAAGCAAAATAAATAGCTGTCACTCCATTTGTGTTTTGAATGTTTGGATCAGCATTAGCTTTGAGTAGTAGCTCAACGAAATCATTGTGACCATTGAAACTAGCTGCCAGTAGAGGAGTGTCACCGTTGTTAGTAGTAATATTCAGATCAGCTCCAGAGGCGAGGAGAGTAGTAACAACAGCAAGATGACCATTAGCACAGGCTCGATACACAGCTGATACTCCATCACTATCTTGAATGTTTGGATCAACATTAGCCTTTAGTAGTAGCTTAACAACATCATTGTGACCATTTTTACTAGCTCCCAGTAGAGGAGTGTCACTATTGTTAGTAGTGATATTTGGATCAGCTCCAGAGTTGAGAAGAGTAGTCACAGCAGCAACATCACCATAATAACATGCCCAATAGACTGGTGTTTTTCCATCAATATCTTGAACATTCGGATTAGCATGAGCCTTTAGTAGTAGCTCAATGGCAAGATTGTTACTACCATCCTCAAAACATGCCAGTAGAGGAGTGACACCAGCTTTGTTAGAGATATTTGGATCCGCTCCAGAGTTGAGAAGAGTAGTCACAGCAGCAACATCACCATAATAACATGCCCAATAAATTGCTGTTTGTCCATCAATATCTTGAACGTTTGGATTAGCATGAGCTTTTAGTAGTAGCTCAATGGCAAGATTGTTACTACCATCCTCAAAACATGCCAGTAGAGGAGTGACACCATCTTTGTTAGAGATATTTGGATCCGCTCCAGAGTTGAGAAGAGTAGTCACAGCAGCAACATCACCATAATAACATGCCCAATAAATTGCTGTTTGTCCATCAATATCTTGAACGTTTGGATTAGCATGAGCTTTTAGTAGTAGCTCAATGGCAAGATTGTTACTACCATCCTCAAAACATGCCAGTAGAGGAGTGACACCAGCTTTGTTAGAGATATTTGGATCCGCTCCAGAGTTGAGAAGAGTAGTCACAGCAGCAACATCACCATAATAACATGCCCAATAAATTGCTGTTTGTCCATCAATATCTTGAACGTTTGGATTAGCATGAGCCTTTAGTAGTAGCTCAATGGCAAGATTGTTACTACCATCCTCAAAACATGCCAGTAGAGGAGTGACACCAGCTTTGTTAGAGATATTTGGATCCGCTCCAGAGTTGAGAAGAGTAGTCACAGCAGCAACATCACCATAATAACATGCCCAATAAATTGCTGTTTGTCCATCAATATCTTGAACGTTTGGATTAGCATGAGCCTTTAGTAGTAGCTCAATGGCAAGATTGTTACTACCATCCTCAAAACATGCCAGTAGAGGAGTGATACCATCTTTGTTAGAGATATTTGGATCCACTCCTGAGTTGAGAAGAGTAGTAACAACAGCAAGGTCACCATTTAGACAAGCATAAAAAATAGCTGTTTCTCCATTTTCGTTTTGAACATGTGGATCAATATTATACTTCAGTAGTAGCTCAACTACAACATTGTGACCATTCATACTAGCCACCATTAGAGGAGAGTAACCATACTTGTCAAAAATATTTGGATCTGCTCCAGAGTTGAAAAGTGTAGCAACAACAGCAAGATGACCATTTTTACAAGCGAGATAAATAGCTGTTAGTCCATCGTTGTCTTGAATATTTGGATCGACATTAGCCTTTAGGAGTAGCTCAACAACTGTATTGTGACCATTCCCACTAGCTACCATTAGAGTGCTGGAACCATAAGCTGTAGTAGTGATATTCGGATCAGCTCCAGAGTTGAGAAGAGTAGCAACAACAGCAAGATAACCATTTCGAGAAGCGAGATAAATAGCTGTTAGTCCATTTGTGTCTTGAATGTTTGGATCGACATTAGCTTGTAGGAGTAGAACAACAACATCATTGTGACCATTCTGACTAGCCGCTAGAAGAGGGGTATCACCATTGTTAGTAGCGATATTTGGATCAGCTCCAGAGTTGAGAAGAGTAGTAACAACAGCAAAATGACCGTTTCGAGAAGCGAAATAAATAGCTGTTAGTCCATTTGTGTCTTGAATGTTTGGATCGACATTAGCCTTTAGGAGTAGCTTAACAACAGTATTGTGACCATTCTGACTAGCCGCCATTAGAGTACTAGAACCATAAGCTGTAGTAGTGATATTTGGATCAGCTCCAGAGTCAAGAAGAGTAGTAACAACAGTAAGATGACCATTTTCACAAGCAAGATGAATAGTTGTTTCTCCTTTTCTGTTTTGAATGTTTGGATCAACATTAGCTTGTAGGAGTAGCTCAACAACATCATTGTGACCATTCTTACTAGCCGCTAGTAGAGGGGTATCACCATTGTTAGTAGCGATATTTGGATCAGCTCCAGAGTTGAGAAGATTAGTCACAGCAGTAACATCACTAAAATGACATGCCCAATAAACTGCTGTTTCTCCATCTTTGTTTTGAACATGTGGATCAATATTATACTTCAGTAGTAGCTCAACTACGTCATTGTGACCATTCATACTAGCCACCAGTAGAGGAGAGTCACCATTGTTAGTAGTCATATTTGGATCAGCTCCATAATTGAGAAGAGTAGTAACAATAGCAAGATGACCAAGTTCACAAGCAAGATAAATAGTTGTTTCTCCATTTGTGTTTCGAATGTTTGGATTGACATTAGCCTTTAGTAGTAGCTCAACGATATCATTACGACCATTCTTACCAGCCGCCAGCAGAGGAGCAAAACCTGGATCAACAGCAAGATGATTATTTCGACAGGCATTATCAATAGCTATTACTTCCAATGTGTTTTGATGGTTTGTAATAACATTAGTTTTTAGTAGTAGCTCAACGATGTCATTGTGACCATTTTTACTAGCTGCCAGTAGAGGAGTTTCACCATTTTTAGTAGTGATATTTGGATCTGCTCCAAAGTTGAGAAGAGTAGTTACAGCAGAATGATCACCATAATAACACGCCCAATAAACTGCTGTTTCTCCATCATTGTCTTGAACATGTGGATCAACATTACACTTTAGTAGTAGCTCAACGACATTTTTGTGACCATTTTGACTAGCCACCAGTAGAGGAGTGACACCATCGTTAGTAGCGATATTTGGATCAGCTCCAGAGTTGAGAAGAGTAGTAACAACATCAAGATGACCATTTTCACAAGCACGATAAATAGCTGTTTCTCGATCTTTGTCTTGAAGATTTGGATCAACATTAGACTTTATTAGTAGCTTCACAACATCATTGTAACCATTTTCACTGGCCATAGTTAAAGGAGTACCACCTAAATTGTCTGTGAGATTTATATCAGCTCCCAAGTTCAGAAGAGTGGTGACAAAAGTGAGATCGCCATTTTTACAAGCAAGATAAATGGCTGTTATTCCATTTTCATTTTGACTGTTTGGATCTACATTAGCCTTTACTAGTAGCTCGACAACATCACTGTGACTATTTCGAATAGCAACAGCTATTGGAGTATCACCATTATTATCAGCACGATTTGGATCAGCTCCATTGTTGAGAAGAGTGGTAACAACATCAAGATGACCATTTTGACAGGCAAAATAAACAGCTGTTTCTCTATTTTTGTTTTGAATGTTTGGATTAACATTTGCCTTTAGTAGTAGCTTGACGACATCATTGTGGCCATTTTTACTAGCTACGAGTAGAGGAGCAAGACCATTATTAGTAGTGATATTTGGATCTGCTCCAGAGTTGAGAAGAGTAGTAACAACAGGAAGATGACCATTTATACTTGCAAGATAAACAGCTGTTACTCCTTTTTTGTCTTGTATGTTTGGATCAACATTAGCCTTTAGCAGCAGCTCGACGATATTATCATAGCCATTGAAACTAGCCTCCATCAGAGGAGTTTCACCATTATTAGTAGTGATATTCGGATCAGCTCCAGAGGTGAGGAGAGTAGTAACAACAGCTAGATGACCATTAGCACAAGCTTGATAAACAGCTGTTTCTCCATTTTTGTCTCGAATGTTTGGATTAACGTCAAACTTTAGCAGTAATTCAGCAACAACCTTGTGACCTTTTTGACTAGCCACCATTAGAGGAGTGGAACCACTATATTTAGCAATATTTGGATTAGATCCAGAGGCCAACAGAAGAGAGGCAATACTAGAGTGTCCTAATTTACATGCTAGATAGAGAGCTGTTTCTCCATATCTGTTTTGTAAATTTGTATATTGAATATATTGCAATAGAGTTTGTACGACTCCAATATTATCATTTACAGTAGCGGTCATGAGGGGGGTGAAGCCATTTCCTGATGGTATGTTTGGATTAGCGCCTGAATTCAAGAGTGTTGTAACAATAGTTTGATTGCCTTTAAGAGAAGCAATATTGAGAGGAGTAACAGACTTACTTGTGACTACATTAGGTGAAGTACCAGCATCAAGTAATAGACTAACTACATCAAGATGACCATAAATACATGCTATATGTAAAGCATAAACACTTTGTCTATCCCTCATCTTTGATGCTACAGATATAACCTTCTCCCCCCTTTTAGTCAGTGTGTTAGAATCACCACCTACTGCTAGGAGAACCTCTACAGGTGCTACGAAACCAGATTCTAGTGCGTTCAATAGAGCATTGTCTAGGGTAGTAAACTCACTGTTATGTCTAGTAGTCTGTTTAAAAATAACTTCATTATCAATGCTAAGAGATAATACGCCTAATGACTTCAAGAAATGAGGAAATTTAGTTTGAGCTCTCAGTAATCTGTTGTTACTAATTTTAGTAACCTTCCAGTACACCAGCATACAACCGGTACCCTTGGAAACTTTCATTTTCCAAATATGTTTATTAGGTTCACAGAAAAGAGCCCTGACTAACGTTTCAAACCTCTTTATGACCACGTTATCCCAGATATCTGCAAGCTTTAATTTAATCACTTTACCCCTTCCAGGTAGCTCACCTGTTAATATTTCACTTAGATCTTTCATGGAGGTAGACTCTTTGAATTGCTCTAGGTCACTTTTGTATTTCTCAAACATATCATGGAGTTGTTTTACCTCTCCAAGGAAAAATTCTACTAAATCTTCTAAGAGATAGTAGTGAAGAAAACTACAGCGCTTGGACACTCTCTTATATACATTATCTAAAGTAGCTTTTTCTAATGAAAATGGTTTTAATTTGCGTTGTCTGTATAAGAATTGTTGCAACAGGTCAAGTGAAATCGATTGCTCTTGTAGAACGTTTTTCGCTTCTGTTTCCAGCATGGAATATTGCGCATGAAGATGATCACAATCTCGAACAACTTTTGATTCTACTTGTACTGTTTCATACACTGGAGATAACGATGTGTTGCGGGTCGCATCAAGGATACCACCAGCTGGATTATATTCTAGGTCTTCAATATCGCTGGGAGTGCCTTCGCGATTGTCATTCTCTTTAGCACTTAAAATATTTTCAAATAAATTACAATACTTATCTCTTATCTGACCTGCATGATTATGATCTCCAATCTTTTCAAAAGCTCCAGCGATATTCTTCCAACATGGCTTTTTGTTCTTTTCATAACATATAAATAGTTCAGCTACACAACGATTAGTTCCTTGACAACTGTATTGATTTTCAATCCTTTTTAGATCATCATGGGCTAAGTTGAGATGAATACCCAGAGAAAACCATTGTGGCTCCTTACCAACCTCCTCCACAAATTTACTGAGTGTTGGAACAGGAGTTAGATCAGACATAATAGCTACTGTTAGAGCTACATTAAAAAGTATATTATAATATATAAAGAGAATACAATGAGTTTATTTTACCTTTTGGCAGTGACAGGGCTGGCAGGAAGTGCTTTGCATACCCCACCATTTAAGGCTTTAATTATTAATTTTTATTTTGCAAGTGTTAATAATAACATACATTACTGTATGCTTTCACATACAATTTATTGGTTAATAGACTACAGTTGCAAGGAATAGTAGAAAATGTAATTTAGTTGGTCAGGCATGTTGTTATGACTACATGGTGACATACATGTACATGTACTTGTACTAATTGTAATTTCCTTATCATATATAATATGTACAAAGAAGCAGAATAAATATTTTAATTAAATCATTTTAGGTTTCCGATCCTTCTTTGTGCATCTAATATGAGATATTATAGACATGATATGTCATTATAATTGGTACAAGTATGTTATCATGCAGTCCTAACAACTTGTATGACTAATTAAATTATAATTTATACACTGTACTACATTTGTTATTTAACAATTATATTTTTACAGTGTACACTTACAGAATAGAAGCCTCCTACTCACAATCACTATGTACAGTGATATCATATATTGGTAATAGGGCCAAGCAAATTAAGCCTGATTCAAAATTGATCTCCATAATATTTAATCTAAAACTTAAAATGCCAGCGAATGAATTATAAAAATTGAAATAAAAATTGAACATGACAACAAATTATAAAAATGGAATGTTATAAAAATTGATAAAATTTATACGGTAGTGTTGATTGACTGAATAATACTAATAAGAGTGAAATGCTGTTTCTGATTTACACATTTCAATTTGTTTGTAAGTATGAATGAGAAGAGAAGGGAAACGAGATGTGAAATATAATACAAATTCCTCAGGAATGGATCCTAAACTATGTCTCAGGTTCTCTGGAAGTTCACGATAATGATGTTTCTGAAAACTGATATAGAAAATAAAAAAATCTGATTAGCTTAAGATATATTATAAATTAATAAAACATTAAAAAAATATATATATAGGCATTTCTAAGTAAGGAAGACTTTCCTTTCTGACCACTCAACAGTATCGTCAATCTTTGTCACAAAATGGTGGCATTGCTTAGCCTCCTTCTAAATTACATCTCATCTTTAAACCACACAAGTTGCATTCACAAAAAGGACAGCATTGCATGTACTCAAAAGTAAGAAATTTCTCAAAATTTACATGTGCTAGAGGATCCCAATGTATATACATGTATAAACAAACATTATTATCTCACCTTATCTCTTAATAAATCCCTCTATGAGGTACCTTGAAATCTCAATTTACCAAGATCTATAGAATGAAACATTAAAAATAATAAATGAACAAATCAATAACTCAGAAGTTATCATAAATTCCAAGTCCTACCATCTGTCTCAAATATATCAGAGAGTATGGTAGTATACTATCTATGTAGGGATGGCACAGAAACAAATTGGTCTGTAATCTATAATCCATGCTCCACATTTTATACCCACCTATAATTAGATACATGTATAGTAATATCTTAAGTCTACTTTTAATTGTGTGTACTAATATTAGCCAATTTAGCAATTAACGTAACAATCCCTATAATTATTACACGCTAAAAATATATGTTGTGATCATTTTATTTAATTAGCTTTCTAGGTGTGGCTCCAAACTCACTAAAATTAATGCACGCTAAATATGAGCATTTAAAAATCGTTAAATTTAGTGGATGCAATTAATAGTAGGCTTAACGTACATACATGTATGATACAAAATCTCATTTTCATTATAAGACTTACCACTCTAGTGTGATCCTGGAATTTCTGGAGTGATACCAGACGAAGCTGTGAAGTATCCTTGACCAGTTGGTACATAGCTTAAATACAACAAAGTCACAAATCTGATATGAGAGCCTTAATCTCTTTAGATGAACACAGGCCACAGGTCACAGGTAACGAAAATATTTTGAGGTTTGAGTCTCTGTATACTGAGAAAATGAAAAACTAATGATCTTGGTTGATAATATTATTATTTTAGCAATTCACATCAATACAGCTGATACTGTACATGTAGCCATGTACAATATGAATTTTGTACACATATTTAATTCTCCTATTATAGCCCACCACATCTTAGCTAATAACTATCATATGGCTGAACTGGGACTGGTTGTTCTTTGTAGAGACAGACGCCATTTTGTCAAGTGTATAAAATGTCTGTTTCCCATGGTGGGAGTATTATGGCATGCAATTATCTGGTATCTGGATTATTGGTAAAACATCTATATCAGTACATCACTACTATAATGTACTACTGACTTATTATAGGTAGCAATGGGTTATTAGCTAGCCTAATATTAGGGAGGTTGTATATGTACATGGAAACATTCAAAATACATTAGTCACTCACTTCATTACAGTATCACATTCTGTATCCATCTTGATAGCTATAACAGAAGATCTCATGATATCACAGGTCACCCATAATAACCAAGACTTACCACTCTAATGTGATCCTGACTGAACTGTGAAATATCCTTGACCAGTTGGTAGCTTACAACAAATCTGATACGAGAGCCTTAATCTCTCACAATGAACACAGGTCACATGTAATGACAAAGGTTTGAGTCTCTGCGTACAAGAAAACCTAATGATCTCGGCTAATAATATCATTTTTTAAACTCTATCTATTCACACCAATACAACACGGAAGTATTATAGCAGATATATGAATGCAATTATCTGCTATTAGTAAAACATGTATATCAGTACATCACTACTATAATGTACTACTGACTACAATTAATTATTATTGGTAGCAATGAGTTATTAGCTAGCCTAATATTAGGGAGGTTATATATGTACATGGAAACATTCAAAATACATTAGTGACTCACTTCATTACAGTATCACATTCTGTATCCATCTTGATAGCTATAATAGAAGATCCCATGATATCTAAAGTTAACTACTCATTCTTCTGAGGTAGAATATTATTTTTGCTCGCTGAATGATAATTTGTCACTTTCAAATAATTATGGTTGATATTCATCCAAGCTAATGTGAAATAGATGACAATAACTTCAAATCGTACAACAGTTGGACAGTTACTATGAGTCTCGTGTTGATCTTTTCGAAGAGCTAGTAGAGAGAAATCCATTGGTAGATAAAGGTATAGGAACACTACTAACAATGACTTGTATTTTAACACTTGCAATTGCCTAACCTAACAGAATTTGGTAAGCATGCAGTAAATAATATACACACACACACACACACACACACACACAAATTAAACTGCTTTTTTGATTTAAAAATTACAGCTGAAGATGACAAAACAATATCTCACTTTATTTCTCATTGCTCTTAATAAATTCCTCAATGAGGTACCTTGATAAGATCTAACCTTATGAAGATCTATAGTATGAATATATAAATCATAAACAGATCAATAGACAGAGTCCATCAGACATTACAAGTCCTTACATTACATGTATAATTATATATCACATGTACTTTGTCTTTGTTTATCACTGATGTGATCCCTTCTGAACAGTCACACTTCCTCTTTCTAATGACTGGACCACATGAGACATGGGAGATTCTTTTGCTATTTTATCACTGACATCTTGAAAGAATTAAAGCTACTTTAATGGTGACCAGAAGAGACAGTGACTCATTAGCTGTGGGTTAGTCTATATGTGTAAAATAGATCATGTAATACAGAGAACAATGTACATACAGTCTATACAATAATCATACATGTACTCATTAATTTGTGTGGATCCATTAATATGATATTATAATATGACTATAATTAGCTATAGCAACACTTTCATAATAATACATGATATGTTTAGTAAAAGGGTTTTGATTCCTATTATAGTTATTACAAAAGAATGCAATTACTAAAACACTGAGATAATACACTGATGTATAGTACTATATGTACATGTACAGTATGTGTGCATATACATGTACACGTAATCGTATATCTACATGTGTGTATTTTTACATGCACATGTACATTGTACAGTACTATAATTATGTACATGTATAGTATGCATGCATAATATGTACATGTATGTACATGTAATTGTAAACATGTATGTACATGTGTACGTGTGTACTTGTACATGTACATGTATCCATACATGTACATGTAACATCTGGTATAGTACCAGTATATGTTTTAATTGAGATATGTATAACAAGTACATGTACATGTATACATGGTATATGTATATGTACATGTACATGACACAATAAGTAATCCCGCATTTTATACTGATACTGATAATCTACACACAGTAATACATATAATACATAAATCTCATTTTCAACACTAGACTTACACTCTAGTGTGATCCTGGGATTTCTGGAGTTATACCAGACTGAGCTGTTAAGGATCATCGACCAGTTGACGACAAAGTCACAAATTTGACTGACATGATAGCCTTGATCACTTTAATGAGCACTAGTCAGGAGAACATTTTGTGGTTTTATGTCTCTGTGTACTGAGAAAATGATAAACTAATGAACAATAGAATGTGTGTAATATGGGGTATGTCTTTGTGTGTTAGTCTCATCCCCATACTACCACATGTTTCTGGTTTGAGGACTTTCCACATTTACTAACCTATTCCTAAATTATGAAGGTGACTCAGACCTGACATACATGTAGCTTGATATATGTATGATTCTCTTGTTATCAACAGTAATCTCTGACCCTTGATATACTGAATGGATGGATATGTACATAAAGATAAATACATAGATACAAAAATCCATGTAAATAGATAGATAGATAGAAGGATAGATAGATAGATAGATATGTAAATATACAAACGGATACACTATAGTCTCGTCCCCAAACTGTCATACCCCATGGCAAAAAAAAACAGTATGGTAACTTGGGCCAACATTCCTGCCATGATTTCACCACACAATTAAGCAAAGATTCAAATATTTGTGATACAAGTAGGCGGAGTGCATCAGGTGATAGGCACCTGATTAAAATGTCACTGCACCAGGAATGTTGGCTGACGTTACCAGACTATTTTTTTGCCATGGGTCAAGGCAGTCTGGGGACGGACTATCAATAATCATAATCTCCTGCTATAACTCTCCATCCTCACAGTGAGGTATAATAAACTACATCTCATAGTAACATACATTATGAATATCATTATACTAACTTGTTTTATTGTGTCGTTCCAGTCATACTACACTAGACATGTCACTGATCACATCCATGAACACTGGACACGGATTTAGGTTCTTAGAATGGGAACTAGTTTTTTGAGATTTCAAAGGATGGAGTATCTATTAATTGAAACCTGAAAAAAAACCCACAATAATACAATAAGTACAGTATTAGTATAAACATTTTGACATAAAATATTTAAATTTCTGAAATATGTAGTACCTGAACAGATTCTTTGTATCCACCAGTAGTTACCTTGGCAACCAGTACAGCAACATGTGAAGCTATGAACAGCACAGTTGTGACTATAAGAACTATCATACCAACAGACAGGACTATCACACCACACTACACTAGACATGTGAACGCTTGACTCGGATTCAGTAATAGACTGATTCTTAGAATGGGAACCAGTCTATGAAACCTGAAAACATAAAAAATGAGAATAACATATAAACAAGTACAGTACTAGTATACAAACAGATATTATTTAAACATTTGATATACAATATTCAAATATTTTGTAGTACCTGTACAGAATCATTGTGTCCACCAGTAGTTACCCTGGTAACCAGTATAGCTTTGATTGAAGAGAACAGGACAGTTGTCATCATACGCATTATCCCACCAACACAAATGATTATCATACTGCCCTCAAAAGAGTCAGCAGGAGATGAAAGCTTTCTCTTTATTTGTATACTGACCGGGATTCTAGTTTCGGAGATGGAGTGAGTTATGAAATGATCATTTGTGACTTTCATCTTTGAAGTTACTTACATCATCACAGCTCACGTGGTTATGAATGCTAATTTAAGTCATGTGACTTCACTAGTGGGTGTGGTCTCTATCCAGAAACTATAGAAGAAAAATGAGTAGAGAAAGACAAACGAAACAGGAATAAGCACATGTACACTAAGCTGTACATTACATGCACAGTTTAGTGTACATGTACACTAAGCTGTATATTACATGTACATGTACGCGTAAATGTCATTGAATGGATCTATTAGTGACTTTACTAAATTAAAGCTATACATTCCTCCACTACAATGTCTTACTGACTACAACATTAACCTATACAGTATTTTAAGTTAATAGCTAGCTTAGTAGTACACAATACAAGCGAAGCTATACATGTACATTTGTATATAATTTGTAATTTACATTTGAAATTTTAATAATATAAAACGTTTATAGTACATTAGTGACTCACCTCATTACAGTATCATATTCTGTATCTATAGTGATAGCAAATCTTGAAGATCCTGCGATAGTTTCTTAATCTTGTCTCCACTATATGTATTTATGTCACTTTGAAATAACATGATGCAGTTTCAATAGTTATGCCAGCTGGTTCGGATAAGTTGAAATCACAAATGAGATGAAAGTAACATCCAGTAACATAATGGTGCACTACAGGTCTCGAGATGATTAAAAACAAAAATCTAGTAGAAGGGATTCGATCGAAACGTACGTAGAAATAAATGAAATGTTCAATACTAACATTGGAGTCTGAATATATCAAATGCCATGCCTTTATACACCATATTACATGTACTACTAATCATCTAACTCATCAGATAGTACTGATGAAGGGGCTTCAGAACTAGTAGGGAGTACTGACGAAGGAACTTCAGAACCGATAGATAGTACTGATGAAGGAGCTTTGGAATCTATACCTGAATCAACTGATTGAATGCTTTGTACCGACAAGGGTCCTACAGAACCAGTAGGGAGTACTGGCGAAGGAACTTCAGAACCAATAGATAGTACTGATGAAGGAGCTTTGGAATCTATACCTGAATCAACTGATTGAATGCTTTGTACCGACAAGGGTCCTACAGAACCAGGAGGGAGTACTGACAAAGGAACTTCAGAACCAATAGATAGTACTGATGAAGGAGCTTCAGAATCTATACCTGAATCAACTGATTGAATGCTTTGTACCGACAAGGGTCCCAAAGAACGAGCAGGGAGCACTGACAAAGGAACTTCAGAACCAGTAGACGAAGGAGCTTCAGAATCAACTGATTGAATACTTTGAACCAACAAAGTGTAATCACTATCACTACTGATGACTGAAGCTGGTGAAAATGGCATTTTACTTTGAAATTTATATGTACGGAACACTTCAACTATGTCTTGATGATGATTATAATGAGCAACATCAAGTGGCGTCGTTCCATTACTGTCCATTACATTAGGATCTGCACCTGCTTCAAGTAACGTTTTCACGATTGGTTTATGTCCATATTGGGAAGCAAGATGTAATGACGTTGTTCCTCCACCAACTGCTTCATGGTTCACATTAGCATTGTATTCAATTAAAGTTTGAACTAAATCACTATATCCCTTAGCACTAGCTATCATCAGACTATTCCATCCATTATATTTCACTATATTAGGATTAGCACCAGATTTTAGAAGCATGGCAACAGTAGCAAGATCACCATTTTGACTAGCAAGATATAAAGCAGTTGTTCCATATATATCTTGAATGTTAGGATCAACATTAGCCATTTGCAGCAGCTCAATAGCACCATACTGATGATTCTGAATAGCTGTCATTAGAGGAGTGACACCAAAATTGCCAGAGATATTTGGATCAGCTCCAGAGTTGAGAAGAGTAGTAACAACAGCAAGATGACCATTAAGACAAGCCAAATAAATAGCTGTTAGTCCCTTATTGTTTTGAATGTTTGGATTGACATTAGCCTTTAGTAGATGCTCAACTACATCGTTGTGACCTTGAAAACTAGCTGCCATTAGAGGAGTGCCACCAAGATTGTCAGAGATATTTGGATCAGCTCCAGAGTTGAGAAGAGTAGTAACAACAACAAGATGACCACTAAGACAAGCGAAACAAATAGCTGTTACTCCATTATTGCTTTGAATGTTTGGATCGACATTAGCCTTTAGTAGATGCTCAACTACATCGTTGTGACCTTTTAAACTAGCTGCCATTAGAGGAGTGCCACCAAAAATGTCAAAGATATTTGGATCAGCTCCAGAGTTGAGAAGAGTAGTAACAACAGCAAGATGACCACATTGACAAGCAGAATAAATAGCTGTTAGTCCATTTGTGTTTTGAATGTTTGGATCGACATTAGCCTTTAGTAGATGCTCAACTACATCGTTGTGACCTTTAAAACTAGCTGCCATTAGAGGAGTGCCACCACGATTGTCAGAGATATTTGGATCAGCTCCAGAGTTGAGAAGAGTAGTAACAACAGCAAGATGACCATTTTGACAAGCGAAACAAATAGCTGTTACTCCATTATTGTTTTGAATGTTTGGATCGACATTAGCCTTTAGTAGATGCTCAACTACATCGTTGTGACCTTTAAAACTAGCTGCCATTAGAGGAGTGCCACCACGATTGTCAGAGATACTTGGATCAGCTCCAGAGTTGAGAAGAGTAGTAACAACAGCAAGATGACCATTTTGACAAGCGAAACAAATAGCTGTTACTCCATTATTGTTTTGAATGTTTGGATCGACATTAGCCTTTAGTAGATGCTCAACTACATCGTTGTGACCTTCTAAACTAGCTGCCATTAGAGGAGTGTGACCAAAATTGCCAGAGATATTTGGATCAGCTCCAGAGTTGAGAAGAGTAGTAACAACAGCAAGATGACCATTTTGACAAGCGAAACAAATAGCTGTTACTCCATTATTGTTTTGAATGTTTGGATCGACATTAGCCTTTAGTAGATGCTCAACTACATCGTTGTGACCTTCTAAACTAGCTGCCATTAGAGGAGTGTGACCAAAATTGCCAGAGATATTTGGATCAGCTCCAGAGTTGAGAAGAGTAGTAACAACAGCAAGATGACCACTAAGACAAGCGAAACCAATAGCTGTTAGTCCATTTGTGTTTTGAATGTTTGGATCGACATTAGCCTTTAGTAGATGCTCAACTACATCGTTGTGACCTTTTAAACTAGCTGCCATTAGAGGAGTGCCACCAAGATTGTCAGAGATATTTGGATCAGCTCCAGAGTTGAGAAGAGTAGTAACAACAACAAGATGACCACTAAGACAAGCGAAACCAATAGCTGTTAGTCCATTTGTGTTTTGAATGTTTGGATCGACATTAGCCTTTAGTAGATGCTCAACTACATCGTTGTGACCTTTTAAACTAGCTGCCATTAGAGGAGTGCCACCAAGATTGTCAGAGATACTTGGATCAGCTCCAGAGTTGAGAAGAGTAGTAACAACAACAAGATGACCATTAGCACTAGCTTGATAAACAGCTGTTTCTCCATTATTGTCTCGATTGTTTGGATTAACGTTGAACTTTAGCAGTAGGTCAACAACAACCTTGTGACCTTTTTGACTAGCCACCATTAGAGGAGTGGAACCACTATATTTAGCAATATTTGGATTAGATCGAGAGACCAAGAGAAGAGAGACACTACTAGAATGTCCTAACTTACATGCTAGATAGAGGGCTGTTTCTCCATATCTGTTTCGAAAATTTGTAAATTGAGTATATTGCAATACAGTTTGTACGACTCCATTATTACCATTTACAGTAGCGGTCATGAGGGGGGTGAAGCCATTTTCTGATGGTATGTTTGGATTAGCACCTGAATTCAAGAGTGTAGTAACAATAGTTTGATTGCCTTTAAGAGAAGCAATATTGAGAGGAGTAACAGACTTACTTGTGACTACATTAGGTGAAGTACCAGCATCAAGTAATACACTAACTACATCAAGATGACCATAAATACATGCTATATGTAAAGCATAAACACTTTGTCTATCCCTCATCTTTGATGCAACAGATATAACCTTCTCACCCCTTTTAGTCAGCATGTTAGGATCACCACCTACTGCTAGGAGAACCTCTACAGGTGCTATGAAACCAGATTCGAGTGCGTTCAATAGAGCGTTGTTTAGGGTAGTGAACTCACTGTTATGTCTAGTACTCTGTTTAAAAATATATTCCTTATCTATTTTAATAGATAATACTCCTAACAATTTCAAGAAATGAGGAAATTTGGTTTGAGCAGTGAATAGTCTGTGGTTACTGATTCTAGTAGCTTTCCAGCTAACCATCACACAACCCTCAGAAAATCTCATTGCCCTGAGGTGTTTATCAGGTGCTCGAAATAGAACTTTAAGCAATTTTTCAAACCGTTCTATAACCACATCATCCCAAAAATCATCAAGTTTTAGCTTAACCACTTTACCCTTACCAAGTAGCTCACCTTTTTTCTTGATCATTTTTGTCAGACTCTTGATTGGGTTTGATTCTTTAAATGTTTTAAGATCATTCTTGTATGTTAAAAACTTTCGCTTAAGCTCTGCTTCTTCTCCAAGGAAGTTGTTAACCACTCGTTCCAGAAGAGAGTAGTTAAGAAAATCACAATATTCACATATTCTCTCATACACTGCATCCAAAGTGGCTTCTTTTGAGGGCAGGGGTTTAATTTTACGATGTGATTTTAAGAAATCTTGTAGACGACAGAGTGGAATTGTCTTTGAAACTAAGATTTGCTTGGTATCAGTTTCTAACATAGAATATCGAGAAACCAGATCATCAAACTCGTCCACAACTTTGTAATCTGCAGACAATACTTCACTTTCACTTGATGGAGAGGGTTGATTGACAGGACTATTTATTATGTCTTCAACGTCACTGGGAGTTTCTTCACGTTCTTCATCATCTTTTTCACTTAAAACATGTTCAAACATAGGACAGTATTTGTCTCTTATCTCACCTGCATGACGTTGATTTCCAATCTTGTCAAATGCATTAGCAATGTCCTCCCAACTAGGCTGTTTTGACTGTTTCTTACAGCATTTAAAAAGTTCAATTACACATCGTTCAGTTCCATCTTTATATTGATGAAGTTTCTCAATTTCATCCAGGTCATTGGTGGATATCTTGAGGTGAACACCCAGATTATACCACTTAGTCTCTTTACCAACCTCATCCAGAAATTCATCATCTTTCGGGACAAGAGCTTGATCAGACATAATGGAAGGTATTTGAACTGCATAATTAAAAAAAAGTGATAATCCAATAATTTTAGTGAGCTGTTTGACTTACTTCCAACCCTGTCGATCGCGATCAAAGAAGGAAAGGTGGGGCAGGCAAGGTCACGTGAGAAATTAAAAGCTGGTCCTCCCAACTAGACTTAGTAGACTAGTGTTACAGTTTTGTTTCGATTTCTTGTGTGTTTTGCCACTCTTTTTTATTGAGATACCAGGTGGTACCTGTTACAACTGTTCTCATTTTGTAGATGAAAGAAATTTATACTTCTCGCTCTTGACGTTCCCCCGGAATAGGATTAAATATCGAAGATATATATAGATTCTCTATATATATATATATATATATATAAGTTTTTTAATTTATTATTATTATTTTTATTTTTTATTTTAAAGTTATTGTATGTATATATATATATCTCCTATGGATCTGTTTTTATAATGATATAACCACATGCACAACTAGTCTGGCTATATATATATATATATATATATATATATATATATATATATATATATATATTATAATTATGTATACACATTGATTTATTTATTTATTATAAAAACAGATCCATAGGAGATACTAGTCTCGCGAGCCAGAACCATACCATGGTATTGGTCTGGTTCGCGAGACTAAGGAGATACATGTAACAATAACTATTAGCATACTATATACAATATATATTATATTGTATAATGGTGACATAGTGTGCACATGGAAGTTCTATATACGAACTCACCACATCAAAGGGATGGTGTCACCATCATACTATATGTATATAATTATATATTATAATTTATATATATATGTGTGTGGCCACACTAATGGACAACATGCTTGAATTCTAATTACCTAACTTTTAAACAAGTTGCATTGCATTTTGCATCTAAATTTTAAATGTAACCAATGGTGAGAAAAGTAAAGATATGTAAAGGAGTAGAAAAATAAACAAAAATTGAATGTTTTGTAAAAAATATATTACTAAAATTAGTACATGTATTGATAAACTGAACTATAAATTTTATGAATAATATGATTGAAATACTGTTTCTGATTTACACATTTCAATTTGTTTGTAAGTATGAATGAGAAGAGAAGGGAAACGAGATGTGAAATATAATACAAATCCCTCAGGAATGGATCCTAAACTATGTCTCAAGTTCTCTGGAAGTTCACGATAATGATGTTTCTGAAAATGTATATGGAAAATTTAAATCTCATGCTTCAGAATATAAAACAGTAAAAAATACTTTGCTTAGCACTTCATCTAATTCTAGTTTTGTTATTAAACATCCCGGACTTTATCTGGACCACACAACAATTATCCACATTTATAACAAAATGGTGGCATTGTTCAGTGAAGGAGACCCATCTTTTCTTTAGACAACAAGAGTTTTGTCCACTTTTGGTACAAAATGGTTGCTTTGCAGTACTAATTACACTTAAAGCAAGATATTGTTAAAAATTTACATTTGTTATATAGACATTCTCTTTTTTTGTATTCTGATAATATATACATGTAAGTGAAATGGTGTACATATAGAGTTTCATACAGAAGTCACCAGAAGGTCTAAACTAAAAAAAAACATTTCTGGGGGACGATACCCCGGAGCAGTGCAATTCGCACGATCAATTCTTTCTATTCCCTAACAAAAAATCCTGTATGAATCCCTGACATGTATAAGATCAAACAATTCACAGCATATAGTGTGGTCCTAAGATATATATAACTCAATAATAAAAGAAGATTTTCACCTTATTTCTCATTGCTCTTAATAAATCCCTCAATGAGGTACCTTGATAAGATCTGAACTTACGAAGATCTTTTGGATAAAAATTAAAAATATATATTTAAAAATGAATATATATATGTATTATATCACATGTACCTTGTCTCAGTTCTTCACTGATATGATCTCTCCAGTCTCCTTGAATAACAGTCACACTTCCTCTTTCTAATGACTGGACCACAGAAGACATGGGAGATTCTTTCTCTATTCTATCACTTACATCTTGAAAGAATGAAAGTTGTTTTGATGGTGACCAGAAGAGACAGTGACTCAATACCTCATGAGCCGAGGGTCTATAGTATGTACATGTGTATACGTTATTGTGGAATAAGTATAAATTACACAAAAACATATCAATAATTTATGTGCGTAAATATGAATCATCATTCTCAATTACAACTCAGTAACCAACCCACGACTAAAGTCTGCTCACATTCAGAATGACCTCAAAATTAGGTTGTGATGACTATACATGTATGTACAATATAAAAATAGTATAATCTCAGCTAGTGACAGGAGTTTCAATGCAATTCTAATTTCCTACATTTTAATTTCCTGCTAGGAATTATTTACAAGTCACAGTTAATTTGATCTTCATCTACACTGCAAAAAAAAAGTCAAAATAACTAATTTAGTGGTTAGTACAGTTGCAAGGATTTAGTTTGCTGTTCAGTATACATACACCTAATGCCACATATACTTTGTACTAATTATATTCAATTATAGTTGAATCACTATAATTTAAGGATGCTGTCTACTTACATACACCTAATGCCACAGATACTTTGTACTAATTATATTCAACTATAGTTGAATCACTATAATTTAAGGGTGCTGTCTACTTACATACACCTAATGCCACAGATACTTTGTACTAATTATATTCAACTATAGTTGAATCACTATAATTTAAGGGTGCTGTCTACATACATACACCTAATGCCACATATACTTTCTACTAATTATATTCAATTATAATTGAATCACTATAATTTTAGGGTGCTGTCTACTCATATTTCATGTCAAAGTATTGAAGTACATGGCCATCAAAAGGGTTTTTAACTCGCAAACACAAAAATTAATTAATACTTGGTGCACAATATATTGCATGTACATGTATGCAGCCATAACATCCTCTATGATAATTGACAAACTAAATTGACAGCTATTCCATGCAACTGTACAAACCAATAAAATGGTTATTTTAATGATTTGTTTTTTTTTTGCAGTGCTATATTGATTAGTATACATGTATAAAGTGTATGTCATAATAAAACATATAGTAACAAACACAATGTAGCTATATACATGTACATGTACATGTAAATGTATATAGCATAGTATTATAGGTATAGCTTGTGGTGTATTATTAGTATTATCATTCCAACATCTGTGAAAACAACAGATGTTACTTGTTCATTCCAGAGTAATTAGCACAATTAGGTACATGAATGTGTACTTATAATAGCGAATAATATCCGTTGTACTCTGCAGATATTTGAAGTACATGTACATTGTATTATTTTTGTTACCATTCTTCATTATCAATCAAGAATCAAGAAATAAATTACTACTTGTAAACATTACCTTGCAAGAAAAGAATCAATATAGTCTGAGGAGCATAGTTAAATATTAATATTGTATTGAAACTCATGTAATTGGTCTCTCTAAACTAAAATATGAACACCTTTCTGAGGTCAAGGTGAATGTTAACTGACCTTACACAGTAAAAGGTGATAGGTTATTTTAACCTTCATTTAGTTACATGAGTTTCAATGTAATTACATTTTCCTCAATGCTGATTTGTTTTCCTGCTAGACAATATTTACAAGTACTAGTTTCATTTAATCTTGATCTATATTACTAGTATCTGGAGCCTCCTGCTAGCATAGTAACAAAAACAGCAATACAATGTATATACATGTAGTATATTATTATAGGTATAACCTGTGGTGTATTATAATCATTCCCATTCTAACACCTGTGAAACAGCAGATACGGATTACTTTCAGAATAATTACTATGTACACAAATTGTAAACAATATCCGTTGTATCTAAATTACTGTGGTATTCTTTATTATAGCATGTACTTTATATACTAGTCAACTGAAACTTGTGTAACCAAACCAGGGTTAAAAAATCATTGATTTTTACAGTTTAGATATTACATGTATGTATATATATAAAGTACATGTAAGTACATGTACACGTGTACATGTAGACAGACACTCACACATGTACACGTACATTGTACATACAAGGTAGATACATGTACATGTGTGCATGTAGACAGAAACTCACACGTGTACACGTACAATGTACATACAAGGTAGATACATGTACACGTACATTGTACATACAAGGTAGATACATGTACATGTGTACATGTAGACAGACACTCATACATGTACACGTACAATGTACATACAAGGTAGATACATGTACACGTGTATATGTAGACAGAAACTCACACATGTACATGTACAATGTACATACAAAGTAGATACACACGCATACATGTACATGTAGACAGACACTCATGCACGTACACGTACATGTACATTCTATATAAGGTAGTTCCTCCCTTCATCATATCAGTTTCATTACATACCTGAAGTTATAATTATTACTAATCATTGTATTAATTAGATGTTCAGCAGTGTATCTATCATCTCCTTTTAGACCTCTGAGACAATAATCTCCTGCCTCTATATTAGACTGTCTCCTAATAGGAGGACCATATGGATGAGATCCATTGGAGAGAACATAATATATCAGACAACCCATTGAAAATATATCAACTGCACAGGTCTGAGGAGAGGAGAAAAGGAAGACATTATGTAATGTATAGAAAGATACAAAACAGTGGTATAGAAACAGCCATTCATATACATGTAGGACTTGTTTGATAAATCCAACGAATGGCCGGTAAATTTGAAACTGAAATGTATACAAAGTATATAGGAGCAGGATAAGAGTGATAGAAATAGGTCAATCTCCATACTATTACTATTCTATGATGTTTTTAAATACATTGAAGGAATCAGATACTAAAAGGTACATGTACATGTAATATTGAATGATCATTTGATATACATGTACAGTGTACGTATCTAAATTTCCAAATTCGTTATTGGTTTATCATTAGCTATACAGTAACAGTAGTTAGTTACATTATTTCTACTGTCAGTACTGTACAGTTATTACTATTTCACTACTGTGGTGTTGAATTAATAAGAATGGTATTTACTATCAAAACTACTGTTAAGCTACTGTAGTGTGAAATGATACTGTATTGTATTGTATGGTGACCTTTTAGTGACATACACTGTAGCTTTATATTATACATAATGTCATGTAATTATGACAAGAATTCCATTTTCATTATCAGTATAATTAATTACTTACTACTCTAGTGTGATTCTGAAACATCTCTGGAGCAATCCATCCTTCAGTTCCCAAGATACCAGACTGAGCTGTAAAGGATCCTCGACCAGTTGGCAGCTTACGACAAAGCCCAAAATCGGATATGAGAGCCTTGATCTCTTTTGATGAGCACAATGTCAGGAGAACATTTTGTGGTTTTATGTCTCTGTGTACTGAGAAAATGATAAACTAATGAACAATAGAATGTGTTGTGTATGTAGGATATGACTTTATGTATTAGTCTCATCCCCATACTACCTGGTCTGAGGATTTTCCACATTTACTAACCTATTCCTAAATTATGAAGGTGACTCAGACCTGACATAGCTTGATATATGATTCTCTTGTTATCAACAGAAGTCTCTTGCAACTTGTGACCCTCGACATACTGGATAGATAGATACATGTAGATACATGTAGATAGATAGATAGAGAGATAGATATATAGATAGATATATAGATAGATAGATAGATACATACTTACATATATACATGCACATACATAGATAAAGACAAATGAAGAAACACAAACAGTGGGTTATAAACCTCATGTAAAGTGGCATGACATAACTCCAATGCTAAATATCTAAATGTAGTATCTTCTTCCTAACAGATGAAAGAATAGACACATAATTATTAACATAATTACCATATTAACTAGTACATTGTACTGTGACGTACATGTGCACTGAATGTACATGTACATGTACATACCAAGTACATGTACATGTATATCCACACTCTAAAAATTGATTTGTTATTTCAGCCAATTTTACACATTAATGTCCAACTTTGCCATCAAAATCTCATGAATATCATTATGTGGTTCATTTAGGGTAGGGTTAGGGTTCCCTTGTGGTTAGGGTTCATTCAGTATCAAAGTGATCTTAGTCTTTGATGGCAAAACTGGACATCACTCTATATACATGTAAGTTTCATAACAATTTCAATGTTCCTGAATATGAGTGGCTAATAAAAGTAAAATTATGTTGCCTTGGTGTGTTACCTAGAGTACACAACCCTGTAAGTAATTGTAGTCTTGATATTTATTTAAAGTACACCGAAATATTTATATGCATTATTTACCAAAAGTGAAATATAAAGTATACATGCTTTGCTATGAGGCCACAGTTACCAACACTATTCAGCTAAGTGATTAAATGAACTCAATCATTCGCACAGAACAATCAATTGGCTCATTAACTAATAGTGTGGGGAACTATTTGTGGCTTGAGAGCATTGAGTTCCATGAGCAAAATTATATGTGTATATATGTCCATAATTAATAATAATTTTATCAATCAGCTAATCCAGTATGACATAAACTAGTGTTGTTTTAGTTAACTATAACCCTTTTTGTAAGGCATTGTGACTCTTAGTTAATGAAACTATAACTAAATTACAGATCTACCGTAATAACTACATGTACATGTATAACTAACTAAAATGAAAATTGCCCAATAATGGGCACTTTTAGTTAGTTAACTAAAACTAAAACCCTTTTAGTAAGCCTAATAATTAACTGTAACTAAACTAATATTGTGATAAACTAGTCACACTATAACTAAATGTGGTCATTAACACTAAACTAAAACGACACTAATATTATAAACAAAAAATATTGATAGTAACAGATAGAATATAGAAGCAAAAAATACGTACATGTATAATAATCATTATAATGTATGATACTGTTTTAACCAATGAAATTGATTAAAACAGCGAATCAATTCTTAGTTTGTACAGTTAATATACTCACCATACAGAAATATCTGACTACATTTGGATGTTGATCTGATTCTCTCAGTAATGCCACCTATACAATTTAATTACATGTAATTACATGTACATGTATTAATTGAAACTTGTACATCACCAGTCAAGATGATTTACCTCTCTATCAGCTAGATCAAAACACTCTGGTATGATCCTCTTAACAGCTACAACTCTTGAATCAAAGCAACCTCTAGAACACGAGAAATAGAAGTGGTATAATGATTACAAAGGAATGAAATCAGAAGAGAGGAAGAGAGGGAGGGAGGGAGAGAGGAAGGGAGGGAGAAAGGAAAAAAGAGAGGAAGATAGGGAGGGGGGAGGAGGAAAGGAGGAAGGCAGGGAGGGAGGTAAGGAGGAAGGAAGAAAGGGAGGGAGGGATCAAACTCACTTGAACACAAGAGTTCCCTGACTACCTTTCCCTACCACTTCAAGAGTAGAGTAAGATATTTTACCAATCTGTTTATCTGTGTACATGTATAAAAAGTAACTCAATCATGGGAATATGCATGTATGTGTAATCAGTTATGCAGTTGAGTTGAATCTCAGACTATAGTGGCGTCACAATATAAAACAAAACCCTTAACTACATATCCTGTACTTAGCCACATGTATTTTGATTGGAGGAAGGCTAGAAATACATGTACATTTACATGTAAATGTACAAGTGCAGCTATCAAGATAACATTTAGTATAATTATTATTGCAATATATGTACATCAGAGTTTTTGATACGTTTTGAAGCACGAACCAGATTGGCTCAGCAATGGTTAGTGTGTGTGCCATTGGGAATACATCTTGAGCAAATTAACAAAGATTTAATGTTGTTAGTGACAATTTACATTGTGTAATTGTGCCATCTGGCCCAAAGAACTGTGCTGTGTCAAATAAGAAGCTCTTTGGGCGAATGGTGCGCCATATGAGTTTATCAAAAACACTGATATACATGTACATGTACATGTAGCTATTCAATCAGTGATACTATTTCTGTTATTTCTCATACAACATGTACACACTACACAGATTACCATACTCTCTCTACCTACACAATGAGACTACACATTTCTCTAAAAATACATTATGATCATTAGTTTTTACTAACTTGTTTTCTCTTCATTCTTGTGTCTACCACTTGATCCATTCCTGATATCTTGATATTCACTAGACACACCTGATGTAGAATGATTGCCTGTCTGAGGTTCACTGATAAACTGGCTCGAAGAATGGGAACCAGTCTTTGAGGTTTCAGGTGATGAAGTGTTAGATGGAACCTGAAAAAAATAAAACAATGTTAAAATAACAAATAAACATGTACACAACTTCATGTACATGTACATGTACATTGTACTTCATGTACATGTACATGGACAGTGTACTTCGTGTACATGTACATGACTTCATGTACATGTACAATGTACTTCATGTACACGTTACTGTACATGAAAATTACACCCACATACATGTAGTAACCATTGTTGAGCCAATTTAGCACATCAAAAACTCCATACAGTGCGTAACCCTCACCAAACAAATTAATGGAGTACAAACTGTAATAGTCAAATAGTGGGTAATTCACATGTACAATCGCTATTTTCATATAATTATCCTTCCTGTTCTTTTCATACATGTACATGTATATGTCAAATTTCAATCCATTGATTATTAACTCAGTAAAACACCTACTATAATTATATTACTCCATTAATTTGTTAGGTGAGGGTTATGCACTGTATGGAGTTTTTGATGCGTTCTGAAACTTGGGCCAAATTGGCTCAACAATAGTTACTACATGTTCATGTACATGTATGTGCGCCATTGGGAATACATCTTGAGCCAATTAACAAAGAGTTAATGCTGTTAATGATAATATAATCATAATTAACTGCACCACTAGCTAAAGAGAGAACTGTGCAGTGCCAAATCAAAAGCTTTTTGGGCCAATGGTGCGCCATATAAGCTAATCAAAAACACTGACCTTTCACGTACTTTCATTTAAGACAAGAAATACTCTTTTAATGCGTAAATACATGTATATATTTATATTGTACATTCTCTTGTACATGTACCTGTATAATTTCCTTGTGTCCACCAGCAGTTACTCTGGCAACCAGTATAGCAACAAGTGAAGCTACAATTGAAGAGAACAGGACAGTTGTCACCATAAGAACTATCACACCAACAGTCATGCCAACCACACCACCCTCAGAAGAATCAGGACGAGATGATAGATTTCTCACATCTTGAGAACTCACAGGGATTCTAGTATCGGAGATAATGTTGTCTGGAGAGAGTGCTGAAATACTGGGTTCTTTAAGATCAGTTGTCATTCTATTTTTTGTTTTCTGAGTTTCGTCATGTAATTGTTGAAATAAAGGAGCTAATTGACCTTCTATATCATCAGGTAATGAGTAATGTCCAATGCTAATTATGTCATGTGACTTAGTGGGTGTGGTCTCTTTATCAACAGGACCATCAATTAATAATGGATGAGGAATTAATGGAGGAAACTAGAAGAGGACAAAGAGAAGAGAAACACAAATAAACAAGAATAGTACATTGTACTACTGTACATGTACATGTACTGGTATATCTACTGTACACGTGTATGTACTGGTACATGTATATCTACTGTACATGTACTGGTATATCTACTGTACATGTGCATATACTGGTATATCTACAGTACATGTACTGGTATACTGTATCTACAGTACATGTGTATATGTACTGGTATATCTACTGTACATGTATATGTACTCTATATCTACAGTACATATCTACAGTACATGTATCTATATCTACAGTACATACCTACAGTACATGTGCTGATATATCTATACTCAATAGAAGCGATTATACATGTAAATCACATTAAAGACATCAGTAAATATGTACATGTATAAAATTTAATGTTTAGCAATGAAGAAACAAACGTTCAACTTTTATATACCCACATACATGTAAATGTACTTCTTACATGTACATGTACATGTACATTAAGGTATAAATGTACATGTATACAATGTACATGTACATTACAAGTCAACAGTAAATAATGCATAGATGTGTCTTAAGATACATTGTAGAAACAGTGTTCTGCCCACACTGGTTGGGACTAGTCGGGAATAACCACCACTCAGATAATCAAAAGTTAAAATCCAACCATCACTCTAAATATCCTGGACAAAACACTGTCTACATGTACATAATGTATATGTACATGTATTTTTACAATATTTTGTCACATATTTTATAAATGGTTTAATCAAGTACTCACCTCTCCTTGTAATAATGACTCTTCAGTTAGTGCCTCCATAACATATGGTCGATCATTTTGTAAACCAACAAACAATGATGATCTAATATAAAATAATGATATGTTTGCAATTCAAAATTACAATTAGGTCTTCAGTAACGCCTGGATATGCAAACGAGGATACTAACATAAGCCACACATATATGCAACTTTCAGGAGGTTGAGCTGGGACATGGCTCCTAGTCACAATACTGAACTTCCTCCTCAATGTGGCAATGTCTGGGCATGTAAACAAGGATACCTTCCCATATATGCCAACTTACAGGAGGTGGAGCTGGGAACTGCTCCACCTCCTGTAGTTACTTTCCTCCTCAATGTAGCTTCACTTAGTAATGCCTGGATATGCAAACAAGAATACCTTTACATATATGCCAACTTTCAGGGGGTGGAGCTGGGATATACTCATAATTACAATACTGAATTTGTTATTGTTCCTGGCTTAGCTTAGTAACAAACTGAATCAGCCACTCTGTTGTTTAATAATATAACTTACAGGAGTACATTATTAACTCACTTCATCACAGCATCAGTAGCTTGTAGACATGCTGTATCCATCTTAATAGCAAGAGCAGAAGAGCCAGTGATACCATCTAAGGTTTCTTGTCCTACAGTCGTTATAGGAACCTTCCGGAGTGTCCCACCTCCTTCTAATGAATATATACCCACTACAGGAGAGTCAAATACCTTCTCCCAGACTCTATCTCCTGTGTGGGCCATGAGAGATATAATACTACTTGAGATATTGTAATGTGACCTCGTTTTCAAAAAGGGACTCTTTTCTGCAAAATAATTTTTATGGCTCACAGGGCCATCCCTATAATTGTTTTCCCACGGGTTCGAACTATATACATATTTTTGTGTCAATTGTGCAAGTATGCATTGTATATGTAGTTAAGGAATTTGCATCATTCCAGGGGTTCGGTCAATTAATGGGCGTCGCGCATATAGCACATGCGCTCAAGCTCTACAGACCAGCAGGAAGAAAAATGATTGTAGTTTACGTAGAAACTGGAACTAATAGCTAGCTATTCTACCTGAAATATATTTCTGAAGTTCTACAAGATCCTTTAAAAGATAAGGAGAGTAGATAATTAAAATAATAACTATAATAGGCTGTTGTGTTTAGTCAGCCATGATTACTGAATGCTGGACACCACAAAGCAATCATAGGGACATTTTTTTCTCTGTATATTTTCTCTATATATTTTGTTATCAAACACTTAGCATCATTCTGCCATTTTATTTAAGAGGTCAATGAAATTCAGCGTCTAAAAAGCTCTTCTAGGATACCAAATTTCATTTATTTCCTGTACAAAATGGTGGAATGGAAAGCTATTGAAGGTAAGCATATGATCATAATCATTTTGCAGGAAAGTGTCCTTATTCTAAAATCAGGTTACATATAAATACATTTACATGTACATGTACACGTACATGTATGTCATACCTGTTAAAGCATTTATGGAGAGCATGGATCCATCAGAACTTGAACAGAAGTGTAGAAGATCTAAATAAATACAATTCTATTATTAATTATTTGTATATACATATACATGTACATGTACATGTATATTTAGTGCGTTACCTTGAGGAAATTTGGAAGCAAAAGATAGTGATCCATATTGAGTATATGATATGTTCCATCTAAAATATCACATGACATAATGATAATTAATGAGGTTGTAGATGCTGTACATAAATTTTACATACATGTACATGTACATGTACATGTAGATCTAGTCATACTTGTATATATGTGCACATGTACATGTATATGTAGATCTAGTCATACTTGTATACAGTTACATACAAGTACATGTAGATCTAGTTGTACTTGTAAACATATATATGTACATGTTAATACAAGTACATGGATCTACATGTAGTCATACTTACATACAATCCCGTACATGTTTGTATGTCTGTCTGTATATGTACATACAAGTATATGTGGATCTACATATAAACATACATACAATCATGTACATGTAGATCTAGTTGTATTTGTATACATGTACATGTACTAAAAACTTCATACAATATACATGTACCCTTTATTCCAATAATCACTATCGAGGATATGGTATGTATGTAGTTTGGTAAAAAATAACATAATATATAGTGATTGTTACAAAGAGAGGTTATGTTTGATATGTCTGGATAGAATAATTTTTTGTTTAACTTTGATCAGCAACACACACAGACAAACACAAGCAGACACAGACAGACACAGAAAGATAGACAACACAGACAGACACAGACACACAGAGATAGACACACAGACAGACACAGACAGACATACAAACATATACAGACACTCACAAGCAGAGACACAGATAGACACAGACACACAGACAGACACAGACAGACACACACACAAACACAGACAGACAGACGCACAGACAGACACCAACAGACACAGATAGATACACACATTAAATTACAATTCAATTATACTTACCTTATTTGTTTATTGACACTGTCCATTACTGCAACTCTATACACTATACATGTGAAATACAAGATGTAAAAACAAAACAACTTATCTTCTGTACATATACATATACATCAAATACATACTAGTTGTACACATGTACATGTACATGTACAATGTATATAAACATTAAAATTACATGTACATGTACATGTATTTGTGATTGAGCATGTGAAATGGTATTATTTACCTGTTTGTGGTATATGTAGTATATTAGTATTAGTATCATCAACAGGACATGTCTCTTCCATCCCTTCACTACCAAATGAATATAATTTGTTACCAGTTAATGGGTTTATAGCTATCCAGTTGTCCTGTTTAGTAGCTAATAAAGAAATATAATACATGTAATAGAGTCTGATGTCCTCTTGGTATTCTAATACATACACGTATACATCTAAAATAGAGTACATGTAATACAGTCTGATGTCCTCTCGGTATTCTAATACATACACGTATACATCTAAAATAGAGTACGTGTAATATAGTCTGATGTCCTATTGGTATTCTAATACATACACGTATACATCTAAAATAGAGTACATGTAATATAGTCTGATGTCCTCTTGGTATTCTAATACATACACGTACACAACTATACATCTAAAATAGAGTACATGTAATATAGTCTGATGTCCTATTGGTATTCTAATACATACACGTATACATCTAAAATAGAGTACATGTAATATAGTCTGATGTCCTATTGGTATTCTAATACATACACGTATACATCTAAAATAGAGTACATGTAATATAGTCTGATGTCCTCTTGGTATTCTAATACATACACGTACACAACTATACATCTAAAATAGAGTACATGTAATATAGTCTGATGTCCTATTGGTATTCTAATACATACACGTATACATCTAAAATAGAGTACATGTAATATAGTCTGATGTCCTATTGGTATTCTAATACATACACGTATACATCTAAAATAGAGTACATGTAATATAGTCTGATGTCCTATTGGTATTCTAATACATACACGTATACATCTAAAATAGAGTACATGTAATATAGTCTGATGTCCTATTGGTATTCTAATACATACACGTATACATCTAAAATAGAGTACATGTAATATAGTCTGATGTCCTCTTGGTATTCTAATACATACACGTATACAACTATACATCTAAAATAGAGTACATGTAATATAGTCTGATGTCCTCTTGGTATTCTAATACATACACATATACAACTATACATCTAAAATAGAGTACATGTAATATAGTCTGATGTCCTCTTGGTATTCTAATACATACACGTATACATCTAAAATAGAGTACATGTAATATAGTCCGATGTCCTATTGGTATTCTAATACATACACATACATGCATACTGTACATACATGTACATGTGTATAGACATACATATACATTTAGTGTACCTGAGTACAAGAGTCCATCACTACTACGACAAGGAGAAATACGTACTAGTTCAGGTATTGTTAAAGGAAGACGCTAAAAGGGAAAAATATAACTAATTATCATTGAAAATACATGTACAAGTGTAAAATGATCCTGAAAATCAGCACAATACATATGTACACATTACAATTATTGTACATGTGTTATAAGTAGCTTCTGCTGTAGTATTTTAAAACAACAAAGTACAGTGTACAGTGCATGTCACTAAAACGTCACCATACAGCACAGTAATGTACATGTACTCAGTGATTTCATGTCACACTACAGTAATTCGACAGTGATTGGTATACTTGTCAATTCAACACCACAGTAGTGAGACCATAATTAGTACATGTACATGTGTACTATACTGACAGTAGAAATAAGGTAATTACTAATTACTGTTACAATGTTTATTGACATATACATGTACTGTAGCTACCTACATGTACATGTACATGTATAATGAGCTTTATAGTATGTTGATGGTTATTCCTACACAAATACATGTACAATATTATTAACAGTATAAATGTTATTTCTAATGATACCTTTAATCCATGAGGACCTGATACATAAAGACTGCCATCTTTAGGATCAGGTAAGTACAAATAGTTTGTAGAAGTAGACATAGGATTATCAACAGGAGGTCCTGAAACAAAAAAATCTACTAACAAAGTGTCAAGTACATACACTATAACCTGTTCACATTCACGATGTGCTCAAAATTAAAATATGATGACTTTATATGTAATATAGTGTATAGTTTAATGTCATAAGGTTAATACATGATTATACTGTAACTCAGTAATGAAGCAATGGATTGAAATTTTACATACACAAAAAAGAACGGGAAGGACTATTATATGAAAATGGTGCAGGTGAAAAGATTTTTAGTCATTCCAAACTAAAGTTATGAACCTTTTTCTGAGGTCATGGTGAACGTGAATGACCTTTAGTGTATGCTTCCCCAGGAAAGGTTTTAACTTTAGGCTCTTTGAGGTTGCTTCTGGGGCGCCAGAAGAAGATTGTTGCGGAGAGGTTTTTTTGCATGTTGAAATACATCTGGTCTGAAATCTAGGGGGAGATACCACCATCTCCCTCCCCACTGTATGAGCCCTGTATACAGTGTAGTATAACTTAATTGTGAGAAAAGGCTCTTTTAGTGTTTAGAGGTCAGTTATTAATTTTAATGAATAACTTGTTTTGCATTCACTGTTACACGTACATTAATAGTGGTAAATTCAAGTTAATCTTGAAGAAATTGAGAAGATAGTAACATTGCTATATGTTTAGTTCAAATTATAATGTAGTTGTGAACTTGTGATCTAAATCTAAAACTCCTGGAATGTCTTGTTTATCAAGAACTAGATGCTAATATTTCTGATCTCTCTAGTCTATTCAGAAAAGGGGTCCTGAGGGTAGGAGTGTATCTACTATTCTGAATACTAAGTTCAGTACAAGTGTAAATCCCATCTTCGGACACAGATTACTGAAGTTGTGCTTCAAGGTTCTAACACTAATTACATGTATTAGTGGACACCATTCTCAACAGCATATTTTACTTTAACACATTCTTACTTCCCCATACACTGCTATATGATACTATCTGTCTTCAGTTTCGATATACAGCTTTCAAAGAGAATAATATTAACTTACTATCTTTTAAAGACCAAAGAGTCTCTCCTGTTGACTTGTCCACTCCTACAAGCATACCATCAAGCGTTGAAAATATCAGTAGCTGCTGATCATGGACTACCACCTGAGTCTGTAGTAAATAATACATAATAAATCTATCAGCCCACAATTCATGTGTTAATTGTTTAAAACATGGAGAATGACAAAGAACTAAACATTTGTTACATTTAATACTCACATGTTTGTCATTATTCTTTGTCATCCATACTGAATAAATGGAAGAATATATCAGCAACAAGAATAGATGCAGTTTCCACATAATGGAGTTTGATGATGTGGCAGTAATGGGCGTGGTTACAATTAACACCACACCCACACAGGTGTGAACGACCCCAACTCTGAACATTTGCGAATTGCGCGGAAGAACTGAAGTAACTTTTTTATATCCAAGCAATCCATCTTTCACAGATGTGAGTTCCTTTTCTCTGTTTGATATCTATTTTCTCTATAAACATATTTTAATTGCTACATGACTCATGAGTGATTTTTCATTATTTCAGGCCAATTAAAAGTAGAAGTAGATCTAGGTCACGTGACCGAAGAAGGCGGTTGAGGTCCCGTTCCAGAAGTCGTGGAAGGAGTAGAAGTCCAGTCAGACGTGGTAGATTTGATCGGTATAGAGGACGTGACTGGGATCGCAATAGGGGAAGACCTTTCAGACATCGTTCAAGGGATAGAGGAGGTAGGGGTGGAAGATCTAGATCACGAGAGAGGGAAAGGGAACGAGAAAGAGAGAGAGACAGACCAAGAGAACAAGAAAGGGGAAAAGGGAGACCAACGAGAAGACGTTCCCGATCTAGCAGGTATAAAAATAGCAATAATAACTTGTATAGTACATACATATATATACCTGGCTTCCTTTGTTAAAATGTTTTAATATAAGGCAATTTGTATAAATTATTCGATAGCAAAAGATCACATGTAAATTATGTATAGTTTAGTGCTGGGCAATATTTTGACATTGTCGATAGTCAGTGTTAGATGTAGAGGGTGTTTAGGCGTTGTTTCACCACGTAGTTTTATTAATTTTATTGATGTTTGTTTTACGCTTAAAAGCATTAGTGATGGGTGTTTCAATACCGATACCAATCACCACACCTCTATTTTAATCAGACACGCCCATTTAATAGAAACATTTTTCAGAGCACTTCCACATTTTTAACTGAATTTGTGTAAAGTATAGTTATGTTTTAATACTTCCCAAGTTATAACTACACAATTAAAAATCCCAATACACAGTATTTTGATAGTATGGATGCATGGCAGGTTTCATAATGAGAGAGAGGAGGGCACCCTGGATTTCCCCATTCAATAGCTATCATGACAGTATATACATGTAGTAATAACAAGTGGTCCTATCTTTTTTGCATCATTGGCTATGATTCTATAGCCCTAAAGGGCCTAAATTTTTAAAATTTGTTGGGGACCAGGACTAGATCCCGTAAGTTTCACATCATTGATTTTTCACCCCCAAAAAAAAACAATTCTGTATGAAACCTACATGGTATGTAGATAAGTTATCTTTTTGTCTCCATTACAGCAGTGGTAGTAGTAGTGGATCATCTCGTTCCTCTTCAAGTGGTTCCTCCTCAGGTTCTTCAAGAAGCAGTAGTGCTAGTAGTAGTAGAAGCAGCGCTAGTAAATCTCCTGCACCTGTTAAGAGTAAAACTAAAGAAGATAAACCACTTGAAACACCAGAGGAAAAGAAAGTAGAGACCAAACCATTACCAGTTGAAAAAGTAGAAACTGTTGAGAAGATTACAGAGACAGAGGTAAAAGTTAAAAGTAAAAGTCCCTCTAAGTCTCCTGTTAAATTGAAAACACCTTCGAAGTCTCCATCAAAATCTCCTTCCAAATCGCCTTCAAAATCACCCACTCGAAAATCTGTTTCAAAGTCACCAACTCGAAAATCTGCTTCTCGCTCTCCCTCTAGCAGTAGTTCATCCAGCAGTGGATCTCCAGCTCGACGTTACTCTCGTGTCAAGCCATCTCGATCTCGTTCTACATCTCCTCACGCAAGGAAACGCTCTCCTAGTCCCCGCCCAGTAAAGGTCCATATAGGAAGACTAACTAGAAACGTCACTAAATCTCATGTACAAGAAATATTTTCCAATTTTGGAAAAATAAAGGCAGTAGATGTACCAATTGATCGATTTAATCTTCTTCCTCGAGGACATGCGTACATTGAATTTGAGACTCCAGAAGAAGCACAAAATGGTCTCAAATATATGGATGGTGCTTGGATAGATGGTCGACAGGTTGGTGTACAACTGGTTTTTCCTGTTAGAGCTACTCGAGATTCTCGGCCATTTCGTCAGTCACCTCCTCCTAGAAGACGTATGTTTCGTAATTCTCCACCACGCTATAGAGGTACATGGCGAAGATCTCCTCGGGCTAGAAGTCCTCCTAAGCGAAGACGTTCCCGTAGTCGTTCATACTCACGGAGTCGATCTCCAAGAAGGCGTAGACGTTCTGATTCAAATGCTTCAAGATAACTTGTTACTAGGAAATGCTAATAACTAACCCACCTCAACGCAAAAAAACCTGAAAAGTTGTAAATGTAAAGTGTAGTTTAAAGATTATTATTTTATTGTAATTTTAATAAACTGTGAGTTTTCTTGCAATGGTTTCAGTTCTCCCATCTTTTCTCTTTTCTAGTAACTTATACATGTACATACATAGTCACTATTCAATTGATGTTATAACCTAGTATACGTAAATGTGAAGATAATTATTAACTCAAGGAATGTCCAATTCGATCCAGGTACAGGCCAGCCAATCAGATTGTTACATATAATATATAATTGTATAATAAAGTGATTTTGTCATTGAGAGGCAATGAATGCACACTTTATAACTATAATATATACAGGGGAAATCAATAACAAGAGTGCATGAAATTATTAAAATTTTTAGTGCTATCGGCACTAGTATAAATACACTGATATCATTATTAGAAAATTATGCAGCTTATTTTCATGAAATTCAATAATAGCAAAGAAAAAAATTAATAAACATTTAACGAAACAAACACAATATTCATTTTATATACCATTATAATAAAATGATAAGTCAGCATAGAACGGAGTATTGAATATCTTGTTATGGCGGAGAAGTTAGACTCTCTAGTTTGTCTTCAGGGAGACCAGAATTAAGAAGAGGTATAACAAGATCTTCCATATTAGGAAGAACAAGCTTTTTCTGGAGAGAGACAATAATAACATGAATAACACATATACTGTGATGTACATGTATAACCTCAAGACTACTTGTACTAATTATAGTGATTAATGTAAAAATATATATTTCGTGATCGGAGAAACCTTGAATATGAATAAGTGGAACTCCAATCCATTATCAAAGGTGAGTAAAGTTAGTCTTAGCTAATAATTAATACTCAACTATTCCTATAGGACTTGGGAGATTACATTATTGTTGTTCGTGTGGGCAATATTTGATGGAATACACATAAATTATTCCTGGGCATATTAGGTGTGTCTCAGAAATTCACTAAAATTAATGCATGCTAAATGTGAGTGTTTAAAAATTGCTAAATTTAATGGACGCAATTAATAGTAGGCTAAAGGTATGCTGTGATCACATGATCTTAAATGAGCACTTAACATTAAAGTGCTTTCTACATTCCTAGTTTGTATCTTAAGCCAATAAAATTGTGAATCCAGAAAGAGCAATCATTGTATATCTATACATGTATATCTGCATAAGTTGGTTGAATTGCGAGTATTTACTTATTTACATACATATCTCTCACCTCAACTAGTTCACACAGTTTCTTTTCAATCCAGTCAGTGACATATGACAGTGTTACTTCTCTTTGACCTAGTTTTGGTTTGGCTACTAATTCAAGTCTTGGATTTTGTGTGAATCCATACCTACGAGTGAGAGAACGAGAGGAGAGGAAGAAGGAGGAGAGGATTGGGAGAGAGAGGAGGGAAAATTAACAGTCATTGTACTTAAAACCCAGCTGTCTACATCTACTATTAATACAAAAGGAATAAAAATTACGTATATACATGTACATGTAGATATTAAGTATACATGTACATTAGATATCATGTATACATGTACATTAGATATCACATATACATCAACATGTACATATTATGTATACATGTACATAATTATGTATCATATCCACATGTACATGTAGATATTATGTATACATACAAGTATACATAATTATGTACATAATTATCATGTATACATGTACATAATTATGTATCTACATCAACATGTACATATTATGTATACACTTACATAATTATGTATCTACATCCACATGTACATGTAGATATTAAGTATACATAATTACATATACATAATTATGTATCTATATCTACAAATACATGTACATAATTATGTATCCACATGTACATGTAGATATTAAGTATACATATACATAATTACATCTAAAAGTACATGTACATGATTATGTATGTTAAATTAATGTGTATTTATACATGGAAAATCATGTATTCATTGAGCTAGCACAGAGGAAACAATACACAGCATAACAAATGCAAATGCACAGCCACACAGAATAACACTACATAAAATTTATATAAAATAAAATAAATTAATGAAACCACAAAGACATAGCGACAGACATTTACATATTATGTGTGTTGTACTAACCAAAATGCATCACTTGGAGGAGGTGCCATATTGACTACTAGATATCCATCTAATCTCTTAACCTCAACACTTAAGATTAAAGGATAACTTGATACTTTCTCTGCTGCTTTAGCAATCAAACGAGATTTAGCAGCAATCTTCTGCAGCCTGGACACCATATTGTTCAGAATCTTTTCTTTACGACCTGTGGGCGCTTGTATAGGACTGCTTGTATTTTCATTTACCAAAGAAGCAGAAGAACTTGTATTTGTGGAAGATGTTGATGAGAGGGTGGAGGAAGTGGAGGAGACAGAAGAAAGGCTGTCTTCAGGATAAATAACAATACCCTATAAAAAGAGAATTAAAAATAATTAAGGTACTTTGAGTCCATTTTTAATTGTGTGTACTAATTTTAGCAATTTTTAGTGACTAACGTAATAATCACTAATATTAATTAGTACATGCTAAAAAAATATATTTCGTGATCTTCATTAGGCATATTAGGTGTGGCTCAGAAATTTGCTAAAATTAATGCATGCTAAATCCGAGCGTTTAAAGATTGCTACATTTAATGGATGCAATTAATAGTAGGCTTAAGGTACATGTGACTGAATTAACAAAAAAAAAAGATTCTTTCCAGCCCCAAAAAATGCCTGTACCTTTAAATGCTTTCTAATCCACCCATTTTGTACAGGAAGGTTGCATCTCTAAAGCTTAATGACAGTTCTTCCTAGATACCAAATTTCACTGATTTATTGTACAACATAGCAAGAGATTGAAGGTATCAGCATTCATGGGAAGAGGATTGGCTTTCTGTACAACATAATGGAGTAGCAAGAGATTGAAGGTATCAGCATGCATTTGTGGGAAAAGATCCGTCTTTCATTTATAAGTAATTATTAAATACTCATATCTCTAAAAACTATCTAATGAGATTGTAGTACTTCAATACCTTAAAATATACACAATAATTATTAATGATACACCTACAGACCAGTGTACATGTATATAGCTGGAACGAGTAAACCACAACCAGGTGTGATACAAATGGTTTTTAGATTGTTTTGTGCTGGTAAAAATACATTAATTAATTATTTGTGACTTAATATTTAAAAAGACATTTTTTCTGTGCAATAATTTTGATCAAATGCTTACCTTCAGTCACTCAGTATTCTGCCATTTTGTACAGGATCTGGATGAACTTTAGTATCCAGGAAGAGCTATTAGTAACCTCCTTAGATACCAAATTTCGTTGACCTCTTGTACAAAATGGTGGAATGACGAGTGATTCAATAAGTGTTTAATATTTTGCAGGAAAGTGTATATACCTTTTCAAAGATCACAAATTACATACATATCTAATACTATGTTGCACGTACAAGCCCTGGATATAACAATGCATATCAACACACCTGTTCTTCTAACTCGACAGGAAGTTTCTCTTCCAATGATTTCGTTAGTGAGTTGTTACTCTCTTCATCAGATCCACTGCTAATTTCCTCTTCTTCAAGATCTCCATTATTTACCTTGAGCCTTAGTATTCTAGAACGACGTCGAGGATGCTCTGATGTATGTGGTGCTGGTGTTGGTGATGGTGATAGTGAGTGTGATTGAGGAGACGGATTCGAAGTATTAAAATGCATAATACCAGCAAAACTCTTTGGTTCTAGTTTGAGTTTAGTCTCGATAGTCATAGTAAAAGAGCCTCGATATTCAACCTCTAGGTATACCCAGATTCCTTGATTGTCAAGTTTAGGAAGTTTAAATGGACGTTTTAGTACCGGCATGTCCATTCCCATGTCAACATCAGTGACTTTAAGAGGTTCCATGAATGATGGGGTCTTTATACGTATCAGTTTCCTCTGAATTCTTGATGTCACCCATTTTTGCCATCTCTCTTCATGCCATACGTCCCAAGCTAGACGTGCCAACCCGGCATTTATCCAGCCAAAAGCAAGATTTGCAGAAAGTGAACTATTGATTGGTGATGGTCTGACAGAAGTTTCGTTTTGTGAGATTGTTGTTAGTTGAGTGGTATTAAATGTAGTAGTGGAATTCTGCTCACGAGAATTTGATTGCCTGGAAATACTAATGGTGTCATCCTCATTCACTGTCAAGTCGCTAGCAATAGAAAAACGGACTAATTCCGAGACTTGCTTATGAGAATGTTTGTTTACTGGTCTGTGCATGGGTCTGTGTTCATGTTTCTTTCCATGTGATTTGGAATGAGTCCGAGTGACACTCGAAGGAGAGGTAGCTTGTGGCATATATTTACCCATATAACGATAATAAATTTTCCAATCTTTTATGAGGTCATCGTATGTCTTACCCTCATTAGCACACCGGAATCGACGGAACCACTCCTCCTTTTCACGAGATGTGAAAGGAAAGAGAAATACTCGTCTTCTTGTATGTGTATTGTCCGACCAAGAGATACTCAAAGGAAACTTCTTACTCCATCTTCTTTTACGATTCTGAGCAACTTCTTCAGGAACAATTAATACCGAACAGTTCCTGATGTCTTCTGTGATAACTCCTTCTTTTGTTACGAAACTATCCGAAGTTTGAACTACTTTTCGATATCGTATCTCTAGCTGGAAGTCACTGTGTAATCTTACTTTAGCTGGTATTCTCTGACTTGGGTGATGAGAAGTAGGGTGATAATTATATACCATGCCAAACTTATTACTCTGAAATGAAAAAAAAAACAAGTTTTAAGTGATGATGTCATGTTTACGTATGTATAATTGAATGTATGTATGTATGTACAAATGTATGTATGTATGTATGTATGTATGTATGTATGTATGTATGTATGATGTACATGTATGTATGTATGTATGTATGAATGTATGTATATATGTATATATGTATGTATAAACTATATATGCATTTATGTATGTATACATGTATATGTATATATATAAGTATGTATGCATGTATGTATATATGTAAGTATGTATGCATGTATGTATGTATGTATGTATGTATGTACATGTAAGTATATATAATATGTACAGTGTACATGTATGTATATTTGTCTACTACAGTACATCTCTACTTCATGTTGAGCAAATTCAGAATTATTGGGTGTGGTTAGAGGGTGAACACAGCAAATATGAGGAAAAACAAATTGACAGTTTGGTAATACAAACTTTCAATTGTATTGTATATATTTTATTTTGTACAGCTGTGTTTATGTAGTGCTACAATGTAAATAATAATAATAAACATTTTTTAAAAATGTAGGGATATCAAAACTGAAAAGCAAAGTAACAACATTGTGATAGTACCTTAGCAATAAAATTAAACTAACCACTTCCACATAACCCTATATACAGAAGCTAGGTACATTGTAATGTACTGTAGCTACGTATTTAGGGTTATGTGGAAGTGCTGAGTTTAAACATTTCGGTTTACATTAATTATATGAACAGGCAGGCAAAAGTAGAGTGGTACAAGGCAGTGCTAAAGAAAACACAGAATTGAATGACTATATTTTTAGATAGATACACATTTGTCATAAATAGAATAGTGAATGGATTCAATGGACAGTAAATAGATTTCTGTATATATATAATTATTATACTGTAAGTCATGCTATTCAATTAGAGGTATTCATAATTGATAATAATTATTTATCCAAAAATAAAAGAAAAGTATGATGGTATGGCTAAACTATGGAGATGATTATCAACTACTGCTGAACTATAGCAGAGAGCATCACTGAACATCAAATGGTATGAATGTATGTATGATTTAACCAGTGGTTTCCCTAAACTGTAGCGCAATGGTGCAGAGCTACAATAACTTTTCTCCTCAAATTTTTTTTTATTAAAATAATAATAAGAAGCACTACATGATAATATTGCAACAATGTCTACTGACTGATTATATATCTGTGCTGGCACTGGTATAAGGGAACAGAACAGAATCAAGTGAGGGACACAGAATCTTCTGATTCTTGTTATAGAATTAAATATTTGTTAGCTTATTAACGAAGATGGCTTAATGAATACCCTTGGCTGGAATCAATTCCGTTAGGAAAGGTAACTAAAATGTTGTGTGCATTATGTAAAACGTTTTTTTTGCACAATCTCACTATGCTTTCTATTCCTGGGGAAGACCTTCATTTCATTAACGGTCATTCGTGTACAGATAAGTTATAAATATGAACTACATTCTAACCATGATGTGTTTACAAGTACTCTGTGATAGACAAAAGTCAATTATAACATTCCAAAAAGTGTTTTATGGATCAGTGAATACTATGCTACTTGTCACATGACTTTATAATAATACCTAGAACTGTAACTGTACTACTACTATTAAAAGGAATGGTATATGGTCACACATTGTCATTGAAGACAAATTGTTTAGACTAAGTGAGCTAGTAACGCTACACTAAAACACTGGTACTATATGACAAACTAGAGTACTAGTATTATACACTATATTGAGCTAGTAACACTACACTAAAACACTGGTACTATATGACAAACTAGAGTACTAGTATTATACACTATATTGAGCTAGTAACACTACACTAAAACACGGGTACTATATGACAAACTAGAGTACTAGTATTATACACTATATTGAGCTAGTAACGCTACACTAAAACACTGGTACTATATGACAAACTAGAGTACTAGTATTATACACTATAGCGAGCTAGTAACACTACACTAAAACACTGGTACTATATGACAAACTAGAGTACTAGTATTATACACTATAGCGAGCTAGTAACACTACACTAAAACACTGGTACTATATGACAAACTAGAGTACTAGTATTATACACTATAGCGAGCTAGTAACACTACACTAAAACACTGGTACTATATGACAAACTAGAGTACTAGTATTATACACTATATTGAGCTAGTAACACTACACTAAAACACTGGTACTATATGACAAACTAGAGTACTAGTATTATACACTATAGCGAGCTAGTAACGCTACACTAAAACACTGGTACTATATGACAAACTAGAGTACTAGTATTATACACTATAGCGAGCTAGTAACGCTACACTAAAACACTGGTACTATATCAAAATAGTATTTTATAATAGTGAGCTGGTATAGATATTATTGATGCACTGATAATTGGATTGGTAATTGGTATCGGTCATTATCGGCCATTATTTTTAGTATCTAGATGTAGCTGATATTGTAATAAGTGTACTAATAATAACTAGTACTTAGTGATAGTGGTACTATCACTATCATGTGGTTAACTACTCACAGCATACGATACTAATAATGTCATTTCTTGTGTAATTCACACGGGTTCGAACTATATTATATATATATTCTTGTGTCCACTTGCGCGAGTATGCGTTGTATACGTAGTTAAGGAAGTTGCATCATTCTGGGGGCTCAGTCATCTAATGGTTGTGGCACATAATAGAACACACGCTCAAGCTCTGCTGCAGCAGCAGGAAGAAAGAAAGCGGCTACGTAGAAACTGGAACTAATAGAATCTATTCTACCTGAAATATATTGCTAAAGTTCTACAAGATCCTTTAAAAGGTAAGAAGAGTAGGTAGTCAAAATAATAACTATAATAAGCTGTTGTGTTTCAGGCTTGATAAAGTCAGCCGAGATTATACTAAACGCTGGACACCAAGCAATCATAGGGATAGTTTTTTTTTCTATATATCATGAAACTTGACTAGTATAAATATTATAATTAGTACTCCATATGTATTAAAATAGATATTAACACTGGAATTACAATATTTAACACTGATACTATATTACAAGGTATGAATGGAATTATCATAATTACTAATACTAACACAACTTTAGTTTTATAATTAGACAAACATGTCATTAATTATACATGTACAATACACACATTACACACATAACATGTACACACCTACATGTACATGTAGATGCACACATGCAACCATACATGTAGAATATACATACAAACACATACATTATAACACAGGGATACATGTACACACCTACACGTACATGTAGATGCACACACACATTACACATACTCTACACATGCACATATAGCATGTATATATGTACACATATACATATATATAATTATGTCTGTACAGGTATAAATACATATGTAAACATACATTTACCAACATACACATTATAACACAGGGATACATGTACATACCTACATGTACATGTAGATGCACACATACATTACACATACTTTACACATGCACATATAACATGCATACATGTACATATATAGATGTATATAATTAAGTCTGTACAATATACATGTATAAAATACACGTGCAAACATACATTTAATTCCTAACTAATCTGATCATTACACATGTAAATGGACAGTTGAACAAAATGTTAAGATTACAACATAACACATAACACAACAATAGTACAAGTTAATTAGTTTCACTTTTATTCCCCTTGTATTCAGAAAGGATAGTGTGTAGTCACAAATAAGGGCATAACCCTACTCAATGCCAACAACAGTTATTTATGTATACATAGTTTTATGGGCTCCTGATATCATATATATAATATACATAAAATATATATACATGTATACAATGTGTATATATATATATATATATATATATATAAATATATATATATAAATATATATATATATATATATATATATATAATATATATTATATATATATATATATATATATACACATGTATATATATATATATAAATATATATATACATATATATAATTATATATATATATATATATATAATTATATATAATATTATATTACTGACTTTAAGCTCTCTACTGCTTTCAAAATCAACTATAATACTTTTTGGTAGCTCATCAAGACTGGGTAGTTCAGTTCTTTTATCTGCAGCCTTCCTTCTCTCTCTCTCACGCTCAGAATGTTGTACATATAACACAAATGCTGACCCGGTTGTCACATAGAAAACCAAAAATCCGGCCAGAAAACCAGCCAAATAGACGAAAGGATTTAGCGAGAAATAAAGATAGAGAAGTAACCATAGAAACGATAAAATAATTAAAGTATAGTCTTCTGACTGTTCTATAGTGTGTTCTAAGTCGGTATTAGATTGGTCCTTAGTAATAGAGGTCTCGGAAATCCTGCTTAGACCTGATGTATCAGACCTCATAACTCCTATGTTAGGATTTGATATACTACTAACAGAACTACTGTCAGTTGTAAAGGGGTCGGTATGACCGATTATTTCGTCAACTGAATTAGCAGACACTGAAGATATGGTGCTGGTCAGTGATACTGTGTCAGGGTCTGGAGCAGAATGGGGTCTTGTTTTATCACTAAACCCAGGTCTAGGGGGTCGCACTGGTACCATTTTACCCGAACGATTGAGTTTCATTTTTGTTCCCGGAGTGAGTTTGGAAGTTTCGGAAGTTACATGCAATAGCGAGGATGAATTGTTCAGTAAGCTAGACTGTGGCTCTGAGCTCTCAATATTTGAAGAATCAACATGATTGGTTGTTTGAACATGTGATTGTGGGAGTGTGTCATTCACTGGGATATCAATGGAATGGTCGTTAAGTTCGTAATCATCTTCAACAATAGAGAGTAATGGATGGTCCTCTACTTCTGAGATTGAAAGAGGTTCTTTATCAAATAAAATTGAGTCATCAGATCCCTCTATACTGGGTATCAGGTTAGATCTTGCTGACATGAACAATTCATCTTCAGTAATATCTTCTCTCTCCTGATCCTCTATCTGATTCGCAGTCTCCTCTTTTTCAAACACCTTCTCTTCTAACTCGTTGTCTTTGAAATAATCTTGAACACTACCATCAAATATAAGATCTTCTTTAGGTGATATATGTACATGTATGGCTTCTTCGTCTTTACTGATATCGCTAGAATGTGTCTCCACACCTGATGACACTATTCCTTCTTGTGTTTTGGTATCTGTTACTTCAATAATGGGCAACAAGATGGTTGGAGGTGAAGAGTCGTGTGTGTTCTCCAGTTCTGTTTTGTGATGATCTGCATCTGAGAAGCTAAGGAAGGACAAAGAGACAGAGAGGGGTGAGAAATACAGAGAGAGACAGAGAAAAAAGAGAAATACAGAGATAGACAGAGATAGACAAAGGTAGAGAGACAAAGAAAGACAGACAGAGACAGATGGAGACAGAGAAAGACACACAGAGACAGATATAGACAGAGACAGAGAGACAGAAACAAAGAAAGGCAAAGAGAGACAGAGAAACAGAGAAAGGCAGAGAGAGACAGAGATAGGGAGACAGAGAAACAGAGAGGAGAGAGAAAGATAGAGAGAGAGACAGAGACAGAGAGAGACAAATAAAGGCAGAGAGAGACACAGTGAAACAGAGAGAGACAGAGAGATAGATACAGAGAGGAAGTGTATGTATACAAACAATGTGACATTATTGAAATACATACCTCAAATTGTTAGTATCACTATGCAGTGTTTCAGAAAATGTATTTTCATTACCGCTTAAAATATCTATTGTGTCAGTGAACTCTCCACACCTGTCATATGCACTTGAATCATTAGGGAATGAACAACTGTCATTAGAACTTCCTTCAGTACCAGGAAGTGGTAAGTTGTTTTCAAACAGAAGAGCTTCTGGACTGTTTCTAGAGTATATGTGCAGACCTAATGGATCAAGAAGTTCGTCTGATTTCTCAACATGTCCAAAATAATCTTCATCAAGCATCGGTCCGTCTTCAAATAGAGAGGATTGCTGCTTGGATGATGAGAGCGAGGTAACTTCGTTTGAAGTTAGTCCGAATGGATCTGTATTAACTTCAATGGAGTGATTGTCACTGGAAGTTTCACCAAGAGTTGTATTCTTTCGCTGTAAATGGTCAACAAATTGGTTATCTTGCACATAGCTACCCTCAGGAGAGGAATGTGATGAGTAATAGTCCGATGTCTGAATGGCATCTAAATGACATTTTACATGATGAGAATCATCAAAATGGTTATGATGTGAGTCATCTTGTGACCCACTAGTATCCATGTTATCTGTATCAATGTCACTAAACTTGAATCCAGAAGTACCATGACTAGGTGGTCGTGGATATTTGTGTCGCAACTCGCCCTTGGCTGATTGAATCTGTCTCCTTACAACATCTTCACGTACTGAATGGAGTTGATTACGAGCTTTTTTTATATACTTCGACATCTTGATCACATAAGAAGTAAAGATAGTAGAGAGATAAACACTTCAAGTTTACACTCCGAATACGTTCTGTAATGTCGATGTAGTAAATTAGTGCAAGTTGAATCATACATATGGTTGAATTTACCTTCTAAAATTACTTTTGTAAACAGCAGATTGTCTCAAGTGGTAGTGTCCGTGTTTCTCAGCTCATTATAAGCATCACATAAAGCAGTCGAAGGATGTTATGACATTCCCAACACAACAAACACCCACTCCTAGGACCCCGTGTAAGGATATTTTCACAACGGTTCTTGATACAAATGAACATTGAACAATCAATGACCCATAATTAAATCAGTAATACATTAATAAACTATTAAGCTCTTGTTTTTAACTAGTACGATCAACCATCCAACTGCCATGGATATCCATGCTGACTCTAGCATCAATTGCAACAGCCTGGGTAATCCATTTGAAATTAATCATAGCTTCCATTTGGTTATTGATCAAAACAGTAATACCATCTACGATCGTTTTACTATTGTCACCAATGTCATAAGGAATCATAACAGTTAAGAACAAACTTGGTGTATTTGCTTTTACCCTTTCTTTCGAGTAGATTGTAAAATATGGTTGTGATTTCGAAGGATTCAGACGATATTGAGGAGCTTCAAATCCAGGCACTATTCCATGAGTACGCCCCTGTGCATCTCCCATATAAACAATTAGCTTTTTAGAACTTGGGGCGCGAGGGTGAAAACCAGGTGTAGACATACGAAATCCATATAAATCAAACCATCTACCATCCATTAGACTACTGTGATTAGTGCAAGAGAATTTCCATTGTGGTCCTGTTAACCATCCATCTTGATCTACTGTAGGTGTTATGTAATCTGCTATTATCAGAATCCCTTCTTGTAACAGTATCACTTGTCGAAACCACTGAGTGTCTTTTAGAATGAATGCTGTAATATTTACATGTCCATAACTATCACCATTGGTAGTTTCAGCCTTTGTATTAATCACTTCAGGAAAAAATGTTATATCTAACACACCCATTGTACCATTAGTAGATAAATATGTGGTATTAACACTGAATGGCCATTGAATATACTTGTATCCATTATATGTGGCACAGAAAGATTTGTCACAAACAGCACAGCCACACGTGTCATTTAATTTATAGTTTGATGACATCTTCCAGTGATAGCGTAAATGAGTGTAATTTTTCACATCAAATGAGTAACTAAGAGATGGTTTGGAATCTTTTGGACGTTTACTTGTAGTTATTTTGCTCGGATCACATTTGATTTTTAATGCCTTCTTACCAACTTTCGTATCATTAGTAAATTCAGCATTACTCCATGGAACCGAATTTTGAAAATCATCAACTAAAAGAGTACTATTTGGTCCAACTAGTTCCATATGATCTATGTATAAATAGATGGTTTCCTTGAATGGGTTAGGACACACGATACTTAGTTCATTGAAATGTCTGGTTACATAGGCTTTCCAATGCAAACTAGCCAATTGGAATCTCCTAGTAGGTTGATCATTGATTTGGTATTCATCTGGTTTAAAGATATCTGAACTCAAACGATATGGAAAGTACTTATCTCCTGTTTCACTGTATAGATACATAATTGGCATATTTGTATCATCTGGCATTGGATGTTGTTTAGACCAGCCAACATATAAAAATATAGTTTGATCATATTCATAATGTATCAGTGCTCCAACTTGCATTGGATTATTATGATAGATAGTTGAACTGGGATAGAGTTCTAACATCACATAAGGTGTACCAGAACCAGGCATTCGAGAAGGAGCTACAACTAATTTGTCTGGTATGTTGAAACTGAAAGGTTCACGTCTTCGAAGCACAGTACTTGACAAATCTTTGAAGATTGGTTTAAGAGCTTCATTCATCCACACACGAGCCATAGTTATCCAAAGAAGACAATCTTTATCCTTAAGTTCGTCAACATTTGCATACCTCCAAAACATGTTTGCAGCCCACCGAAAAGACGGATCATTGTATAAAGATGCTGCTCTTTCAAAAACAGCAGTAAAATAACAAGAACCCTCTGGAAAACCACTAGGTGGGTAACTGGAATCTTGTAATCCTCCTCCATAATTAGGTAGTGAAGCAGTAGGAGCAATCATATCTCGGTATTTTTCCAGCAATAGTTTAACACCATTGTTCACCAGATCATCAGTTTTGCCTAAAATATCTGAAAGCATAAACATTTTACATAGGAACATACCATTGTCTGCATTAGCATTTTCAACATATGTGTGACCATGTGCCCAGTCTTCCCAAGTATTTTGAACAAATGCTTTCCAACCTTTATTTTCGTCAAATTCTGGAAATAGTTGTAGTGCTGTTTCAGTGGCTAAAGCTGCACTTATGCCTTCATTCCATGCACCTCCCAAATGATTTGGCCTACAGTAGTCAGCTAGTGCTAGCTTGAAGTGGTCATCATAGGTTTGACTCCAAAGTGGGCCTTTGTTCATATCTTTGAGTGTCTTGTACTGAAAGGCAACTGGCCAACCTGTAAAGGAATTACCTTCAAATGGCAAGGAACCATTCTTTGTCTTGTTCTGCCAATACTCCACAAAGAGAGTGAGAGATTGGTGAGCTCTCTGAAGATAAACTTCGTCAGCAGTCAGGATGTACAGCAATGCATTTTCACATCCAATGCCGTCCTGAGGGTAAGTCAGTGTGGATTCCAATGAGAAGTTCTTAGCAAAGTCCAAGTAAGAGAGGAACAGCTCGGCCTGTACGATGCTGAAAGCTGAAACAAGCCATAGCACAGCATACATGCTTCAACCTAAATTTGGGGTGGGCTAGTTATGAAGAACAATAATTAATAACTTTACAAAATTCAATAAGTTTCAGACCCTTCAGGATATACAACTCCCAAAGAAAAATTGTGCAGTACAATTACATAAGAATTACAGTTCTTAATTACGCTTTACTGTCCAAGTTCCATGCACATCTATATTAACTTGTATATCATTTACAGCTGTTTTGGTGATCCAATGAAGTTTTATTGTAGCTTCCATGTCCATGATAGTTCCTATGTGTATACCACTAACAATCGTTTTGCTATCCTCCTCAAAATCATAAGGAATCATAACAGTTATAAACATAACGGGTGTGTCTGATTTTACCTTTTGCTTCGTGTAGATTGTAAAATATGGTTGTGATTTCGATGGATTCAGACGATATTGAGGAGCTTCAAATCCAGGAACTATACCATGAGTACGCCCTTGCGCATCTCCCATATAAACAATTAGTCTCTTGGAACTCAAAGTACGAGGGTGAAAACCAGGTGTAGACATACGAAATCCATATAAATCAAACCATCTACCATCCATTAGACTACTGTGATTAGTACAAGAGAATTTCCATTGTGGTCCTGTTAACCATCCATCTTGATCTACTGTAGGTGTTATGTAATCTGCTATTATCAGAATCCCTTCTTGTAACAGTATCACTTGTCGAAACCACTGAGTGTCTTTTAGAATGAATGCTGTAATATTTACATGTCCATAACTATCACCATTGGTAGTTTCAGCCTTTGTATTAATCACTTCAGGAAAAAATGTTATATCTAACACACCCATTGTACCATTAGTAGATAAATATGTGGTATTAACACTGAATGGCCATTGAATATACTTGTATCCATTATATGTGGCACAGAAAGATTTGTCACAAACAGCACAGCCACATGTGTCATTCAATTTATAGTTTGATGACATCTTCCAGTGATAGCGTAAATGAGTGTAATTTCTCACATCAAATGAGTAACCAATAGGTGGCTTGGAATCTTTTGGACGTTTACTTGTAGTTATTTTGCTCGGATCACATTTGATTTTTAATGCCTTTTTACCAACTTTTGTATCATTAGTAAATTCAGCATTACTCCATGGAACCGAATTTTGAAAATCATCAACTAAAAGAGTACTATTTGGTCCAACTAGTTCCATATGATCTATGTATAAATAGATGGTTTCCTTGAATGGGTTAGGACACACGATACTTAGTTCATTGAAATGTCTGGTTACATAATCCTTCCAATGCAAACTGGCCAATTGGAATCTCCTAGTAGGTTGTTCATTGATTTGGTATTCATCTGGTTTAAAGATATCTGAACTCAAACGATATGGAAAGTACTTATCTCCTGTTTCACTGTATGGATACATAATTGGCATATTTGTATCATCTGGCATTGGATGTTGTTTAGACCAGCCAACATATAAAAATATAGTTTGATCATATTCATAATGTATCAGTGCTCCAACTTGCATTGGATTATTATGATAGATAGTTGAACTGGGATAGAGTTCTAACATCACATAAGGTGTACCAGAACCAGGCATTCGAGAAGGAGCTACAACTAATTTGTCTGGTACGTTGAATCTGAAAGGTTCACGTCTTCGAAGCACAGTACTTGACACATCTTTGAAGATTGGTGCTAGTGACTTGTCCATCCACATATGAGCTAATGTTATCCACAGAAGACAATCTTTATCCTTGAGTTCATCAACATTTGCATACCTCCAAAACATGTTTGCAGCCCACCGAAAAGACGGATCATTGTATAAAGATGCTGCTCTTTCAAAAACAGCAGTAAAATAACAAGAACCCTCTGGAAAACCACTAGGTGGGTAACTGGAATCTTGTAATCCTCCTCCATAATTAGGTAGTGAGGCAGTAGGAGCAATCATATCTCTGTATTTTTCCAATGTCTCTTTAACACTACTGTTTGACAGATCGGTTCCCTTTCCTAAAGTGTCCGAGAGCAACATCATTTGACATAGAAACATACCATTTTCCACATTAGCATTTTCAACATATGTGTGTCCATGTGTCCAGTCTTCCCAAGTATCCTTTACATATGCCTTCCATGTTCCATCTTTGTCAAAATCTGGAAATAGTTCAAGAGCTGTTGCAGTGGCTAAAGCAGCACTTATGCCTTCATTCCATACACCTCCTGTTATGCTAGGTTTGCAATAGTCAGCCAGGGCCAGCTTGAAGTGGTCCTCATAGGTTTGACTCCAACTAGGAAGTTTCTCCATATCTTTGAGTGTCTTGTACTGGTAAGCAACCGGCCAACCTGTAAAGGCGCTTGCTTGAAATGGCAGGGAACCATTCTTTGTCTTGTTCTGCCAATACTCCACAAAGAGTGTCAGAGATTGATGGGCTTTCTGAAGATAAACTTCATCAGCAGTCAGGATGTACAGCAATGCATTTTCACATCCAGCACCATCTTGAGGATATGTTAGTGTGGATTCTGATGAGTATGTCTTGACAAAATCCAAATAAGACAGAAATATTTCAGCCTGTGAGATACTGAGAGCAGAAAGAAACAGCAACAAAATGGCATGCATTTCAAAACTGCATGGGCGGAGCTGATTATGAACAATTAGCAAATGGAAGAAGTTCTGGATCAGTTTCTTGCTTGTGTTCCTTTAAGGGATCTACAATGGAAAAACATGAATTTTTCCACTGAATATCAAAATGAACTTATAAAGAAGGTGATCATGCTTACTAGATAGTAGTATAGACTAGTTAGGCATGTTATGATAGTGTAAGTGATGAGTGTGGTAGCCATTACCTAAATAGATGATGACAGTGAGTGTAGACCTACTATCTCAATGATAAAAAAATAAATAGTTGTATGCTGAGCTATGCTTGCAGAAAAAGCAGAATGATGATCTACAGTGTGTCAGTACATGTGGTATTGAAAATAATATCTTTAACAAAATTGTAGATATTTGAAAACCAGCTAGTTGCTCATTATGCTCCAAGACGTGATTATCAACTTTCTTTCCTCAAGAGTCTTATGAAGCAGGTCAGGATTGTAATGTGTGTTTATTGTTCAACTTCAATTTGTTTTGTATGTACATGTAGGTTGAGAATAATGATAATGAGATCGTTGAACAGTTGTATGAAATATATGGCAAATTAATAGGTAGCCCTCCTGATTCAGATTATTGCTACAAGTCTTATAATTTGGTAATTATAAATGATTTGTAATTCTATAAACTATGTACCTTGTATGTATTTACCCTCACCACATAGCGTAGAGGGAACGGTATGGTAATCGTTTTCTGTGTCTGTCTATACATTAGCATATTTTAAAAATAAGTATGTTAGCCGTTTGAATGAGTTACTGGCAGATTCAAATTTATATTATACAAGGTAGAAAATTAAGGACAGGATTTTCTAAACCTTTCTTGTTGTGATATTATGACTATTTGTATAACTCTTTTTCCAAAACATCTGCTCATAATCGAACACATCTTAATTAACACATACAAGCTTACATTTTGATACTACTAGCAAAGCAATGCTTTAGAAGAAGTACAATTGAGGTAGTGACCACTACAACATCAAGTACTGACTGAGTATTCCTATATAGATCCTGACATTTGCTTTCTAGCTCATTATGTATATATGTCTAATAGTTTACATATATAGTTAAATACATAGACATTGTCTATGTATTTAACAATATATGTAAACTATGTCTGTATACAACTATTTTATGTAAATTGGTATGTATTTATGCGTATTGCACACACAATTTTAAAATTTATTTGTGCATGTTTGCAATATGAGAGTTGCATACCATTTGAATATTATATCACTAGATAAATTCATTCATATCATTCATTCTCCAGGCAGATTATGGCTATATCACATTAAAGGAGTCAATTCATCTCATATCAAAAGGAACAACAGGACTACACTCCTGGCAGGTTACAATTATCAAAAATACTTGACCTTTGTGTGATATCATTGAAATTACTGAAGTACAAACATTTTTGACAAACTTTGAGAAGTCGTCAGTCTGATGAAAGAATGTTCAATAATTTAAAATTGTTGACATGTACATGTAGTTGAATAGATGTATTAATTTACTATTATTTGGTTATCATTAATTTTTATCACACACATTTTCATCACAAACTTGTGTGATAAAAACTGTGATTCAGTAGTAACAAAAGACTAATAATCAATCATTCTTTTATTTTGCCTATAGGCTGCTTTTCATCTTACAGAATGGGTAATGGAACACACTGATATTTTTAAATCAAAGTAAGAGTTAAGATACTGAAAGGTGTTCGGGATTATCATTCAATCACATAATTATTGTACTATATTATTATGAGCCTGTGTCTAGTTTTGGTACAATGTATATATATATCATGGCTCTTTCAGTTAATATGCCAATGTCTGAAGGACTACTCTTGATCACATTCAACAATCAGCGATCTCTGTATGTACTTTTACAGATGTAGTGTACCCTTTCACCTTTAAAAAGAAACCTGTTTTTTTATATAAATTGTTTTTCAAATAGTTATCCAATGCACTAATTACCATTTGTAACATTCTTTAAGGTACATTAAACATTTTAAGGGGTTGTTTCACTTACATTTACATAGGTAGCTGTGCAATAAACACTTATGCATTTTTTAGTGTGCATTCTGTGATCAGGTGACTAGTACATGAAAATGTGATTGGCTCAATGTCACGTGATGTGCACCAATTAGATTTAGTTGGTCACTTCCTATGTCAACCCTTGGTAACTGATCACATTCCTAATTTTTCATTCGTAGACGCATATTGGAAATTGGATCAGGATCAGGTTTCTTAGGACTAGCTTTGTGTAGAGTATGCATCCCTCATTCTTATACATTCACTGACTGTGATGATAATGTATTGCAACTACTGAAAGATAATGTGAAAATTAATGGTTAGTTTTCTTGTGGCCATAATTTTGTTTGTTGTGCATACTTGTTTTGTGTAGAGTATTGTATTAGTAGTGTATGACAATAATGACCACATTTAGTAAGTTATATTATGTGTAGACATTTATATATAGTTTATACATATACACATATATATACATATACATATATAATTATTATATATATAATATATATATATATATGTGTATATGAATGTATGTATGTATGTATGAAAGGGTTTCATTCCTTGTCTATCATAATTATTATTGGTACTCAAATTCAACTACTTATCTTTATAGAAAAGAAATATGATGAAACCTGTGTCATAAAAGTTGAGAGATTGGACTGGACGTCTCCAAATCATATTGCTACCAATTCTTGTTATGATATAGTGATTGCATCTGGTAAACACCTCATTGGTATTGATATGATGAAAATACAGTTTCATAAGATATAGTCTATGATACTGAGTTAGTTGATGTGCTGGTACGAATGCTGAAAACAATAATCAGGTTAGTAATGGACCTACTGCTAGATGACAAGGTACAGACACTTTAACACTTTCTCCTATGCATTCACCAACTTACCCCCCAATTAACCAATCACCCCTCTCCCTAGTGTTCAACTTCAGACAATTGTTATCATTGCTTCTACTATTAGAAATGAAGATACTTATGAGTACTTTCTCAGAGCACTCGGTAAATCTGAAATTCTTATTATCTGTTATAACAATTTTCTTTTTTGTTGTCATTAGATAAAATTTTAGATAATGTCACTCAATGCATTTGTGATCCTCCAGTGAGACAAAGATTCTACTATGACAGAAGCACAAACATTCAAATTTTAAAGTTGTTTGTACAAACATAATGACAAAACTCTGATGTTTTTAACTAAGTGCTATCATTTTCGATTGTATTTCATTGGAAATATTTTCAAATTAATGAACTAATTTCTTCCTCTTTCAAGGTACATATATGCCTTGTGGAAGTCACGCAACTGCTCAATTGGAGGAGCTACCAATGCTTATCTGTATGAGGTTTATTCATGTGTCTTGTTTTCAGCTATTATCATGATCAATGAAAGATGTTTGACTTCATTGTTAGGATAGTATGAACATACCCATGTAGTGAGGTTGAGATATTTAGTTAGTAGACTTCCATTCAGTTGCTTTTGTATATGTTCTTGATCCAATGGCTGCCTTGGGTTTCTTTCCTTCAATAATCCAGTTGACTGGTGGAACATGCTGACCACCTTATTAAACATGGTACACTAATTCTCATATTCCATGCTCCCTCTAAATCCTTACTACATCAAGAATGTGTATTAACTATTAAGGATTATTTGCTTCAGTATTGCCCATCATTGTTATGCCATAATGTCCACATGTATAATTATATTGTTAATAATCAACAAACCATTATATCTATAGTGTAAACACAAAATAGTAACACTTTATGATTATTAATCAGTCCAGTGTATGCAGAAATTAAGAGAAGCTTAACAGTTATTATAATTATATTAAGTGGATTCATCAGTTTCACTTCCACTCTCTTCATCTTCATTTATTTCCTCCTCCTCTTCCTCCTCGTCAACATGACCTTCAAAATCTCTTAAACTACTTGTTTCAAAAGACTGTTCATCTTTTCCAAAACGTTTCTACACAAGAATAAAAGCATAACAACCACGATTTTGTTACAGTACTCATAATTAATTATATATTCATTTTAGGGCTATATAGGAAGATTCAAACCAATTTGCACACATGATGAAAAACGGAACCAAGTACCAGTTAAATAATTTATGCAGGTACCTGAGGACTACCCATTAAATTTTCAATTCAAATTTATCATGTTGGACAGACATGTTTTCAAATCTATTCTTAGCCCTGTCAATTTAGAGTCTTACTACAAGAGCTTCTAGGATATCAAAATCTACCTTATCAAAGACATTGAAACAAGTATTTAAATACTGGGTACTGTAATGCACTAGCACTAGCCCACATAATGTTACAACACAAATGATAACATAGGTACCTTTAAAGCAGTGGAGATATGGTTACCCAGGTGACGACAATACATTATCTGTGTTTCCACAACTTCCGAGATTTGAGAAAGTAAGAATGATGGAAGTTCAACTGGTACATTATTATCCTTAAGAGTTGTATATACATCCTTAGCCTGTGGAAATAGAATAATAATTCATTGGTAGTTCATTGGTAGTTCATTTATAATATAAAAACCCATTTCCTATCTATCATATCAGGTTTGTCATATTAATACACGGTTCTTGGCATAACCATTTGCTACCATAAATATAAAGCCACACTCATGTTGACTCAACACTAACAAAGATACACAAGTTAGAACAAATCTGTATGTACTTTAGCATTCATTTCTATTGTATATGGAAGACAAACATCCGGTTACACAAATTAAACCATGTGTTGCTAGGTTATGAATATTCATTACTTATCACCTTAACTACAGTAATGCATAATCCACACTGGTATCTGGAACTGTGCTTAACTGTAACAAACTGAACCAAAACATTTTGTTACACCCACCCCAAGGTGTACAAACGGAGCTTAGCTCTAGTTACAGTTCATTTGCGTTCACACTTGTCAAGGAGCCATACAAACTAGTGATGCCCCAATACATTAGTGTCTGGAACTGCATGTGATTAACTATAACCAACCGAACTTAAAACATTTGGTTCACACTTGTCATATAAGCATACTGAACTGTTCTCAACAAATGTGATCCAGATGCTAGCCTAATCAAGGTATAATACATCTTTGTTTAGTACCTGTTTCATAGCATTTTCAGCTCCCTCTCTGAGTCGAGTAGGAAGATATCCAGTAATACCAGAGAATGATTTCAAAAGCTCATAAATCTTTAGACTAGCACTTTTAGAGTAATCCAAAGCTTGTTGAAATAGATCCTACACAAAACAAAACGCATCAAATGACACATATACGTGTACAATCACATATACATGATAAACTACATGTAAGGTAGCTACTGTTTGCAGGTAAAAATGCAAGCGTTACACATATATGGTGATATGTATGATTTGCTAAAACAACACCAAATTACAAATGTAGGTTAATCAAAAGTGTTTCATTTAAAATTATTTCCTTGAAGCAGTCAATTTCATAAATAGATGCAAGTTAATCCTTAGAGTGCTAAGCCTGTTTTTAGCAATGCTTCCCATTTCCAAAACTGGTGGCTCTGCTGCAGATATTTCTTTTTTCGACATGGAGTACTACTTCTAGCAACTTGCTCACCAGGACTCAAAAGTTCCCAAGTGCTTTGTATATAGGACTAAGACAAATAGTGTTCGCCCTCTTTTGACAGCAAACAAAACGACTCCACTAATTGTTTGTACCAGCAACACCCAGGTTTTCCAGCATGTCTCAGCAACCCACTAGATTGCATGGGTGGGGTCATTAAAACTCGAAATTGTGTGGGTGATGCCTCCTTTGAACCCCTATCCCCCTGTACTCTATATTTAGGCCAAAAGGGCGTCCGAAAACAATCAATATTTTTAGCCATTTTCTTGAGCTTATCACTGAAACCAATTGCGAACATTTAGAGTGCTTCGTAATGCTAGGAACGCATTCCTAAGTACGTAAGGGTCAAATCAGTCCTCTAAGGGTTAATTAAACACAGTTTCTTGACTCAAGGATTACAAACAGTATGGTCACTGACTCACCAATTTGTAGTAAAATCTGCTGAACGTCTGAAATGTTTATTGTTACCACAATACAATTTGGAAACCTCATTATAGTGATGTTTTAAAGTTACACATTACTGCCTTTGTTACTAAACTTCATAATACACAAGTATATTAAATGTACACTTACATAATTATTATACATCATTTGGTAACTATGACGTCATAATGACGATACATTACAGATATGTACATTGTACAACCAATAATTTCACTACCTTTTTCTTTCCAAATTCCAAAAGCCACTTAATATCATCACTGTCAGACTTGTCTTCAGATTATTAACTATTGGGGTTCACTTCAACCCTCCCTGACTGTTTCATTTCTAGTTATTTTTGTTGAAGAGGCTCAGCATCTAATATAGAGTCTTGTAATTATAAATTATGTGAATAGAATCTACTGAATTCATCCTCATTTTCCATGCTGATCCAGTAAACCAAATTTCGTATTCGCATTCAGTATTGACCAAGACACAAAAATAAAGGAAGGAACTTCAAGGAAGGTGTGTCTAACTTCAAAACCACACTTTGAAGGCTTTCATGTCAGTCAGATTTGTGACTTTATCGTCAACTGGTTGATGATCCCTCACAGCTCAGTCTGGTATAACTCCAGAAATCCCAGGATCACACTAGAGGGTATGTCTTGTGTTGAAAATGTATTATATATATGAGCCTGTGAAAGCTAAAACCCACCTAAGGGTGAAAATTTTCGAAATTGAGTTTTTAACTTAAACTTAGTTTACACATGACAATAAACCCGAAATTTGAATTTGGTAAATGAGTATACTATATTTTATGAAATATGAAAACAAAAAGATGAATTTATAAATTCTGTGGTTTCTAGAAAACCAAGGTTAAAGTTCAAGCATGCAGTAGTAAGCAAAAAATTAATGTAAATCACTGTTCCATTGGAGGTGGATATAAGACATCCCTAAACTCTGGTAAGACATACTCTCTGACCTCATCATAGAGGTACTTAGCTCTGGCCGTAGAAAGTCCTGGTGGCAATAATACTGGAGGTAAGCTGTCCTGCTTGAATCCATCACTTCTAACACCTCGTTTAAGCAAATTAAACTGTGTTTCACTGTCATCACATGCATAACGAGTAAAAACAATTCCAGGGGATTCCTTGTTAAAACGAAAATGATGAACTTTCCTTATTCCAGGAAATAGTCTAAATTTTAAAGACAGAAAACTGTCCCATTCCCTCCATTCCCAATTGTATAGCTGTGTAGAGTTACACTTGGCTGAAAGGTCTATAGTACACTTAAGATGATTCATGGTGTCACAGTCGGATGATCTATAGCGCTTCTTTAACAGACCAAAGCATGAATCAACCATACATCGTGTATGCCCCACTCTCATAAATGATAAAATTATTTCATCATTGAAACCAACTAACGTACGCCACATGAAGTAGGCCAAAACGGTTTTATTTTTGGGCTCTTGATTGGTGTGGACTTTTAAGTAATGATGAATCATAGATATCACACAATTGGGTCCATGGGATTTCGATCCATTAATGCCTATCGTCTCTTTTTCATTGAAAATGTAATTCATTTGGTGAGGTTGGGCATTGCAAATACCAAAAATTTGTACACGCATAGGTACCTTGTAGTATAGAGGACCAACCTGACGAGCATGGTAAGGAAGAAAAACTTGCTGGGCAAAATCAAAGGTTAAATGTAAGAATTTAGGGATGCCGTCACCTGCAGCTATACTAGCCTCTTTAGATTTTTCAATAGCTGCTAAGTATGCATCACGTTCCTTTTGTGCTATACTTAAGTGTGCAGAAAACTTATCCAGTAGATTTTCTTTTTCATTCTCAGACACAGCCCGTTGAATAGCAATGCGAAAATTTTCACATGCCTGACATACATCTGTTCGTGGTGTCATGAACACAATATGTGGTACACATTGATGCCAGGCATCAATAAAACTTCGATATTGCATGAAAGGCTTTCCTTTCTCAGTACATGCATCCTGATAGTATTTATGAACTATTTTGTGATTTTGATGAGCAGGGAGATAAGTAGGTGCTTGATTGGCTCTACCACGAGGAGCAGCTGGCTGAGGAAGGCCAAATACAGTAGAATAATTCTTAATAAATGTAATAGCATCTGCAACAACATCAAAGGGATACGCATTATATGCTTTATGGCCTTTTGAACCATGCTCACGAGGCACAGGTCCAATTTCCATCAAATGGTTCTTAAGACTGCAAAGAGTAAACTCCCCCAAACAATGAAGAAAACAAAATGCCTTTTGACAAACAATTCGATGATCGAATGCATATGTAGCAGTAATCCTCCTCTTTTTAGCTGGTTTAGAGGAGCGAGCATGGGAAACAGTAGAAGGGTCTCGGATTAACAGCTGTAGTTTTCCAAGCAAAAACATATCACGCTCAGTTTTTGAAAATTCCATGATATTCAGCCTAAAATCTTTAACTTCTGAAACAGAGAACTGATAGCATCTATCACAACAACCACACCCCTTATCAAATTCAGCAGCTATTTTTGCTTCTTCTTCATCAACCATTAAAGTATTATCAGGTAAAGATGATTTTGAAGGTACAGTCATTTGGTTGACTTCATGTCTAGTAGATGAATCATCGTCACTAAGTGATATCACTTCATCTCTATCCGAACCATCATCAGTACACTGGAAATTTTCCTCCTCTTCTATCAAACTACTACCATAAAAATCAGCTTCTTCAATTCTTATTTGTTCCAATACTTCCAAATCAGTCAAAATAGAATTAGCCAGCCCTTCACTTGAAGTAGCCATGTGTACTATGGAATTAGCCAGCCCTTCACTTGAAGTAGCCATGTGTACTATACTTTCAATTAATGCCCAAAACACTCATTAATTTTAATAAAATTTTTGTTGCCTAGCAACAGTTAATATCACATCAATAAAGTGTATAAAACATGATAATTGGGCAATAAAATTTCACATAAAGCAAGAGGAGGTATAGTGCATTCTTAAAATAGGTTAAACAGAAAACATAAAATTTTGACCCTATTCATGAAATATCAATGCCACTACACTTCTTAAAAAATTCACCTTAACGTAGGTTTTAGCATTCACAGGCCCATATATATATATATATATATATATATATATATATATATATATATATATATATTACTTTGTGTGTAGATTTATCAGTATTACTGATTGCAGACCAAAAATCCAAAATTTTATTGTAATTAATAAACTTTTATTATTAATTTTTTGATACACAACATGTACATGTGTATCAAATCATTATACATCCAAGCATTGAGTAGTGTATGCATAGGGCATGAGAATTGACTTTGAGTCTCAAAACCTCAAGAACACGAAATTCAACACTTGCAAAACCTTACAGATAGTTCACTATTCTATCTAAAGTGTATCAGTAGAATAGTCACTAGGTGATCAAAATACTATGACTGGAACATGTAGAAGCCTCATGACCCACTTAAATTAGGCCACACCCAGTTTGACGAGTTGTCATTGATCTGTGTTCTACTCCCTATACCCTGTTATTATTGACCTTGAGCCACACATCTTTGAATTGTGTCATGTACATGTACATATACCGTGTATACATGTACATGTACTTGTTATACATATCTTAATTAAAACATATACGGGTACTATACCAGATGTTACATGTACATGTATGGATACATGTACATATACGAGTACACACATGTACATATACAATTATGTGTATATGCATATGTACACATACTATACATGTACATGTACATATAGTACTATACATCAGTGTATTATCTCAGTATTTTAGTAATTGCATTCTTTTGTAATAACTATAATAGGCATCAAAACCTTTTTACTAAACATATACATGTATTATTATGAAAGTGTTGGTACAGCTAATTGTAGTCATATTATAATGTCATATTAATGGACGGATCCACACAAATTAATGAGTACATGTATGATTATTGTATAGACTATATGTAAATTGCTCTCTGTATTACATGATCTATTTTACACATATAGACTAACCCACAGCTCTTAAGTCACTGTCTCTTCTGGTCACCATTAAAGTAGCTTTCATTCTTTCAAGATGTCAGTGATAAAATAGCGAAAGAATCTCCCATGTCTCCTGTGGTCCATTCATTAGAAAGAGGAAGTGTGAGTACTATTCAGAAGGGATCACATCAGTGATAAACAAAGACAAAGTATGTGTGATATATAATTATAAATGTAATGTAAGGACTTGTAATGTCTGATGGACTCTGTCTATTGATCTGTTTATGATTTATATATTCATACTATAGATCTTCATTGAGAAATTTATTAAGAGCAATGAGAAATAAAGTGAAATATTGTTTTGTCTTCTTGTATTGTAATTTTTAAAATCAAAAAGCAGATTAATTTGTGTGTGTGTGTGTGTGTGTGTGTGTGTGTGTGTGTGTGTAAAGTATTTACTGCATGCTTACCAAATTCTGTTAGCTTAGGCAATAGCAAGTGTTAAAATACAAGTCATTGTTAGTAGTGTTCCAATACCTTTATCTACCAATGGATTTCTCTCTATTTGAAGTCTATTTCACATTAGCTTGGACTGATATCAACTGTAATTATTTAAAGTGACAAAATATCATTCATCGAGCAAAAATAATATTCTACCTTAGAAGAATGAGTAGTTAACTTTATATATCATGTGATCTTCTGTTATTGCTATCAAGATGGATACAGAATGTGATACTTTAATGAAGTGAGTCATTAATGTATTTTGAATGTTTCCATGTACATATACAACCTCCCTAATATTAGGCTAGCTAATAACTCATTGCTACCAATAATAATTAATTGTAGTCAGTAGTACATTATAGTAGTGATGTACTGATATAGATGTTTTACTAATAATCCAGATAGCAGATAATTGCATTCATATATCTGCCATAATACTCCCATGTTGTGTGAATAGATAGACCTAAAAGAATAATATTATTACCCAAGATCATTAGGTTTTCTTGTACGCAGAGACTCAAACCTCTAAATGTTGTCATTACATGTGACCTGTGTTCCATCAAAAGAGATTAAGGCTCTCATATCAGAATTGTGACTTGCTACCAAGTGGTCAAGGATACTACACAGCTCAGTCAGGATCACATTAGAGTGGTAAGTCTTGGTTGTTATGAGTGGGTGTAAAATGTGGAACATGGATTATGGATTACAGACCAATTTGTTTCCGTGCTATTCCTACATAGAGAGTATACTACCATACTCTCTGATATATTTGAGACAGATGGTAGGACTTGGAATTTATGATTACTTCTGAGTTATTGATTTGTTCATTTTTTATTTTAAATGTTTCGTCCTATAGATCTTCGCAAATTCAGATCTCAAGATACCTCATTGAGGGATTTATTAAGAGATAAAGTGAGATAATAATGTTTGTTTATACATGTATATACATTGGGATCCTCTAGTACATGTAAATTTTGAGAATTTCTTGCTTTTGAGTAAATGCAATGCTGTCCTTTTTGTACCAAATGTGAAATCAACTTGTGTGGTTTGAAGATAAGATGTAATTTAGAAGGAGGCTGAGCAACGCCACCATTTTGTGACAGATTGATGATACTGTTGAGTGGTCCCAGTAATACCTATATATTTTTTAATGTTTTATTATTTTATAACATAACTTAAACTAATGAGATTTTATTTTCTATATCAGTTTTCAGAAACATCATTATCGTGAACTTCCAGAGAACCTGAGACATAGTTTAGGATCCATTCCTGAGGAATTTGTATTATATTTCACATCTCGTTTCCCTTCTCTTCTCATTCATACTTATAAAATGTGTAAATCAGAAACACCATTTCACTCTATTATCAGTCAATCAACACTGCCTTATAAATTTATATAACATATTCAATTTTTATAATACATCATGTTCAATTTTATTTCAATTTTTATAATACATTTCATTTTTATGCTGGCTTTTTAAAATTTAGATTAAATATTTGAATCTGGACCTATTACCGATATCACTGTACATAGTAAATAACAGATTGTGAGTAGGAGGCTCCTATTCTGTAAGTGCACACTGTAAAAATATAATTGTTAAATAACACATGTAGTACAGTGTAAATTATAATTTAATTAAGTTGTTATGACTGCATGATAACATAGGCCTACTCGTATCAAATATCATGTCCATAATATCTCATATTAGATGCACAAAGAAGGTTTCGAAACCTAAAACGATTTAATCTATTCTGCCCCTTTGCTGATAAGGAAATTACAATTAGTACAAGTACATGTATGTCACCATGTAGTCATAACAACATGCCTGACCTATTAAATTACATTTGCCACTATTCTATGCAACTGTAGTCTACTAACCAATAAATTAGTTTTTTTATTTTTGTATATATATAGTGTATGTGAAAGCATACAGTAATGTATGTTATTACTAACACTGCAAAATAAAAATTATATCATCTATATATAATTATCCTTGTCTGTCTGTCTGTCAAATTCACCCGCAACAAAGACCCAAAAAATCCTATACGTAAGAAACCATGGCGACCACGTTAAACCGCGCCCATAAATTTGCAAATGGAGAAGAGAGAAAAAGAGTTAAAAAGTTGTTTTATTTTAAATACTCTAGCCTTCAATATGCAAATTGATAAAAAAAGATAATTTAAGAGAAAGAAGAAGCAATCAAAAAAGGTATCAAAGAAAGTTAGGCCCTCAATGTCACACAATCAGATAAGAGAATTATCTTATGATTAATAGAGAAAAGAATGAAAGTTGAAAACATCCAAGATGACACTGATAGATCAGCATTAAGTTGGCCAATGGAAGTATAAAAGAATAATGACATTTCTGAAATGTGTTTTTGGTGAATAGGTGTAAGTTGTATGAACTAGAATAGAAGATTGAGTTTGACAGTATATAGTGTCTATGTCTGCAATTGCTTGAACAATTCTAACACAAACAGGAAGACATGTTACACTGAGTGATAAGATGAAAGACAAAGAAAAAGGCGTTTCAGTAGAACAGGAAAGACAGACTAGATTGAGCAAATAGTTCGTGTACAAATGATGTTATGCAAATCATACAGAATGTCATGGATGAAATTAGTCCATATGTTGTTGCTTATAAGTACATGCATGAAGTTCAGCAAGAAGGACAAGGGTCTGCATGTGCAGAAAATAGAACACCAAGAGAGGTAAAACTTTTTTTTCAAACGGGGTCCTGATCAGAGCCTGGGGAAGGTACAATGAGCCAACTCATGACGAGGTAGCTGCTGTTTTCATTCGGGAAGATGGTGCCCACCTGCTAATAGAGATGTTGTAATCTATCCCAAAGATACACCACCACAGTGTATCTCTTATATCCTTTTCATCGTTGATTGTCGACATTGTCACAAATAAATGAAATAGCGTTATGATTTGAAAAGTGTTGCTATATCGACATGTTTAAATTTAAAAAAATTTTGTTTAGGTTGGCGTTTATATAGCATTTTTACTCTTTCATCTTTATAATTTATAATATTTTTTATTTAAAGGACTATAACACATTATGAGTTTACGAGCGCCTAGCGAAATAACGGCCAAAGGCCGTTGGCCTAAGGCAAAGACAAAGAAAGAGGCGTTTCAGTAGAACAGGAAAGACAGAGTAGATTGAACAGAGTTAGAGAGAGAGAGGAGAGACGTATCATTTAGTTTATAAATTTATGATTCCAGATAATTCTACCAAATTACACTAGAAAATACCTCGCTTGACTAGCTTAAACTGCCAAAAGCAAGGTAGACAGCATGATGAAGAAAGATAAGATGAGCATGTATGCATTGTTTATTTTTGTCATTCATCATTACTCTTTCATCTTCATAATTTCTAATAATTTTTAATTTGATGATTGATTTATTTTAAGACATTATGACTTTACGAGCACCTAGCGAAATAACGGCCGAAGGCCGTTATTTCGCTAGTAATAAATAATTATAGGATATGGATGTGAGGATCCAATACCGCACAGATGCAGATACCGGGAAATATTACGAGTTGGATACAGCGTTGCCACGAGTCCAAAGGACTGAACATATAAAAACCTCTCTATTTTTACATTTTATCATACACAAAACTTACCTCCGTTAGAATTTTATCACAACTCATGTTTACTAACTTGACCATCGTCAAAATTAAAGAAATTAGAGAGTAATACAGTCTAATACTTAGCAACATGTGACACGCTGTAAAATAAAACATCCGGTCGGGTGATTTTCTGTACAATAAAACTTCCGGTCACGATCACGCGAATTCAGTACAATACGGTATAATTATTAATAATAATAATTATTATTAATAATTAAATTTAAGTTAAAGGCTTAAAGCCTTAAATAGTTGAGGTATGCAAAGCACTTCCTGCCAGTCCTGACACTGCTAAAAGGTAAAATAAACTCATTGTATTCTCTTTATATATTGTAATATACTTTTTAATGTAGCTCTAACAGTAGCTATTATGTCTGATCTAACTCCTGTTCCAACACTCGGTAAATTTGTGGAGGAGGTTGGTAAGGAGCCACAATGGTTTTCTCTGGGTGTTCATCTCAACTTAGCCCACGATGATCTAAAAAGGATTGAAAATCAATACAGTTGTCAAGGAACTAATCGCTGCGTAACTGAACTATTTATATGTTATGAAAAGAACAAAAAGCCATGTTGGAAGGATATTGCTGGAGCTTTTGAAAAGATTGGAGATCATAATCATGCAGGTCAGATAAGAGATAAGTATTGTAATTTATTTGAACAACTTTTAAGTACTCAAAAGGATGACAATCGCGAAGGCACTCCCAGCGATATTGAAGACCTAGAATATAATTCAGCTGGTGGTATCCTTGATATGGCCTGCAACACATCGTTATCTCCAGTGTATGAAACAGTACAAGTAGAACCCAAATTTTTTAGAGGTTTTGATCATCTTCGTGCGCAATATTCCATGCTGGAAACAGAAGCGAAAAACGTTCTACAAGAGCAATCGATTTCACTTGACAAGTTGCAACAATTTTTATACAGACAACGCAAATTAAAACCACTTTCATCAGAAAAAGCTACTTTAGATAATGTATATAAGAGAGTGTGCAAGCGCTGTAGTTTTCTCTACTTCTATCTTTTAGAAGATTTAGTAGAATATTTCCTCGGAGAGGTAAAATACCTCAACGATATGTTTGAGAAGTACAAAAGTGACCTAGAGCAATTCAAAGAGTCTACCTCCATGAAAGATCTAAGTGAAAAATTAACAGGTGAGCTACCTGGAAGGGGTAAAGTGATTAAATTGAAGCTGGCAGATATCTGGGATAACGTGGTCATAAAGAGGTTTGAAACGTTAGTCGGGGCTCTTTTTTGTGAACCTAATAAACATATTCGGGCAATGAAAGTTTCCAAGGGTACCGGTTGTATGCTGGTGTACTGGAAGGTTACTAAAATTAGTAACAACAGATTACTGAGAGTTCAAACTAAATTTCCTCATTTCTTGAAGGCATTAGGTGTATTATCTCTTAGCATTGATAATGAAGTTATTTTTAAACAGAGTACTAGACATAACGGTGAGTTCACTACCCTAGACAATGCTCTATTGAACGCACTCGAATCTGGTTTCGTAGCACCTGTAGAGGTTCTCCTAGCAGTAGGTGGTGATCCTAACACACTGACTAAAAGGGGTGAGAAGGTTATATCTGTAGCATCAAAGATGAGGGATAGACAAAGTGTTTATGCTTTACATATAGCATGTATTTACTGTCATCTTGATGTAGTTAGTCTATTACTTAATGCTGGTACTTCACCTAATGTAGTGACAAGTAAGTCTGTTACTCCTCTCAATATTGCTTCTCTTAAAGGCAATCAAACTATTGTTACAACACTCTTGAATTCAGGGGCTAATCCAAACATACCATCAGAAAATGGCTTCACCCCCCTCATGACCGCTACTGCAAATGATAATATTGGAGTCGTACAAACTCTATTGCAATATATTCGATATACAAATTTACAAAACAGATATGGAGAAACAGCCCTCTATCTTGCGTGTAAATTAGGACACTTTAGTATTGCCTCTCTTCTCTTGGCCTTTGGATCTAATCCAAATATTGCTAAATATAGTGGCTCCACTCCTCTAATGGCGGCTAGTCAAAAAGGTCACAAGGTTGTTGCTGAATTACTGCTAAAGTTTGACGTTAATCTAAACAATCGAGACAATAATGGAGAAACAGCTGTTTATCAAGCCTGTGTTAATGGACATCTGGCTGTTGTTACTACTCTCCTCACCTCTGCAGCTGATCCGAATAAGATTACTAATAATGGTGAAACCCCTCTAATGGAGGCTAGTTTCAATGGCTACAATAATATTGTCAAGCTACTGCTAAAGGCTAATGTTGATCCAAACCTAAAAAACAAAAAAGGAGTAACAGCTATTTATCTTGCAAGTATAAATGGTCATCTTCCTGTTGTTACTACTTTTCTCAATTCTGGAGCAGATCCAAATATCACCACTAACAATGGTCTTGCTCCTCTACTTGTGGCCAGTAAAAATGGTCACAATGATGTCGTTGAGCTACTGCTAAAGGCAAATGTTAATCCAAACATTCAAGACAAAACTGGAGCAACAGCTGTTTATTTTGCCTGTCAAAATGGTCATCTTGATGTTGTTACTACCCTCCTCAACAATGGAGCTGATCCAAATCTTGCTGACAATAATGGTGATACACCAATAGCTGCTGCTATTCGAAATAGTCACAGTGATGTTGTTGAGCTACTAGTAAAGGCTAATGTAGATCCAAACAGTCAAAATGAAAATGGAATAACAGCCATTTATCTTGCTTGTAAAAATGGCGATCTCACTTTTGTCACCACTCTTCTCAACTTGGGAGCTGATATAAATCTAACAGACAATTTAGGTGGTACTCCTTTAACTATGGCAAGTGAAAATGGTTACAATGATGTTGTGAAGCTACTAATAAAGTCTAATGTTGATCCAAATCTTCAAGACAAAGATCGAGAAACAGCTATTTATCGTGCTTGTGAAAATGGTCATCTTGATGTTGTTACTACTCTTCTCAACTCTGGAGCTGATCCAAATATCACTACTAACGATGGTGTCACTCCTCTACTGGTGGCTAGTCAAAATGGTCACAAAAATGTCGTTGAGCTACTACTAAAGTGTAATGTCGATCCACATGCTCAAGACAATGATGGAGAAACAGCAGTTTATTGGGCATGTTATTATGGTGATCATTCTGCTGTAACTACTCTTCTCAGCTTTGGAGCAGATCCAAATATCCCTACTAAAAATGGTGAAACTCCTCTACTGGCAGCTAGTAAAAATGGTCACAATGACATCGTTGAGCTACTACTAAAGGCTAATGTTATTACAAACCATCAAAACACATTGGAAGTAACAACTATTGATAATGCCTGTCAAAATGATCATCTTGCTGTTGATCCAGGTTTTGCTCCTCTACTGGCGGCTGGTAAGAATGGTCGTAATGATATCGTTGAGCTATTACTAAAGGGTAATGTCAATCCAAACATTCAAAACACAAATGGAGAAACAACTATTTATCTCGCTTGTGAACTTGGTCATCTTGCTGTTGTTATTTCTCTTCTCAACTATGGAGCTGATCCAAATATCTCTACTAACAATGGTGACTCTCCACTACTGGCGGCTAGTATGAACGGTCACAATGATGTAGTTGAGCTACTACTGAAGTATAATATTGATCCACATGTTCAAAACAAAGATGGAGAAACAGCAGTTTATTGGGCATGTCATTTTAGTGATGTTGCTGCTGTGACTAATCTTCTCAACTCTGGAGCTGATCCAAATATCGCTACTAACAATGGTGATACTCCGCTACTGGTAGCTAGTAAGAATGGTCACAACGATGTCGTTGAGCTACTCCTAAAGGCTAATGTCGATCCAAACATTCAAAACACAAATGGACTAACAGCTATTTATTGCACTTCTCGAAATGGTCATCTTAATGTTGTTACTACTCTTCTCAACTCTCGAGCTGATCCAAGTATCACTACTATAGATTGTGGTTCCAGTACTCTAATGGCAGCTAGTGAGAATGGTCACAATACTGTTGTTGAGCTACTGCTAAAGGCTAATGTCGATCCAAACATTCAAAACAATAATGGACTAACAGCCATTTATCTTGCTTCTCGAAATGGTCATCTTGCTGTTGTTACTACTCTTCTCAACTCTGGAGCGGATCCAAATATCTCTGACAATCCTGGTGGCACACCTCTAATGGTGGCTAGTCAGAATGGTCACAATACTGTTGTTGAGCTACTGCTAAAGGCTAATGTCAATCCAAACATTCAAAACACAGATGGAGAAACAACTATTCATCTCGCTTGTGAAAATGGTCATCTTGCTGTTGTTACTACTCTTCTCAACTCTGGAGCTGATCCAAATAGCACTACTACAGATTATGGCTCCAGTACTCTAATGGTGGCTAGTCAGAATGGTCACAATGCTTTGGTTGAGCTACTTCTAAAGGCTAATGTCAATCCAAACATTCGAGACACAAATGGACTAACAGCTACTTATCTAGCTTGTGAAAATGGTCATCTTGCTGTTGTTGCTACTCTTTTCAACTCTGGAGCAGATCCAAATATCCTTGACAAGTATGGTTACTCTCCTCTAATGGTGGCTAGTATGAACGGTCACAATGATGTAGCTGACTTACTACTAAATTTTAATATTGATCCACAAGTTCAAAATGAAGATGGAGAAACAGCTATTTATTTTGCCTGTCGAAATGGTCACCATGCTGTTGTTACTACTCTTCTCAATTCAGGAGCGAATCCAAATATCCCTAAGAAAGATGGAGTAACTCCTCTACTGGCATGTTTTGAGGATGGTACTGACAATCATGCCATTGAGCTACTACTAAAGGCTAATGCTAATCCAAACGTTGAAGATAATGATGGACAAACACCAGTTTATTGGGCATGTTATTATGGTGATGCTGCTGCTGTAACTACTCTTCTCAACTCTGGAGCTGATCCAAATATCACTACTAACAATGGTGATACTCCTCTCCTAGTGGCTAGTAAGAACGGTCAAAATGATGTAGTTGAGCTACTCCTAAAGGCTAGTGTCGATCCAAACATGCAAAACACAGATGGAGAAACAACTATTTATCTCGCTTGTCAAAATGGTCATCTTGCTGTTGTTGCTACTCTTTTCAACTCTGGAGCAGATCCAAATATCCTTGACAAGTATGGTTACTCTCCTCTAATGGTGGCTAGTATGAATGGTCACAATGATGTAGTTGAGCTACTACTAAAGGCTAATGCTAATCCAAACATTCAAGATAATGATGGACAAACAGCAGTTTATTGGGCATGTTATTATGGTGATGCTGCTGCTGTAACTACTCTTCTCAACTCTGGAGCTGATCCAAATATTGCTACTAACAATGGTGATACTCCTCTCCTAGTGGCTAGTAAGAACGGTCAAAATGATGTAGTTGAGCTACTCCTAAAGGCTAGTGTCGATCCAAACATGCAAAACACAGATGGAGAAACAAGTATTCATCTTGCTTGTGAAAATGGTCATCTTGATGTTGTTACTACTCTTTTCAACTCTGGAGCAGATCCAAATATCCTTGACAAGTATGGTTACTCTCCTCTAATGGTGGCTAGTATGAACGGTCACAGTGATGTAGTTGAGCTACTACTAAATTATAATATTGATCCACAAGTTCAAAACGAAAATGGAGAAACCACTATTTATTTTGCCTGTCTAAATGGTCACCTTGCTGTTGTTAATACTCTTCTCAATTCAGGAGTGGATCCAAATATTGCTACTAACAGTGGTGACACTTCTCTACTAGTGGCTAGTAAGCATGGTCACAATAATGTCATTGAGGTACTATTAAACGCTAACGTTGATCCAAACATTCAAAACACATTGGGAATAACAGCTGTTTATCATGCCTGTTATTATGGTGATGTTGCTGCTGTGACTACTCTTCTAAACTCTGGAGCTGATCCAAATATCATTGCTAATAATGGTGACACTCCTCTACTGGTGGCTAGTAATAATGGTCACAATGATGTCGTTGAACTACTACTAAAATCTAACGTTGACCCAAACATTCAAAACATGGGTGGCATAACAGCTGTTTATAATGCCTGTCAAAATGGTCACCTTGCTGTTGTTACTACTCTACTCAACTCTGAAGCTAATCCAAATATTGTTACCCATTTCAGTGGAACTCCTCCGCTAATGGTAGCTAGTCACAATGGTGTTGTTGAGCTACTACTGAAGGCTAATGTAAATCCAAACATTCGAAACACAAATGGAGAAACAGCTATTTATTCTGCTTGTCGTAGTGGTCATCTTAATGTTGTTACTACTCTTCTCAACTCTGGAGCTGATCCAAATATCACTACTACAGATTATGGTTCCAGTCCTCTAATGATGGCTAGTATGAATGGTCACAATACTGTTGTTGACCTACTACTAAAGGCTAATGTCAATCCAAATGTTCAAAACACAAATGGAGAAACAGCTATTTATTCTGCTTGTCGTAGTGGTCATCTTAATGTTGTTACTACTCTTCTCAACTCTGGAGCTGATCCAAATATCACTAATACAGATTATGGTTCCAGTCCTCTAATGATGGCTAGTATGAATGGTCACAATACTGTTGTTGAGCTACTACTAAAGGCTAATGTCAATCCAAATGTTCAAAACACAAATGGACTAACACCTCTTTATCCTGCTTGTCTTAATGGTCATCTTGATGTTGTTACTACTCTCCTCAACTCTGGAGCAGATCCAAATATCACTGCTAAAATTAGTGACACACCTCTACTGGCGGCTAGCAAGCGTGGTCACAATGATGTCGTTGAGCTGTTACTAAAGGCTAATGCTAATCCAAATGTTCGAGACAAAAGTGGAGTAACTGCTGTTTATCTTGCCTGTCATAATGGTCATCTTTCTGTTGTTACTACACTTCTAAATTCTGGAGCTGATTTAAATACCGCGAGCAATTTGGGTGGCACTCCTCTAATGGTGGCATGTCAGAATGGTCAGAGTGGTGTTGTTGAGCTACTACTAAAGGCTAACATTGATCCTAACATTCAAGATATATATGGAACAACTGCTTTGTATCTTGCTAGTCAAAATGGTGATCTTGCTACTGTTGCCATGCTTTTGAAATCTGGTGCTAATCCTAATATCACTACAACAGATTATGGATCCAGTCCTCTACTATCAGCTAGTAAGAGTGGTCACAACACTGTTGTTGAGCTATTACTAAAGGCTAATGTCGATCCAAATGTTCAAAACACAAATGGACTAACACCTATTTATTCTGCTTGTCAACATGGTCATCTTGATGTAGTTACTACTCTTCTCAACTCTGGAGCTGATCCAAATATCACTAATACAGATTATGGTTCCAGTCCTCTAATGATGGCTAGTATGAATGGTCACAATACTGTTGTTGAGCTACTACTAAAGGCCGGTGTCGATCCAAATGTTCAAAACACAAATGGACTAACACCTATTTATTCTGCTTGTCTTAATGGTTATTTTGATGTTGTTACTACTCTCCTCAACTCTGGAGCAGATCCAAATATCACTGCTAACATTGGTGACACACCTCTGCTGGCAGCTAGTAAGCGTGGTCACAATGATGTCGTTGAGCTGTTACTAAAGGCTAATGCTAATCCAAATGTTCGAGACAAAAGTGGAGTAACAGCTGTTTATACTGCCTGTCATAATGGTTATCTTTCTGTTGTTACTACTCTTCTTAATTCTGGAGCTGATCCAAATATTGCCAGCAATCTTGGAGGCACTCCTTTAATGGTGGCTAGTATGAATGGTCATAATGATCTCGTTCAGCTACTACTAAAGGCAAATGCTAATCCAAATGTTCAAGACAAAACTGGAGTAACATCTGTTTATATTGCCTGTCATAATGGTCATCTTTCTGTTGTTACTACGCTTCTAAATTCTGGAGCTGATCTAAATATCGCAAGCAATTTGGGTGGCACTCCTCTAATGGTGGCAAGTCAGAATGGTCAGAGTGGTGTTGTTGAGCTACTACTAAAGGCTAAGGCTGATCCTAACATTCAAGATGTATATGGAACAACTGCTTTGTATCTTGCTAGTCAAAATGGTGATCTTGCTACTGTTGCCATGCTTCTGAAATCTGGTGCTAATCCTAGTATAGTGAAGTATAATGGATGGAATAGTCTAATGATAGCTAGTGCTAAGGGATATAGTGATTTAGTTCATACTTTCATTGAACACAATGCTAATTGAACCACGAAGCAGTTGGTAGAATAACATCATTACCCAATATGGACATAAACCAATTGTGATATTCTTCAATGCAGCAGGTGCAGATCCTAATGTAATGGACAGCAATGGAATGGCGCAACTTGATGTTCTATTATAGACTCGTAGTTGGAGTATTTCGCATACACGAACATCAAAACAACATGCCAGTGGTCAATCAGTTGATTCAGGTATAGGTTTTGATGCTCCTTCATCAGTGCTATCTACTAGTTCTCAAGCTCCTTCATCAGTACTATCTGCTGGTTCTGAAGCTCCTTCATCAGTACTATCTACTGGTTCTGAAGCCCCTTCATCAGTACCATGAGTTAGATGATTAGTAGTACATGTAATATGGTATATAAAGGCATGGCATTTGATCAGACTCTAATGGCAGTATTGAAACATCTTTTTCCCTTTTTAATCATCTCGAGACTTGTAGTAAATGTTACAGGATTTGAAGTTATTCTCATCTCATCACATTCACGATTTTAACTTATCATAACCAACCAGCATAAATATCGAAACTGCATTATGGTTTGTCAAAGTGACAGAAACACACGTGTCCTCGTAATTATGAACGCAATTCAGACAAGATTAAGAACTTAAGAAACTATCACAGGATCTTCCGTTATTGCTATCAAGATGGACACAGAATATGATGCTGTAATGAAGTGAGTCACTAATGTACTTTTAAAGTTTCCTATCATTAAAATTTAATTTATGTTTCACATGTAAAACTTCTCTTGTATTATGTACTAGTTGCTGACCTCTTACACTTTGCACTCTCATGCATGTTTTCTGTATTCGTCCTTGTAGTTCATATCCACTAGGACAAGAATAGGTAGCAGCGTCTCCTACATAGCCTGTTGTTATACTTACTTGACCAAATGTAGGAGTTGTTAGAGTCTCACATGTTGGTTTCAGTTGACAGTTCTGAAGAAGGCTAGCTAGTAAGCTATAGTTACCCTATTTTAATATAGTCAGGAGGACATTGTAGCTGAGAAATAACTATTATTATTATAGTTTAGTTCTTTGTACAAAATGACTAACCTCATCAAATCACTAAAAAAAACAATAACAAATGCATTTTTATTAAAAACTTAAGGACACCGGCTGTTATTATTTGTAGTTGCAAATTTTAAAATGTCATTGATTTACTTGGTAGCTGTAATTTTTGTCACGAGTAGATCCTTTCATGACATATATAGTCTCACATGCCAGTCCCTTTACTGGAGGTCATTGAGGATGAAGGGTCTAACCTATAGGATTGTATCAACTTGTGCAGGTGTAGAATAAACTGCAGTACAATCAAATTGCAGCATACTAAAAAGTCATGTGATTCCTCCTCCAGTGAAGAGGCTGACCCATGAGACTAGACATATACATGTAGTGTACAGTTTAGCATACACATTTACTCATTCTCTTTCTCTGCTCCATAGGAGCGACATCTACCCGTCTTGTCATCAGAGTTAGGGTAGTGTGATAGTCATGTCTGTTAGTGTGATAGTTCTTATGGTGACAACTGTCCTGTTCTCTTCAATCATAGCTTCACTTGTTGCTATACTGGTTGCCAGGGTAACTGCTGGTGGGATACAAGGGCAGGTACTACATATTTCAGAAATTTAAATATTTTATGTCAAAATGTTTAAATATTATCTGTTTGTATACTAATACTGTATTACTGTGTTTTTCTTTTCAGGTTTCACCTAATTGATACTCCATCTTTTGATATCTTAAAGACTGATTCCCATTCTAAGAATCTAAATCCGAGTCCAATGTTCACTCAGTCTAAATTGGTTGTGGTCAGTGACATGTCTAGTGTAGCATGAATGGAACGACACACAAAAAACAAAAGTTAGTATAATGATATTCATAATGTATGTTATTATGAGATGTGGTTTATTATACCTCACTGTGAGGATGGAGAGTTATAGCATGACTTTATGAGTATTGATAATCTTGTCCCCAGATTGCCTCACCCCTTGGCAAAAAACAGTCTGGTAACTTCGACCAACATTCGTGGTGCAGAGATGTCATAATTAAGTGGCTGTCACCTGATTCATTCAACCTACTTGTATCATGTGATAAGACAATTGGATGAATGAAAGGAATGTTGGCCAAAGTTACCAGACTGTTTATCACCGTTGGGCATGGCAGTCTGGGGATGAGACTAGAGTTTTGCAGACATCCAATTACAGTACATACTAATTGACTTACTATACAGACATAGATCATATGTACAGTTGTATGTCCTCATAAACTTCTTAATATGGTGCATTTACTGAATAAGACACTCCTTCACCTGGCTTCATCTCTCATAATCTTCCTGTTATAGTAATCTTTGTGTATTTGAATATGTAGATGAGAATAGCTTGAATACATGGAATACAGATAAAGAAATTTAAGTCAAGAATTTTATTACAAAACTTTATTTCAAAAGTTACGATAATTAACTGATTACATCTCATACTGTTATCTTAAATCAGTTATATTCCTAGCCTTCCCTCTCTGTAATCACAAATTCAAAATCACAACTACGTAAGTATCTAGACAAGGGTTCTGTTTTTTAGTATTTTAATTCAATTAAAGATTAATTAATAATTATATCAATATCATACTGGTATTAATATTTATGAATGTGTAGATCAGTAAACTGTGGTTAATGAGGGACTCATGAAGGCTGGCTCTTCCCTTCCCATCCTGCTCCTGTATTCCTCCTTGCTTTGTGTGTGTTTACAAATGAACTGTATTCTATTTCTCATGATTCAAAGGTTCTTATAGAGTTGTAGCTGTTAAGAGGATTATTATATAGGATCATTCTACAGGATTATTGATAGAGAGGTAAATCTTCTTATCCCTCTTAAGAATACACATGTGTATTCTTACATATATACCTGTTCGTGTATTCATGGAATATGTTTATACGATGGCAGAATTTCATGAATTTGGCAAAAATAATGCCATTCGTGAAAATAGCAATAGTGAATTTATGGTATTAACATGGGCGGGGTACAGTAATTAGCAATTCGGGAATATTTAAATTCATGAGCATTCCAAAATTTACTGTTCTTGAAAATATTCTTTCGCATAATTTTCCCAGCTTAAGGTACATGTATTCACTGTATGTGTGTATGTGTGTCCATTTGTGTATGTAAATTATCTATTCATCATCCATTATCATAATTATATCTATCTATCTACTCATCTACGTATCTACCTATTCATCTATCTATCTGTCAACCTATCTATCTATCTATCTATCCATCTATCTATCTATCATCTATGTATTTATCTACGTTCCCGTCCATTCAGTATATCAAGGGTCAGAGATTCCTGTTAATAGAGAATCATATATCAAGCTATGTCAGGTCTGAGTTACCTTCATAATTTAGGAATAGGTTAGTAAATGCGGAAAGTCCTCAAACCAGAAACATGTGGTAGTATGGGGATGAGACTAACACACAAAGACATACCCCATATCACAACACATTCTATTGTTCATTAGTTTATCATTTTCTCAGTACACAGAGACATCAAACCACAAAATGTTCTCCTGACCAGTGCTCATGAAAAGTGATCAAGGCTTTCTTATCAATCAGATTTGTGACTTTGTCGTAGAATATCAACTGGTCAATGATACTTTACAGCTCAGTGTGGTATCACTCTATAAATTCCAGGATCACACTAGAGAGTAAGTCTTGAGTTGAAAATAAGATTTATGTATTATATATATTACTGTGTATGTAGATTATCAGTATAAAATGCGAAACATTGATTACTGAATGCAGACCAAAAATTCAAATTGTTGTTATACTCGATAATAATAATTAATTAATCATTTTTTTCACACACAACATGTACATGTACATCAAATCATTATACATCCAAACATTGAGTAATGTATGCATAGGGCATGAAAATTGACATCGAGCCTCAAAACCTCAAGAACACGAAATTCAACACTTGCAAAACCTTACAGATAGTTCACTATTCTATCTAAAGTGTATCAGTAGAATAGTCACTAGGTGATCAAAATACTATGACTGGAACATGTAGAAGCCCCATGACCCACTTCAATTAGGCCACACCCAGTTTGACGAGTTGATTCATAATTCATTGATCTGTGTTCTACTACATGTACCCTGTTATTATTGACCTTTATTATCTACATGTATATGAAATAGCCAAACGTCTTTGAATTGTGTCATGTACATGTATCTACCATGTACATGTATACATGTACATGTGTTTGTTATACATATCTCAATTAAAACATATACTGGTACTATACCAGTTGTTACATGTACATGTATGGATACATGTGCATGTATAAGTACACACATGTACATACATGTATACAATTACATGTACAAAGATGTGCAAACAAGTACATACATGTATTATGCACGCATACTGCACATGTACATATAGTACTGTACATGTACATGTACAGATACACACATGTACATATAGTACTACACATTCAGTGTATTATTTCAGTCTTTTGTAATTGAGTTCTTCTGTAATAACTATAATAGAAATCAAAATATCCACACAAATCAATGAGTACTGGTTGAGTAATGCCACTATTTTGTGACAAAGATTGATGATACTGTTGGGTGGTCCCAGTAATAAAAGGACAGTCTTCCTTACTAAGAAATGCCTATATATTTTTTTATGTTTTATTATTTCTTAAACTAATGAGATTTTTTATTTTCTATATCAGTTTTCAGAAACAACATTGTCGTGAACTTCCAGAGAACCTGAGACATAGTTTAGGATCCATTCCTGAGGAATTTATATTATATTTCACATCTCGTTCCCATTCTCTTCTCATTCATACTTACAAACAAATTGAAATGTGTAAATCAGAAACAGCATTTCACTCTTATTAGTATTATTCAGTCAATCAACACTACCCTATAATTGTTTATAATACATTTTTACATCACGTTCCATTTTTATGCTGGCATTTTAAAATTTTGATTAAAATATTATTTTTATTATGAATTTATATATAACATATTCAATTTTTATAACACATTCGATTTTTATAATATATCATGTTCAATTTATATAACATTCCATTTTTATGCTGGTGTTTTAAAATTCAGATTAAATATTATGGAGATCAATTTTGAATCAGGCTTAATTTGCTTGGACCTATTATGATATCACTGTACATAGTAAATAACATATTGTGAGTAGGAGGCTCCTATTCTGTAAGTGCACAATGTTAAACTATAACTGTTAAATAACAAATGTAGTACAGTGTAAATTATAATTTAATTAGTCATACAATTTGTTATGACTGCATGATAACATACTTGTACCAATTATAATGAAATATCATGTCTATAATATCTCATATTAGATGCACAAAGAAGGTTTGGAAACCTAAAACGATTTAATTAAAATATTTTATTCCACTTCTTTGTACATATTATACATGATAAGGAAATTACAATTAGTACAAGTACATGTATGTCACCATGTAGTCATAACAACATGCCTGACCAATTAAATTACATTTTCTACTATTCCTTGCAACTGTAGTCTACTAACCAATAAATTAGTTATTTTAACAATTAAGTGTATGTGAAAGCATACAGTAATGTATGACACTGGAAATTAATAATTAAGATATCAAGTAAATAATTATAGGATGTCAGGATCCAATATATATATATAATTATTAATAATTATTAATAATTATTATTAATAATTATTAACAGAAATTAAAAATTTAAGTTAAAGCCTGCCTTAAATGGTTGGGGTATGCAAAGCACTTCCTGCCAGTCCTGACACTGCCAAAAGGTAAAATAAACTCATTGTATTCTCTTTATATATTATATATATATAATCTACTTTTTAATGTAGCTCTAACAGTAGCTATTATGTCTGATCTAACTCCTGTCCCAACACTCAGTGAGTTTGTGGAGGAGGTTGGTAAGGAGCCACAATGGTTTTCTCTGGGTGTTCATCTCAACTTAGCCAACAATGATCTAAAAAGGATTGAAAATCAATACAGTTGTCAAGGAACTAATCGCTGTGCAACTGAACTATTTATATGTTATGAAAAGAACAAAAAGCCATGTTGGAAGGATATTGCTGGAGCTTTTGAAAAGCTTGGAGATCATAATCATGCAGGTCAGATAAGAGATAAGTATTGTAATTTATTTGAACAGCTTTTAAATACTCAAAAGGATGACAATCACGAAGGCACTCCCAGCGATATTGAAGACATAGAATATAATTCAGCTGGTGGTATCCTTGATGTGGCCCACAACACATCGTTATCTCCAGTGTATGAAACAGAACCAAAAGTTGTTAGAGATTTTGACCATCTTCATGCGCAATATTCCATGCTGGAAACAGAAGCAAAAAACGTTCTACAAGAGCAATCGATTTCGCTTGACCTGTTGCAACAATTTTTATATAGACAACGCAAATTAAAACCATTTTCATCAGAAAAAGCTACTTTAGATAATGTATATAAGAGAGTGTGCAAGCGCTGTAGTTTTCTCTACTACTATCTCTTAGAAGATTTAGTAGAATGTTTTCTTGGAGAAGTAAAACTTCTCATTGATACGTTTAAGAAGTACAAAAGTGACCTAGAGCAATTCAAAGAGTCTACCTCCATGAAAGATCTCAGTGAAAAATTAACAGGTGAGCTACCTGGAAGGGGTAAAGTGATTAAATTAAAGCTTGCAGATATCTGGGATAACGTGGTCATAAAGAGGTTTGAAACGTTATTGAGGACTCTTTTCTGTGAACCTAATAAACATATTCGGGCAATGAAAGTTTCCAAGGGTACCGGTTGTATGCTGGTGTATTGGAAGGTTACTAAAATTAGTAACAACAGATTACTGAGAGTTCAAACTAAATTTCCTCATTTCTTGAAGGCATTAGGCGTATTATCTCTTAGCATTGATAATGAAGTTATTTTTAAACAGACTACTAGACATAACAGTGAGTTCACTACCCTAGACAATGCTTTATTGAACGCACTTGAATCTGGTTTCGTAGCACCTGTAGAGGTTCTCCTAGCAGTAGGTGGTGATCCTAACATGCTGACTAAAAGGGGTGAGAAGGTTATATCTGTTGCATCAAAGATGAGAGATAGACAAAGTGTTTATGCTTTACATATAGCATGTATTTATGGTCATCTTGATGTAGTTAGTATATTACTTGATGCTGGTACTTCACCTAATGTAGTGACAAGTAAGTCTGTTACTCCTCTCAATATTGCTTCTCTTAAAGGCAATCAAACTATTGTTACTACACTCTTGAATTCAGGTGCTAATCCAAACATACCATCAGAAAATGGCTTCACCCCTCTCATGACTGCTACTGCAAATGGTAATATTGGAGTCGTACAAACTCTATTGCAATATATTCAATATACAAATTTTCAAAACAGATATGGAGAAACAGCCCTCTATCTAGCATGTAAATTGGGATATTATGTTATTGCTTCTCGACTCATTGAATCTGGATCTAATCCAAATATTGCTAAATATAGTGGCTCCACTCCTCTAATGGCGGCTAGTCAAAAAGGTCACAAGGTTGTTGCTGAATTACTGCTAAAGTTTGACGTTAATCCAAACATTCGAGACAATAATGGAGAAACAGCTGTTTATCAAGCCTGTGTTAATGGTCATCTAGGTATTGTTACTACTCTCCTCACCTCTGGAGCTGATCCGAATATCACTACTAATAATGGTGAAACCCCTCTGATGGAGGCTAGTTTCAATGGCTACAATAATATTGTCAAGCTACTGCTAAAAGCTAATGTTGATCCAAATCTACAAGACAAAAAGGAGGTAACAGCTATTTATCTTGCAAGTATAAATGGTCATCTTCATGTTGTTACTACTCTTCTCAACTCTGGAGCTGATCCAAATATCACGACCAATAATGGTCTTGCTCCTCTACTCGTAGCTAGTAAAAATGGTCACAATGATGTTGTCAAGCTACTACTAAAGGCAAATGTTAATCCAAACATTCAAAACAAAAATAGAGAAACAGCTGTTTATTTTGCCTGTCAAAATGGTCATCTTGATGTTGTTACTACCCTTCTCAACACTGGAGCTGATCCAAATCTTGCTGACAATAATGGTGATACACCAATAGCTGTTGCTATTCGAAATGGTCACAGTGATGTTGTTGAGCTACTAGTAAAGGCTAATGTAGATCCAAACAGTCAAAATGAAAATGGAATAACAGCCATTTATCTTGCTTGTAAAAATGGTGATCTTACTTTTGTCACCACTCTTTTGAACTTGGGAGCTGATATAAATCTAACAGACAATTTAGGTGGTACTCCTTTAACTATGGCCAGTGAAAATGGTTACAATGATGTTGTGAAGCTACTAATAAAGTCTAATGTTGATCCAAATCTTCAAGACAAAGATCGAGAAACAGCTATTTATCGTGCTTGTGAAAATGGTCATCTTGATGTTGTTACTACTCTTCTTAACTCTGGAGCTGATCCAAATATCGCTACTAATGATGGTGTCACTCCTCTACTGGTGGCTAGCCAAAATGGTCACAAAAATGTCGTTGAGCTACTACTAAAGTGTAATGTCGATCCACATGTTCAAGACAATGATGGAGAAACAGCAGTTTATTGGGCGTGTTATTATGGTGATCATTCTGCTGTAACTACTCTTCTCAACTCAGGAGCAGATCCAAATATCCGTACTAAAAATGGTGAAACTCCTCTACTGGCAGCTAGTAAAAATGGTCACAATGACATCGTTGAGCTACTACTAAAGGCTAATGTTATTACAAACAATCAAAACACATTGGAAGTAACAGCTATTGATAATGCCTGTCGAAATAATCATCTTGCTGTTGATCCAGGTTATGCTCCTCTACTGGCGGCTGGTAAGAATGGTCGTAATGATATCGTTGAGCTACTACTAAAGGCTAATGTCAATCCAAACATTCGAAACACAAATGGAGAAACAACTATTTATCTTGCTTGTGAACTTGGTCATCTTGCTATTGTTACTACTCTTCTCAATTATGGAGCTGATCCAAATATGACTACTAACAATGGTGACTCTCCTCTACTGGTGGCTAGTATGAATGGTCACAATGACGTAGTTGAGCTACTACTGAAGTATAATATTGATCCACATGTTCAAAACAAAGATGGAGAAACAGCAGTTTATTGGGCATGTCATTTTAGTGATGTTACTGCTGTGACTAATCTTCTCAACTCTGGAGCTGATCCAAATATCGCTACTAACAATGGTGATACCCCTCTACTAGCGGCTAGTAAGAATGGTCACAATGATGTTGTTGAGCTACTCCTACAAGCTAATGTTGATCCAAACATTCAAAACAGAAAAGGAGAAACAACTATTCATCTTGCTTGTGAAAATGGTCATCTTACTGTTGTTACTACTCTTCTTGACTCTGGAGCTGATCCAAATATCACTACTACAGCTTATGGTTCTAGTACTCTAATGGCGGCTAGTCAGAATGGTCACAATACTGTTGTTAAGCTACTCCTAAAGGCTAATGTCGATCCAAACATTCAAGACACAAATGGACTAACAGCTATTTATTTTGCTTCTCGAAACGGTCATTTTGCTGTTGTTACTACTCTTCTCAACTATGGAGCTGATCCAAATATCACTACTACAGCTTATGGTTCCAGCGCTCTAATGGTGGCCAGTGGGAATGGTCACAATACTGTTGTTGAGCTGCTCCTAAAGGCTAATGTCGATCCAAATATTCAAGACAATGATGGACTAACAGGTATTTATCTCGCTTGTGAAAATGGTCATCTTGCTGTTGTTGCTACTCTTCTCGACTCTGGAGCTGATCCAAATATCACTACTACAGCTTATGGTTCCAGTCCTCTAATGGTGGCCAGTGGGAATGGTCACAATACTGTTGTTGAGCTACTCCTAAAGGCTAATGTCGATCCAAACATGCAAAACACAGATGGAGAAACAACTATTCATCTCGCTTGTGAAAATGGTCATCTTGCTGTTGTTGCTACTCTTTTCAATTCTGGAGCTGATCCAAATATCACTACAGATTATGGCTACTCTCCTCTAATGGTGGCTAGTATGAATGGTCACAATGATGTAGTTGAGCTACTACTAAAGTATAATATCGATCCACAATTTCAAAATGAAAATGGAGAAACAGCTATTTATATTTCCTGTCTAAATGGTCACCTCGCTGTTGTTACTACTCTTCTCAACTCAGGAGCGAATCCAAATATCTCTAACAAAGATGGTGTCACTCCTCTACTGGCATGTTTTGAGGATGGTAGTAACAATCATGCCATTGAGCTACTACTAAAGGCTCATGCTAATCCAAACGTTCAAGATATTGATGGACAAACAGCAATTTATTGGGCATGTTATTATGGTGATGTTGCTGCTGTGACTACTCTTCTCAACTCTGGAGCGGATCCAAATATCTCTAACAAAGCTGGTGTCACTCCTCTACTGGCATGTTTTGAGGATGGTAGTAACAATCTTGCCATTGAGCTACTACTAAAGGCTCATGCTAATCCAAACGTTCAAGATATTGATGGACAAACAGCAATTTATTGGGCATGTTATTATGGTGATGTTGCTGCTGTGACTACTCTTCTCAACTCTGGAGCGGATCCAAATATCTCTAACAAAGCTGGTGTCACTCCTCTACTGGCATGTTTTGAGGATGGTAGTAACAATCTTGCCATTGAGCTACTACTAAAGGCTCATGCTAATCCAAACGTTCAAGATATTGATGGAAAAACAGTAATTTATTGGGCATGTTATTATGGTGATGTTGCTGCTGTGACTACTCTTCTCAACTCTGGAGCTGATCCAAATATTACTACTAATAATGGTGATACTTCTCTATTAGTGGCTAGTAAGCATGGTCACAATAATGTCATTGAGGTACTACTAAACGCTAACGTTGATCTAAACATTCAAAATAAAAGTGGCAAAACAACTGTTTATCTTGCTTGCAAACATGGTCATCTTTCTGTTGTTACTACTCTTCTCAACTCTGGAGCTGATCCAAATATTACTACTAACAACAGTGACACTCCTCTACTGGCAGCTAGTAAAAATGGTCACAATGATGTTGTTGAGCTACTACTAAAAGCTAATGTTAATCCAAACATTCAAAACACAAATGGAGTGACAGCTATTTATTTCGCTTCTCAATATGGACATCTTGCTGTTGATACTACTCTTCTCAACTCTGGAGCTGATCCAAATATCGCTGACAAGAATGGTGTCACTTCTTTAATGGCAGCTGTTCACAATAATCACAGCGATGTCGTTGAGCTACTTCTAAAAGCTAAGGTCAATCTAAACGTTCAAGATGAAGATGGATTATCACCTGTTTGGATTGCTTTTTATAATGGTCATCTTGATGTTGTTACTATTCTTCTCAACTCTGGAGCTGACCCAAATATCTCTGATAATAATGGTGATACTCTTCTAATGGTGGCTAGTTTCAATGGTCACAATGATGTTGTTAAGCTACTACTAAAAGCTAATGTCGATCCAAATATTCAAAACACAAATGGAGTGACAGCTATTTACTCTGCTTGTCAAAATGGTCATATTGATGTTGTTACTACTCTTCTCAATTCTGGGGCTGATCCAAATATCGCCAACAATCTCATTCTCACTCCTCTTATGGTGGGTAGTTGTATTGGTCACAATGATGTTGTTGAGCTACTGGTGAAGTCTAATGTCGATTCAAATGTTCAAAGCAACCATGGCGAAACAGCTATTTTTCTTGCTTGTCAATATGGTCATCTTGATGTTGCTGCTACTCTTCTCAAAGCTGGAGCTGATCCAAATATTACTGCTAACAATGGTGACACTCCTCTACTGGTGGCTAGTAAGAATGGTCATAATGATGTAGTTGAGTTACTACTAAAGGCTAATGTTGATCCAAATATTCAAAATAGAGGTGGCATAACAGCTGTATATAATGCATGTCTAAATGATCATCTTGCTATTATTACTTCCCTCCTCAACTCTGGAGCTGATCCAAATATCTCTGGCAATATTAGTGGCACTCCTCTAATGGTGGCTATTGAGAACAGTAATAGTGATGTTGTTGAGCTACTGCTAAAGGCTAATGCTGATCCAAATGTTCAAAACATATTTGGAGTAACAGCTGTTTATACTGCCCTTCTAAAAGGTCATCTTGCTATTGTTGCTTCTCTCCTCAACTCTGGAGCTGATCCAAACATCTCTTGCAATGTCGGTCACACTCCTCTAATGGCAGCTATTCTAATTGGTCAGAACGATGCTGTTGAGCTACTACTAAAGGCTAATGCTGATCCTAACATTCAAGATGTATATGGAACAACTGCTTTGTATCTTGCAAGTCAAAATGGTGATCTTGCTACTGTTGCCATGCTTCTAAAATCTGGCGCTAATCCTAATATAGTGAAGGATAATGGATGGAATAGTCTAATGATAGCTAGTGCTAAGGGATATAGTGATTTGGTTCAAACTTTAATTGAACACAATGCTAATGTGAAACATGAAGCACTTGGTAGAACAACATCATTACATCTTGCTTCCCAATATGGACATAAACCAATCGTTGAAATATTACTTGAAGCAGGTGCAGATCCTAATGTAATGGACAGTAATGGAATGACACCACTTGATGTTGCTCATTATAATCATCAGCAAGACATAGTTGAAGTGTTCCATACACATAGATTTCGAAGTAACATGCCATTTTCACAAGCTTCAGTCATCAGTAGTGATAGTGGTTATACTGATGGGGGAAGGACCTTTGACAGTGCAAAGCATTCGATCACTTGATTCAGGTATAAATTCTGAAGGTCTTTTGTCAGTGCTACCTGAAGCTTCTTCATCTGTACTCCCAGCTGGTTCTGTAGGGCCTTTGCTGGTACAGAATATTCTATCAATTGACACAAGTATAGGTTCTGAAGTTCCTTCATCAGTACTATCTGTTGGTTCTGAAGCTCCTTCAATAGTAAAATCTGATGATTTAGACAATTATTAGTACAGATAATATGGTATATAAAGCTACCATCTCATTCATTTAGACTCCAATGTTAGTATTGAAACATCTACATACGTTTGGATCGAATTCTTTCTACTAGATTTCCCTTTTTAATCATCTCGAGACTTGTAGTACATAAATTGCCAATGTTACCAGATGTTGCTTTCATCTCATTCGTGATTTCGACTTATAACCAACTAGCATAACTATTGAAACTGCATCATGTTATTTCAAAGTGACATAAATACATGTAGTGCAGACAAGATTAAGAAACTATCATAGGATCTTCAATATTTGCTATATTGATAGATACAGGATATGATACTGTAATGAGGTGAGTCACTAATTACTATGAAAGTTTCTCATTATTAAAATTTAATATCTGTTTCAAATGTAAATTACAAATTATATACAAATGCACATGTATAGCTTCTCTTGTATTGTGTACTACTAAGCTAGCTATTAAATATACAGCTTAGTGTACATGTACATGTAATGTACAGTTTAGTGTAAATGTTTTTATTATTCCTGTGTTGTTTGTCTTTCCCTACTCATTTTTCTTCTATAGTTTCTGGATAGAGACCACACCTACTACTAAAGTCGCATGACTTAAGTTACCATTCAGAACCATGTGAGCTGTGATGATGTGTCACAAATGATCATTTCATAACTCACTCCAGAAATGTATATCTAATCCCTGTCAGTCTACAAATAGAGAGAAAGCTGTCATCTCCTGACTCTTTTGAGGGTGGTATGATAATGCGTATGGTGACAACTGTCCTGTTCTCTTCAATCAAAGCTATACTGGTTACCGGGGTAACTACTGGTGGACACAAACGATTCTGTACAGGTACTACAAAATATTTCAATATTGTATATCAAATGTTTAAATAATATCTGTTTGTATACTAGTACTGTACTTGTTTATATGTTATTCTCATTTTTATGTTTTCAGGTTTCACCTAATAGATATTTTGTCCTCTGAAATCTCAAAGACTGGTTCCCATTCTTAGAATCCAAGTCCAGTGTTCACTCTTATTTGGTTGTGGTCAGCAATGGAACGACACGCAAGAAAACAAGTTAGTATAATGATATTCATATTTTCATAAATCATATTTTCGTAATATTCTATTTTCCATTTAGAGTCAAGATGATCATTTCATATTGTTATCGTCTTGCTGACAGAGAGGTAAATCATGCTTTCTCTTTTAAGCATACATATGGACTATTAACACGTGCATGTACACATGTACATAGCTTAGAATTTAAATCATAGTAGCCTTCTCAACAGTCAGTGTTTGGTTATTATATATGTGTACATGTACATACTGTGTACAAGTGACATTACTGAGAGAATTGGATCAATATTGCGATGTACTTTGATGGTGTGCATGTACAAGTACACAACCTGCTTATGTACAAGTACATGACATGTACATACACATGTAAAGTGTACTATAGTATATACCTGTACATGTACATATATTATTTCTTATTTATAGTAATTATTCTTGTGTATCTATTCTTTTATCTGTTAGGAGCCATGAAAGGAAGCTCTTACATCTAGATATTGGAGTTATGTCACACCTTTTTAAAATCAGGTATATCTTTGTGTATCTTTATTCAACGATTCGTTTGTATGTGAATATTATATCTATTTATCTGTTCATGTAAGGTTATATTCCTGTTTTTGTCTATCCTTATTCATTCACCTATCTATGTATTTATATTTATTTCATCCAGTATGTTAAGAGTCACAAATTACAAGAGACTCCATCACATGACAAGCTGTTAGGTCTGAGTCACCTTTTCAAATTAAGAGTAGGTTAGTATATGAGTTCTCATAGTATATATACTAGACCTGACCAACGGGTGGATCTGGGTACAAAGTTGAATAATTATTACAGGTGCCTGTTCAATTTTAATTCCAAATTTAGTGTGTGGACATTTCGGCGAGTGCGTTTTCAGCACTTCTCAGCTCTGTAAATTAAACATTTCTTGAAAGAAGCTTTCTTAGCTACACAGAGGAGCTTCTGAGAAAGCCAGAGAGATCAAAATCAAGCTTATAAAAGTTTGAACACTTTATTATCAAACTTTTATAAGCTTGATCACAATAAATTCTTTTGTGTTTAGTACAACACTAGCACATGTTTATAGGACTGTTATTTGAATAAATATTTCTCTTTTGCTTCCAATTTATTTCGTATTCATATGAAAAGCATAGTAATTATTTATATCATAGTACCCATGGGTAATGATTGTAGTTTCAAGTAATACATTCAATCTCGGGTATTGGGTACTCAAGTACCCTTGGCCAGGTCTAATATGTATACACCTCCTTTAGTTACAATTGAGCATACTCAATGTGCATGTACATGTATGTACATCAGTGTCATTGTGGGCTTGTCTATTTTCCATGTATAATTACATGTATGCAACCAAAATTAATTTAAATCCATTGGCTATTGTTGATAAGTTAATTTGTTAGTCAAATATGTGATAAAAGGGGCTTTAGTTACAAAGGCAGTTGAATGGGCAGCTACCCCTCCCAGTCCTACACCCTCTATATATTCACCATTGATATAGTTCCTCATTGAAATGAATGAATTTTCTTTTAACACTGTTGGGAAGCCATAACATAACAAATACCTGTTTCGTCTAATGCTGTTTCACCTACTCCTGATTAAACAGTAGACTTATCTACACTATAATGTATAATGGTAGACAAAACAGGAGTAGATGAAACAGGAAGTTACCCAAATACTGCCCAGGGTGTGAGATTACTTGCACTAGTTCAGTACTAGTAGTTGAGTGATTTATGTGTCCCTTTCTATCCTCTACATAATAGGTTCAAAGATTCAGTTCAAGAGTTTGAATTTAAAAACATTATCACTTAATTAAAATCTAATATTTTACCATTAAATTTTGAATTTTAAAATTTATGAACAAAGTTTTGGTCAAATAACTATTGAGGTCCAGATGAAGTGTTGTTTAGTGATGGCACATGTGATGCCAATGAAATGAATGGATTATTCTAAGTTAATATTCAATATATATATATTATATATGTAATATATATAGTACACTTACAGGTCTTATATACAAAAATATAGACCCGAGGTTTAGTGTCCAAGGATGTGATATAGCCCGAGCCTGCGAGGGCTATATCACATCCGAGGACACTAAACCAAGGTTTTATATTGTTTTATATAAGAACTGTAAGTGTACTATATACAATATATTGTATGCTGATAGATTAAAGATTCACAGGTCTATATACAAAAATATAAGACCTAACCACATCAAACGGTTGCCATGGTAGCATGCTATATATATGTATATACTATTATTACTAAAATTATTACAATTAATAATTAGCATCCTCACCCTGCACACACCTCCCTGGCGATGGGTGCGTGCATGCATGCATGCTCCCAGACTTGCTGCACGTGCAGGAATTTGAGCTCCCTATCATAAGCCAGAGAAGACTGTGCATGTCATCAATCTCAAGACGAAGAAGATTCTGCATGTACCAGGGAGGGACCCAGGACCAAGATGTGGATAGATGGATGAAGATTAAACAACAGGTGATTCTTGTTCTTCTATGTGCATTGTCGCCATCCATGCCCATGTAATTCATGCATATCATATTAATAATTCCGTTTGTCTATCATGTTAATTTGCATATCGTTTCTTCTCTCTCCCAGAAAACTCTACTTGCTACCTCCCTGTCCATCTATCCACTCTCTCTCTACCTCATCGCATCTATACTTCAATAAGAGGTAAGTTATGTCTCCATACTCTTTTCTATATTCTGTACTTTCTTCTTAAATATTATTTTATTGTGAACAGTGTATTTACTATTTTTCCTTCCTGCACAGGTCTGTTTCTGATGATTTCGAGGTTTCTTCTGGTGTTCTCTTCTTGGAATTCGGATGCTCATTTGTTCTAATCACTCCTATCAGCCAGGGTTGGCCATGCCACCCTCTTTTTCTTTTTTGGGGGGGTGGCATGGTCAATCCTGGTTGTTAGGAGTGTGCGGGACAAATGAGTATACCGATGCCCAGGTTGGGGACGCCGGAGGTCTCTTCGAGTCACTAGATCCAGCCCCGTGTGGGGCAGTTCCAGTACATCCGGTCTAGCTCATCTAGTGTTCCAGTTACAGTCTAACTACCTCATCCAGTTCCAGTCTACATCGACCAATGCTCCATTTCCAGTCTACTTCGACCAGTGCTCCAGTTCCAGTCTACTTCGACCAGTGCTCCAGTTCCAGTCTACTTCTTCCTAGGACCATCCCCATTGGGATTTCTCTTCTGCAAGGACTCATCTTCATTGGGATTTCTCTTCTGCAAGGACTCATCTTCATTCATTGCTTATTCATCTCAATGGCAGTCAGTTCTTTGAAATATTATTGTTTGTTTTTTGTTGTTTTTTTTTGTGCGTGTGTGTATGTGTATTTCAATTGTATTTTTTGTTCAAATGTTTCTTTGAAGTGTTGTTCTTGTGTTTTGAGTTGCATTTTCAATATAATAGTAAATTATTAATTTAATAATTATCAATTTTTAAGGAAATGTTAGTGATAATAAATTAACTTTCTTTATTTTAGAAAATAATAGTAATTAAATTAGATCTACTACAGTTGAAAGCCTATGCTTGTATTAAATATTTTTCTTAATCTTTTAAATTTTCTTTATTTTCGACTCGTAAGAATAATAATTAAATTTACAGTACGATTAATTATGCTCGTATTAAATATATTTTTCTTAATCTTTATTTCCGATTCGTATACACGAATAATAATTAAGTTTAGTCTATTATAGTTGAAAGCCTATGATTAATTATGCTTGTATTAAATATATATACTACTCTATTTTTCTTAATCTTTAATTTTCTTTATTTTCGATTGGTAAGAATAATAATTAAATTTGGTCTATTACAGTAGAAAGCCTACGATTAATTATGCTTGTATTAAATATATATACTACTCCATTTTTCTTAATCTTTAATTTTCTATATTTTCGATTGGTAAGAATAATAATTAAATTTGGTCTATTACAGTAGAAAGCCTATGATTAATTATGCTTGTATTAAATATATATACTACTCTATTTTTCTTAATCTTTAATTTTCTTTGTTTTCGATTCGTAGGAATAATAATTAAATTTGGTCTATTACAGTAGAAAGCCTACGATTAATTATGCTTGTATTGAATATACTAGTCTATTTCTCTTAATGTTTTATCTTCTTTCAATACCAATGACTACCTATAATTATAACGTTAATGTGCTTTTTATAAAACCTTTTTCTTTTCCTAATCCAATGAATTAAATAATGAAGTATATATAATTGAAATTTGAAAGAAAAACAGAAATAAACTACAAGAGAAATTAAGGAGACTGGAACTGGAGCACTGGATGAGTGAGGTACACTGGAACTGCAGCACTGGATGAGGTAGACTGGAACCAGAGCACTGGATCAGGAAGACTGGAACTGGAGCACTGGATGAGGTAGGCTGGAATTGCCCCACACGGGGCTGGATCTAGTGACTTGAAGAGACCTCCGGCGTCCCCAACCTGGGCATCAGTATACTCATTGTCCTGCATTCCTACAACCAGGGCTGGACTAACCACCACAAGTTCCAGTCTACCTCATACAGTGCTCCGGTTCCAGTCTACCTCATCCAGTGCTGCAGTTCCAGCATACTTGTGTTTCAGACTGTACACAAGAATTGTTTTGAAAAATAAATGTAGTGTACTTTTGGATGGCTTAAAAGATAATTTTCTTTTAAGAAAAAAACATTTTTGAAAATATATTTCAAAAGACAGTTTTCTTATAAGAAAAAAGATGTTTAATTTATGATAAGCATAACAATTAATATAGAAACCTGGGTAATATATTGAAATGAAGTTATTATCATGATTTGTGAATAAATACCTGAAAATGATAATTGATATGATAATAATAATAATAATAATAATAATAATAATAATACACATATATACATGTAAATAAATGAGCTGGTAATAAGCATTATTATATGGAAAACCGAGTATTATAACTTAATGATTATTTTTCATGAATGAATGAAGTTATTATTTAAATAGTCTCCTTCTTTCCAGCAGCTGGTCAGCAACAACAGTAGTTTGCTTCAAGGTAGAATAAACCTCCTCAAACAAGTCTTTTAGTGAGGTGTCCATAATTGCCTGATTTAACTTTCCTGATGACGAAAGTGTCTGTTTGTTTGTATGTTCCTTGTCCTTGCTGATGACTATATTAGCTGTCCCATCTCCAGTAGGTGGAGGAGTCTCAAACTGGATGTCTTTAAAAGGAAGGCTTGCTGGGCATTGACACTCTTTTACTAACCTATCAAAGTTGTTTTGAAGTGTACAGAACTCATTTTGCAACTCGGTATGAAATGGAGTGCTGGAATGACTAGATTCACTAGTCATAACTCTAGAACTAACAGACAATGCTACACTTGAAGACACATTCTCATCCACATAGCTAATGTTAGTATCAATTTGATAATTGCTACAAGTGGGGCATTTAGCATGTCCTGGAGTATTCGATAGTGATTGTATTGCAATATGTCTTTGACTTGGGCTGGGAGGCGGGATTGAACTCAATGGTGTAACTGGTTCTGAAAACTCTCCTAACAGCTCCTCTAGGTATTTATTACGCATTTGAAGATCAATTATATCAGATTCATTTTTTGTAAGGAACTCATCAAGTTTAGTATTTTCTGATGATAAATTATCAACAGTTTGCTGTAGCTTCTTCTTCTGGTAGTTAGCGTTTTGTAGTTTCATTGTTAAATCATCAATTACCTCCTGAAGCTCACTTACAGAAGGTTCAAAGGCTTTAGTGAAGCCTGCATAACTGTGAGACCTACCTATTCGTCCGGGACTAACAGGCTCACCTGTGCTGGAAACACCATTGACCGAATCCAGTTTCCTAGTTTTCAATTCATCTTGTAGTTGAGTATTCTCATTGTCTAGAGCTTCTATTCTATTTTGCAAATCTTCTATAATCTTTGTTTTTACTTGTAGAGTCACATCTTTCTTTGTACATTTCAGTTTCAATTCCTTGTTGTCTAGTTCACTTTCTTCCAGTTTCTGCTCTAACTGTTCACATGATCTGTTAGCAAACTTTAAAGCATCTCTATACTCATTTACCTGTCTGGTTAATTTCTGTAGTGTGTGCATGAACAGAAAGATTATTGAAAAATAGGGCTTTTCTACATGTAACAGCCATTGCATTACATCATACATTCTAGGTAGTCAACTTGGTATATGGTTTTCTTACTATAAATAGTAGGTGTGTTGTGGTTTTGTTACTATTTATAGTAGTGAAAGTGTAATATATATGCAGAAATTGCCCAAAACTATAGAAAGGACTGTTGGCCTATTAATAGCAGGGATAATAATACTTTCATTATTGAGTACAGTATAATCATGTATTAACCTTATGACATTAAACTATACACTACATTACATATAAAGTCATGACATCCTAATTTTGAGGTCATCATGAATGTGAACAGACTTTACTGTTTTGAATTGTATTACTAGCTAAGCATTGTCAGCGATTTGTCTTTTGTTTCACAGTTTACAAACACCAGCTAATATTATGTCCTAAGAATACTTTGGGCTAGTCATATCATCAAGTTAAGCTATTGATATCTATAAATGCTAGAATTCAATGTATGTTATGTACTAACCATTGTTAGCAAACACAAATGGTTTGATGATTACAAGCGCATGATATAAAACACATAACAGTTCTGCCTTTAGTTTCAATGTATATTAATGGTACATTGTGTTATAGTTATAGAATGTACACATGGGCCACTACAAAATATAATCCCCAGCATAGGGTGGCAATTAAGCAATTGTGTGAGATTATATTTCAGTAAATCTCACCCTTGTGTGTGATTAATTCGTTAATACTATTACTGTAGTTACAATTTATACAAATATGCCAGGAAATTGAAGTACAAATCAGTCTATAACTTGGAATATTTGAAATACAACACATAGCAACAACATGGTAACAGGCTGTAATAATGAATTTATACTATTTAGCAATGTTTGTGGTTTCTAAAGATAGCAAATCAAATTATACTTAGAACTATACATAATTATATAATTATGGAAGCAATGGAAATGAGTGTACTTATATGGTTTAAATTATACAAACAATAAGTGAAAAATTTGTAATATTTAGTACATACTGTAGAGTAAAAGCTCGTTATCAGGGTTTTAGCTAAAGGGGTAAAGGGGGTGACATATCCTCCTTTCCTTGTCTCAATGTGGCCATAGGAATGCAATTAGGCACTTGATATGGTCATGCTTTTGACATTGCCACCCTCCTTTCTCTGAGGTCTGGCTAAAACCTTGCTGTGTTGTATCTTGGAGGTTATAAACCGCTTTATAACTTTCCAGTTTCTGTACATTGTGGCATATGATGTAACTATGGTAATAGTGTCATGAATGTGCTATGTTCACATGGACTATTTTACTGAATGATAACTTTGTGCACTCAGGCATGCCACCATAATGCTAGGGCAGGAAAAGCCTAAGTGTGCATCCATTACTATAACATCTAATACATGTAGGTTAACTTATGGCTCAATTTACCATTTCTATGATTGCTTTATACATAAAGGGAATTAGTATACATTTATTTTATGGAGTGTCCACTATGAGTTAGTATATTACATGTACTTACCTGATTGCCTACAACTGTCTCACCAGCAAATTCTTCTAACCTCTTCAGCTTTATTTCCAAGTCGCCATTTTTCTCCAATAAAGTTTTCCCCAAGAGAGCTGCCAACTGGAGATCTATAATAGTACTACATTACTTTCATATTCATTAAAATAAATATTTGGTCAAAACATGTCAATATCCCTTCACAATGAAACATGATTACCATTGAAAAAAACATTCCGGCTACGTAATTATTCCACAAGCCATTTTGTCATATTATCAAAGACAATCATTCTTAACCTATCTACTAATATAATGATATACAATGTGTTGAACATATTTCTCTCAAATAGAATAATGTACTACGCTGGTTAGCACATTTCACATTCCTGAAATACATCAGTGACCTCTTCAGATATGATTATTAGTGTTGTACCTATATTAGGTTTTGCCTATACTGCAAATACCATATATTATAGGCAACTTAAATTGTGTATACTGATACCTGTACCTGTACCTATACCTGTACCTGTACCTGTACCTGTACCTGTACCTGTACCTATACCTATACCTATACCTGTACCTATACCTGTACCTGTACCTATACCTGTACCTATACCTGTACCTGTACCTGTACCTATACCTGTACCTATACCTGTACCTATACCTATACCTATACCTGTACCATACCTATACCTATACCTATATCTGTACCTATATCTGTACCTATACCTGTACCTATGCCTATATCTGTACCTATACCTTTACCTATACCTATACCTATACCTATACCTGTACATATACCTATACCTATAACTATACCTATACCTGTACCTATACCTGTACCTATACCTGTACCTATACCTATGTTCACTCATTTTTCTAGTATATGTTCATGTGCATCACTAGTGTTTACTACCCATTTCTGTTGAAAAATGAAACTCACAAACTACTAGAAAAGATAAAAATAGTTCAAGAAATATGATTCTGAGTGTTGTATCAATCTTCTCCAATAGCAAAAGGGTCTGTCAAAAGCGCAAACTTGGTCTGTGCAGTACCTGTATCCATCCTATACTACTTGCCTGTGTCTGTCTGTACCTTGGGTAACCACCTATAATTTACCAATACCACAACACTCAAGTTAGAATCTCAGCTTTAAAGGATGGTAATTACCAGTTACCACTTGACCACAAGGATAAAGTACACCTATGATTATACTTTATATTCCATTAGCTAAATAAACAAATAGCTTTAAATTTATGACAACACAGACAGGATATTTCAAAACAAACACATTTTTCTACTGTATATATATTTTTTCCAATAGCAAAAGGGTCTGTCAAAAGGGCAAATTTGGTTTGTGCAGTGCCTGTATCCATCCTTTACTACCTGTCTGTACCTTGGGTATAGCCACCTATACATTTACCAATACCACAACACTCTATTTAAACTCAGTTAGCTTTAAAAGGATGGTAATTACCCAGATTTACCACTTGACCACAAGGATAATGACAACTATGATTATGTTTTATATTCATTAGCTAAATAAACAACACAGACAGGATATTTCACAACAAACACATTTTTCTACTGTAGGTCTAATATCCACAGGCAACATATACATTGATAATCAATATAGCTAGTCATACGAATTCATAATATGACACAAATCCTATATTCAATTTTGATGCCATTGTTTCAACAGTCATCATATTACACTTCTCAATTATAATACATGCACACATGTGAATAACAATGTCCTCTGGTAGACCTTACAATAATTATAATCTTATAATATCATTATGCAAACTGTGATATGAAGCTATAAACACACTCTGATATTATAATGATTATGAAATACAATCTACTTTTGTGTCTGCACACAACAATATATATATATATATATATATATAGTACTATAATTATATATATAATTATATATAAAAGCTTTCTCTCACATACACTGTTATAACAGCACAAATAGTTATTATGGACACACTTACCATCTTTTAAACCGTTTCCATCGATGTACTTGTCGCTACGCAAATCCATTTTCCTTCCAGAAATAAGGCTGGGGGATATTAATATTATTATAACGGCTGGACAATGACTATGAATATCATTAAAAGACAGCCGTCTACAATAATTGGTATTTCTCTTGTTCTCCAGAAGAGAAAATAGTTGATATGAAAAAGTTATGCAGTAGTTACGTACATATTGCATTACAATCAAGTGATGACCATATACTAACAGTATTGTGAAGTGTACTATATACAAATTTAATAAAGTGATAAGACAAATATATAATATTATAATTCATGTCGTCGTGAAAAAATGGCCGCTTAGTTTGTTTGACAATCAAAATCAAGAACAAGTAGTTTTGTGTCTTCGATACCATTTCTACTCCCAACAGCACACACCAATTTTCTTTCGTTACATTTGACACGCCAAACCACTCCTCCTGAGTTAAACAAGAGATTATATATGCATGAGGTGGAATAATGATCAACTGAATGATGACTAATGAGTGGATAGATGATGGATGAAAGGAATGACGAAAAAAGACTGATTGTTATGTTACACAACACAATAATTATAGTAAACTACACAGTACATTACATTACATACAGTACATTACATTACAATACATAACAGTACATTACACTACATTACAATACATTACACTACATTACATTACATTACAGGGGTAGGTGAAATGACGCATGAATGAACGAGTGGATATCAGAAAAATACGATCAATTACACAACAAAAAGGTGTGTAAAAAATACATAAAAGTACATTATAGTACAGACTGAGTGCATGAATGGATAGGTGAAATGATGAATGAATGGGTGGATATCAAAGAAAGGCAGCCTGATTTTCATTAATATCATATTACACAAATACAGCACTGAACTATGTAATTACCACACACACATGTAAAAGGTTTAATTTATTGGTTCTGTCTGTTGCACAAAAATTTCCAGAAACGACTTCATAATAATATATATTTTAAGCATCCTCTAAATACATCAAACAGCTTGAAATTAGTCATATAAGAATGTATGCATTACCATGCAGAAACTAATGCACTTCATAGTATTCGCAATAGCTGCGCTTTCTTATTATCAGTCTAGATTTCAGAATAGTTCACCTTTTTTTCACTTTGTCATGCTATTCATAATATTTATAACACATGTTCACACTTAGATACTAACAATGATAACTGTGCTAGATATTGCATTATTGCACGGGGTGTGTATGTATACTCAGAACATCTAATACTACTGCAGTTTGTGTTCATAGTACAGTACAATGTGCTGTTGATTAAAAGGTGAGAAATATTTCAGTCTGTGTACTAAGACTAGACACATAATTTCTATTGCAACTGAAATATTCTTTCAAGGTACTTATTTACCTTTAATCAATATCGTACACACATACATGTATATAGCCTCCTAACCAAACTCTTTAGAAGGCGGAGAAAAAGAGCCTGGATTCAACTGTTTATACATGCGCTAATTAACATGCATAATAACATGTGGTCACTAAGGGTGTGTCAGTTTTAGTACATAATAAGTATGGACAGGGATCTGGTCCTAGAGATTAGGATATCCAAGGTGCCGTAGATCGCTGGATCGAAACTAGCCATATTGATTATACTATATACCTATTTTCAAGTGAAACGAAAAAATTACAATACTTAACAGTTACCTCAGAAATCTGGGAAATTAAAAAGTTAATTAGTGCATAAGCAAACAGTTGAATCCATGCTCTTTTTCTCTACCATTTAAAGAGTCTGGGTATGAGGCTAACACACATACCACAATGCATGTGCAAGCTTATATATGGACTGCAAAAGTTTGAGATACAAATGTACATTTTGTGCATGTACTATACATGTACATGTACTGCACATACTGTATATGTACTGTATAGCATTTTACACAACAGACATGTACATGTACTGTATATGTACAATTATGAATAATGGCTGACATACCATTTCCTCCTCCATCTAAAAATACCAGATCTCTAATAAATTCTCCCGTCTTGATGTCCCATAATTTAACACTGCCATCATCACTACTTGTGACAACAAAATGTTCAGTGAATTGAAGACTTGTTACAGCACTTTGATGTTTATTACGTCCATGCAGCGTATGTAAACAATACCCTTTAGTAACATCCCAAACCTACAATATAGAGTATATAAATAGTAACATCCCAAACCTACAATGTAGAGTATATAAATAGTAACATCCCAAACCTACAATGTAGAGTATATACATGTAAATAGTAACATCCCAAAACCACATGTATAAGGGACAAATACATGTACATGTACATGTACATTGTGCATGTAACTTGAACACTCATATTGTAGAAACTAGAAAGCGTAGACCTTTGAAGTCCTTAATGTGTTATTTAAAAAATGACTAATACAATGTATTTGTTATTGATATTTTTCATCTGTTAGAATAATAACTAGCTATATAATGTACCCATTATTATTGATCAATTTCCATTTTATTATAATTAATAGAGCAGATTTGGAGCTTAATTATATATTAATATATAATTAACAATTTTAATAGAATATATATATGTGTAGATTAATAGAGTACATCTGTAGCTTAATTAATTAATAGTAATTAACTAACCTTTACAGTTGAGTCAGCATTTCCAGATACTAATATATTACCCTTCAATTCCATAGCACTAGTTAATGATTGATGTCCTAATAATAATTAATAATAATTAATACTAATTAAAAATAATTACAAGCAATAGACAATAGTACTGGAATAATGTGTACATGTAATTACATGTAATTAGACATGTAAGTACTAGTGTTGGTTTAGTTAACTATAACTGAAACCACTTTTAGTAAGGCATTTTGACTTTTAGTTAACTAAACTATAACTAAATTACAAGTGTACTATAATAACTACGTATAACTAGCTAAAATTGAAAATGGCCAATAACGGGCACTTTTAGTTAGTTAACTAAAACTAAAACCCTTTTAGTAAGCCTAAAATTGTTTTAGTTCATTAACTATAACTACAAGTAAAACTGTGATATACTAGGCATATGAATTGTACTGAGAAGGTACATGTAAGTACATATATATGTATGTAGACTAAGTACAAGTACATGTACATGTACATATATAAGTATGTAGACTAAGTACAAGTACATGTACATATATATGTATGTAGACTAAGTACAAGTACATGTACATGTACATGTATGTAGACTGAAGAAAAGTTCACAGTTTACTTTACATTCATGCATGTACATTAATTACTATGCATTTGACAAGTATCATTACATCACTATATATGTACATTCTATAGACACATTTCATAGCATGGATTATAAACAAAAGATAAATTGATGATCTCAAATATCAATCAGACAACACAGTAGACCAAAGTACAATGGTGCACATAACATCATAATTATTACAATTAACAGCTCAACTGCCTACAGGGTCTGGAGGGGCATGCTCCCCCAGGAAAGTTTTGAATTTAGTTACTGTTTCCAGACTCAAGAAGACTCACAACAGAAGCGATCTCATAGTAGTTTTACGAATTATACCTTTATAACTGGAGGTTTTAGAAAAAGCCTCTGTTCCAACTAGTGTACGTATACATTGTCTATACTTCATAGCAAGGATAATAATCTACTAGTCACTTACCAACTAGTGTATGTATACATTGTCTATACTTCATAGCAAGGATAATAATCTACTAATCACTTACCAACTAGTGTATGTATACATTGTCTATACTTCATAGCAAGGATAATAATCTACTAATCACTTACCAACTAGTGTATGTATACATTGTCTATACTTCATAGCAAGGATAATAATCTACTAATCACTTACCAACTAGTGTATGTATACATTGTCTATACTTCATAGCAAGGATAATAAACTACTAATCACTTACCAACTAGTGTATGTATACATTGTCTATACTTCATAGCAAGGATAATAATCTACTAATCACTTACCAACTAGTGTATGTATACATTGTCTATACTTCATAGCAAGGATAATAATCTACTAATCACTTACCAACTAGTGTATGTATACATTGTCTATACTTCATAGCAAGGATAATAATCTACTAATCACTTACCAACTAGTGTATGTATACATTGTCTATACTTCATAGCAAGGATAATAATCTACTAGTCACTTAACCAACTAGTGTATGTATACATTGTCTATACTTCATAGCAAGGATAATAATCTACTAATCACTTACCAACTAGTGTATGTATACATTGTCTATACTTCATAGCAAGGATAATAATCTACTAATCACTTACCAACTAGTGTATGTATACATTGTCTATACTTCATAGCAAGGATAATAATCTACTAATCACTTAACCAACTAGTGTATGTATACATTGTCTATACTTCATAGCAAGGATAATAATCTACTAATCACTTACCAACTAGTGTATGTATACATTGTCTATACTTCATAGCAAGGATAATAATCTACTAATCACTTACCAACTAGTGTATGTATACATTGTCTATACTTCATAGCAAGGATAATAATCTACTAATCACTTAACCAACTAGTGTATGTATACATTGTCTATACTTCATAGCAAGGATAATAATCTACTAATCACTTACCAACTAGTGTATGTATACATTGTCTATACTTCATAGCAAGGATAATAATCTACTAATCACTTACCAACTAGTGTATGTATACATTGTCTATACTTCATAGCAAGGATAATAATCTACTAATCACTTACCAACTAGTGTATGTATACATTGTCTATACTTCATAGCAAGGATAATAATCTACTAGTCACTTAACCAACTAGTGTATGTATACATTGTCTATACTTCATAGCAAGGATAATAATCTACTAATCACTTACCAACTAGTGTATGTATACATTGTCTATACTTCATAGCAAGGATAATAATCTACTAATCACTTACCAACTAGTGTATGTATACATTGTCTATACTTCATAGCAAGGATAATAATCTACTAGTCACTTACCAACTAGTGTATGTATACATTGTCTATACTTCATAGCAAGGATAATAATCTACTAGTCACTTACCAACTAGTGTATGTATACATTGTCTATACTTCATAGCAAGGATAATAATCTACTAGTCACTTACCAACTAGTGTATGTATACATTGTCTATACTTCATAGCAAGGATAATAATCTACTAATCACTTACCAACTAGTGTATGTATACATTGTCTATACTTCATAGCAAGGATAATAATCTACTAATCACTTACCAACTAGTGTATGTATACATTGTCTATACTTCATAGCAAGGATAATAATCTACTAGTCACTTACCAACTAGTGTATGTATACATTGTCTATACTTCATAGCAAGGATAATAAACTACTAATCACTTACCAACTAGTGTATGTATACATTGTCCTGATTTGACATCCCAAACTCTAATAGAAGTATCAAGTGAACCACTTACAACATGAACTCCATCAAACTGAGTATAAATATATACATGTACAAGTGTATACATCATACTTGTACTGTATAGCCCTAAATTTTCGCTGGCTATAAATTTAGCATTTTTCGGTGAATGTGAAATTTTTATCGCAAAATAGTTGAATATCGTCTATTTAACCACGAAATTTAGGGCTATACAGCACAATAAATCCTTATATACATGTACATGCACATGTATAAGTGTGGGGTAGAATAAATGTTGATGATTAAAATAAACTTTCTATAGTTACCAGAAATAATTATTAATCCGATCAATTGATTCTTCTTCATATAAGGAATCACGAAATAATGTTGCATTTATATAGTATTCTATGAAGATGTTCTCATCTCACTCAAGCATGATATTATTCTTATTGGTAATATATAGCTACAATACTATTCTTATATCATGCAGAAACAACTACACTATTTCCATATAATATATACATACATGCAGGGGTGTGGAAACAGCCAGTCATGCAGGACATTGTCCAATAAATCTAGTGAATGTCCGGTAAAACGAAACTGAACTGTATACAAAGTATATAGAGAGCAGGACAAGAGTGGCAAAAATAGGCCAAAATGTCCGGCAGTTGGCTCAATGTTTCCACACCCCTGCCTACATGTATATATATATACACCAGTAATGAACACTCGCCCATATTGATGTACTTTAGTAAAGATTAAATTACTGCCTACGTACAATGAATATATCTGGGAATATTAATCTTTTATATACCAATTAAACTCTCTTTATGATGCTGCTTCTACTCACAATCACTCTCCATTCATTGTACAGGAAGTTAGTATATCGACAAGCCAATAAAAGGACATTGTGTCCATAACAATTAAGTACATGTATTGTACTAATGTTATTAAGTACATGTATTGTAAAATGATTACTAATATTACAACCAATGTAATGTACTATAATTGGATTTTCCGGATGTGTTTGTATACAAACTATACACGTATGAATAAACCTCTTTGTGATGTTACCTCACGCACACCATTCATAGCATCTGTTATACAGGTGGCTAGTAATTCACAGACCAATAAAAGCAATAAAAGCAGCCATCATGTTGAAAGCAATCATGCACTGTAGCTATGTAATGATTGATTACTATAAATGGTCTTTCCACATGTGTATGTATATATTATCAGAAATAAATAAACTCTCTTTGTAGCGTTACCCCCCATTCACAGGAAATTATTAATTCATATACCAATAAAAAGGACATCTTGTTCAAGTACCTTAAATCTACATGTACTTTTAATTGTGTGTACTAATTTTAGCAAATTTAGTAACTAACACAATAATTGCTAAAATCAGTACTCGTTAAAAATATCAATTTATTAGGCAAATTAGGCATGACTCAGAAAATTTGCTTAAATTAACGCATGCTAAATACGAATATCGCTAAATTTAATGGACACATTTAATAGTAGGCTTAAGGTACATGATGACTTGAGATGGAAAGAAAGAAAGAAACAAAGAAACAAGAAAGAAAAAAAGACAGGCACCTGAGGCCAAATGAAAAATGAGTTGCCTCAGGTGGTGAACCTACGACGCTCTGCACTCCGAACAAATGTTCTTAACAACTGAGCTACAAAGGCAGCCATGTACATGTAGCAATTATAACGATTATTATTGACAAATGACTTGTCAAATGTGTATCTTACCAGTAATGAATAAACTCTGTTTGTGTGTCCTTGTAAGGTATGTTGACATGTACCCTCAATAGGATCCCATACTTTAACAAGGAAATCATAAGCACCACTAACAACATATGTACCATCAAACTGAACACTATGGAGGGTATAAAGTAATAAAATTATATGCACATGTATATATATATATATGTACGTGTATATGTAATGTATATAGTACTAACAACATATGTACCATCAAACTGCGGGTATAAACTATAAAGTATACATGTATGTACACTGTATATATAATTATACACAATTTTGTTAATATACAGTACTAATAACATACACATGTACATGTACGTATGTATCATTAAACCGAAGTACATGTACATGTAGGTAGAAGTGAATTGAAGTACATGTACATGGTTATAAACTTCCACTAAAATATGTACTGTAGATTGGATGTATTGTTAATACTCAGTTGGTATGGAGTGGACTGTATACTGTATGTGATATCACAGTACAGAGTAGTTTGAAAGTACAATAGCAGTATAATATTATACATGTACATGTAGTTGAAGGTCATATGCACAGAATGGAATTAGTGTAAAGTACAAAAGGAAATTAAAGTTTTTTCATAAGTGACATCATCATAAATACATGTATAACTAAATATCACATGACATATATCTGTCACATTATAAGTGAAACACAACTTATCACATGACCAACAGTCATGCAGTAATCATGTATGTACAGGTATGTATTGTGTGTATAGTACATGTGTAACTGTACACAACATAAAAACACACATACGCCTGTAAATGTAACCTAACTATAAGCTTGAGTAATATACATGTACATGTATTACACAACTTACCATCTGACAGCAGCCACATGTCCTTGTAATACGTTAGTACATTCACCTGTTTCTACATCCCATACTCTTAAAGTGGCATCTCGAGAACCACTTACAACTGTGGAATTAAGAATATTAATAAAGCACATAAAAAGTGAAGGGTCTGATAATAAATGAATCATATCACATGATTTGGTGTGCCAGTATTATCACAAAGGTCGTCTTGCTGGAATTAACGACACAAAAAAGTTATAACATATGCATTTGAAAAATAATATAACACTTCATGCGCTCTCAAAGCAAGGATGAACATTGTTATCTTTAAAAATGAGCCTATTTTTGCTATCATAGACAGTATCAATGAGTAGTTGCAATATAATCATGAGTCACCTTTCGACAATAATCCTAAAACTTAATTTTCAATATCGCCCAACCCTACACTCAAAGTGTAGTAGGAATTCATGCTACATGTTGCAAACTTTTTCATAAGTAGATTCTTCTTGGAAATTTATACCACATTTACAATTAAAGACTGTTTCGATCTAAATGTCTTCTTCAATTTCTTCATGAAAGTTACATGTATTAACTTACATTTACATGTACAGTACATGTCCATGCAAGATTATTAGTAATACTGTATTATTAATAATATACTAACTAATATCTCAGTTGGTTAATACGCAGGGGTGTGGAAATAGGCAGTCATTCTGGACAATGTCTGATAGATCTAGTGAATGTCCAGTAAATTGAAACTGAGCTGTATACAAAGTATATGGGGAGCAGGACAAGGGCATTGAATAGACCAAAATGTCTGGTAGTTGGCTCACTATTTCCACACCCCTGTCAATACAGTATAATCATGCACACACACACACACACCTGTTTTATTGAACATGGCTACACATCGTACAGTTGATGAGTGACCTTGAAGAACATGTCTACATTGACCTGTGTCTGTATTCCATACCTGTAAGGATAATTTTAATTGTTTGCAAAGAACTCAGAAATTCACTAAAATTAATCCATGCTAAATCTGAGCAATTAAAAATCGCTAAATTTAGTGGACACAATTAATAGACTTAACTATTTTTCATTACCACCATTATTAGTGGGATAGGATCTTTGTTTAACAGCAGATATATATATGTACAGTATATTATATATACATGTATATATATAATTATATATATATATACTTACTCTAAGTGTTCTATCAGTTGATCCACTGACGATTGTTTGTCCATCGAATTCTGAACACCAAACCCCTCCTGTGTGACCCTGTAATGTGCGGAGACACTATGAAGAGAAAAGGAAGAGTTAGTAAATAATGAGAAAAAAATGTAACAAAAAAAAATGCAATGACTCATTTTTATTTCATATATCAGAAAGCTTAATTTCAATGTTTGGTTTTTAAAAGTTGATATCTCAACTTCACATTCTTCATATAATACAGCATGATTGCTACAATTAGATCAGTGATCGTATCTGTCATTATCGGCATCAGTTATTTCTGAAAGATGTAACTGATATTGTAATAAGTGTACTAATAATGTCATTTCTTGTGATTATAGCATCATTAATCACTTTATGATATTCATAATTATTGACAAAATGCTCATTTTCATTGAAAGAATCAGAAACCAGAAGGTATATACAATATCAGATCACTATCAGTTATTATATAGTACATATCTAAAGTAATTACTGGTTTATCAGAATATCAGTAAAATCTCTTATCAGAGCATCACTAAAGGCAACCATTACATGTAAGTACAGTGTTTCCCCCAAGGGTGGTACCCTGGCGCTCCCCCACCCTCTAATTTTAAAGTTTATGCTGAAAAACAGTTTTATAACAATGATTGAACATTGTAAACCAAACGTAATGTGCCACTGATGCACTCCCCCACCCTTAATATTTGTCCAGGGGGAAACACTGAAGTCATCTGAGCCATTCTTATATTATAAACTACACTACAAATGAGGAAAGAAGTGTATAATTTAAAAGAAGACTTACCCTTCCAGTTACAGCTGACCATATTTTCATTGTTGTATCATCAGATCCACTGACAATTCTGTTACCATGGAACTGTAAACATGTAACCTAAGAAACAATAACAACAACAACATAGTGTAAGAGAATAAACAGTAAAGAATAATCAATAAAAATAAAAGAAGATGTACATGTACATATAGGGACCTCAAAAGAAATGAAATCATATAACCATAGTTCCATTAACACATCAATTTTTATAGCATATAGGCAGTTAGGCACAATTAAAAAGTTCGTTATATTACCATGGAATTGTAAACATGTCATCTACGGGTAAGAAGATAGTATAATAATGTTAATGTACTCAGATATTCACAAGGTGTACTTATTACATTACATTACATGTACATGTATTGTACATGATGTTATCGGAGATGTATTGTACATGTACGTGTACAATTACAATCATGTACATGTACATGTACATGAAGGTTGCAAAAAATATTGTCACATAAAAGTGAAATTTCCTATCAATTGATATTTAGCAATTTTATCAGTGCAGAACAAAACTTTCATTACAGCATTTGAAATTAAACATAAATTCTGAGGTACATGTATTACATTGTACCTCTCACATGAACATCACTTAAAGAAAACATAAATACTTACAACATGATCATCATGTCCTTTAAGAACTTTTAATCTTGGAGGTAACTTTAATTCTACATTTCTCCAGTTCCATTCAATGCGATGTTTAGTTAAAAACATCTGTGAAAATATGAAGACAATTCGAATGAATCAATTAGTATCAATAAATCACAATGAATATAATTAAATCAATCAATCAATCAATTAATGAATCAATTAGTATCAATAAATCACAATGAATATAATTAAATCAATCAATCAATCAATTAATGAATCAATTAGTATCAATAAATCACAATGAATATAATTAAAGCAAAGTATACATGTACATGTATACATGTATACATGTACAAGTATACGCGTACACATGGAGAAGAGACAGTTCATTTATAGTTTAATTAGAATTTAATGAACTGTCTGGAAACAGTAATTGTTATTAATAATCTATTGTACACACCAGACATTACATGTACATGTACATTATATGAAACAATCGTGCCTAGTTTTATAATTGCACATTATTCTGCCATTCTGTAGAGGAATTCAATATCTAAGAAGCATATTAATATATAGATAGCTCTTCCTGAATACCAACTTCCTGTACAACATGACGGAATGGTGAGCAATTGAAGGTAAGCATTTGATCACATCCAGGTAAGTGTTCCTTTTTGAAATTAGGTCAAATATTAACAATATATACATACAATGTAAAAGGATTGTGGCAGAGCTCAGAGTTTTAGATAAGTTTTAAAGCACGGGCCAAATTGGTTCAAACATGGTTAGTGTTTGCACCATTGTGAACACATCTTGAGCCAATTAACAAAGAGATAATGCTGTTAGTGACAATATAATCATAATTAACTGTCCCACTGGCCCAAAGAGTCAACTGTGCAGTGCCAAATAAGAAGCTCTTTGGGCCAATGGTGTACCATATGAGCTTATCTAACATTGCATGAGTTATTCAACTGACCTGTTTCCAAGGATTATAAATCAGGGCAGGTCTTCTGCTTGGTGTAATGCCATATAAAGAGTCATTTATAACACATTGCTGGCATTTCTCTCTCCATAAACTGTTTAGTATGAGAAAAAATAATAATTGACAGTGATTAGTATATGGAAATACATGTACATGTATGTGTATAGCTTGTATGTGCTGTACATGTAAAGAGTCCAAGTATATGTACACTGATGTACATGTACGTGTATAGCTTGTATGTGCTGTATATGTAAAGAGTCCAAGTACATGTACACTGATGTACATGTACGTGTATAGCTTGTATGTGCTGTACATGTAAAGAGTCCAAGTACATGTACACTGATGTACATGTACGTGTATAGCTTGTATGTGCTGTACATGTAAAGAGTCCAAGTACACGTACACTGTACACTGTCAACAAAGTGAAATTTACAGTCATGTCAATATCTATACACTATGTATCGTACATGTACATGTACATGTCAACAAAGCAACATGTACAGTCATGTAAATACATGTACAAAGTACAATGTACATTATGTGTTTTACATGTACAAAATTGATATCATTGACAAATTGTCAACAGTTCTAGTTAACATATTTACACACAAGTACAATTATAGTAGAAGTCAGCCTATCCCTTAATTAACATACATATACACACACAGAAGTACAATTATAGTGTAGATCACAAACACAACCCATTCCTTAATTAACATACATTTTTGTACATGTACATACACACAAGTACAATTATAGTGTATGTCACTTGCACAGCCCATCACATGTACATATACACAAGTACAATTATAGTATAGATCACTTAAACAGCCTATCCCTTAATTAACATACATTTTTGTACATGTACATAAACACAAGTACAATTACAGTGTAGATCGCAAACACAGCCCATCCCTTAATTAACATACATTTTTGTACATGTACATACACACAAGTACAATTATAGTGTATGTCACTTGCACAGCCCATCACATGTACATATACACAAGTACAATTATAGTATAGATCACTTAAACAGCCTATCCCTTAATTAACATACATTTTTGTACATGTACATACACACAAGTACAATTGCAGTGTAGATCGCAAACACAGCCCATCCCTTAATTAACATACCGTACATACACACAAGTACAATTACAGTGTAGATCGCAAACACAGCCCATCCCTTAATTAGCATACCGTACATATACACAAGTACAATTACAGTGTACATCACAAACACGGCCCATCCCATAATTAACATACTGTACAAGTACAATTATAGTGTAGATCATGTACACAGCCCACTGACCCATACTTTATTATCTACAACTAGTGAGAAACACAGACCTACAAATCACTATTTGATTAGAGAGCATTCAACCAAATCAGGAGGATGAGAGATGCTATGATAATTATGTGTAAGAATGTTGTTCTTAATTGTTTTCACTACTGTTCAATAATTATGATAGTACATGTATCAGTAATTATATACATACCTGTTAATATACATGTATATGTACATGTACATGTACATGTAAATGGTAATGATAAGTACATACATACACACACACTGACAGACGCAGACAGACGCAGACAGACAGAAACACACACAACAGTAATTAGCTATAGTATGAAACTTACACAATATCATCACATAGTACACGCCATGTTCTACAAGTCTGTGCCGCTACTAACAAATCACGAGGAGTTAGAAATGATAAGACATGAAGAGCAAGCTGTGAGAAAGTGAAATGAAGAGGGAGAGAGAGAAGAGAGAAAGAGAGAGGAGAGAGAGAGAGAGAGTCAAAGGAATAGTGTTGTTTTTAGATGTTTAGTTAATTAACTGTATGCATGTACATGTACATATAGGTAAGTCTAGTTAATTAACTATAATTAAAACCCCTATGTGTAAGGCTTTTAGTTAACAAACAATATACCTACATGTATATATAAATTATTGGTCTACTGTAATAATTATAATTGTCCAATAATGGACATGTTTGGAAATGCTTTGTGTATGAATGCTTGCTATGTAAGCTATGTTTATGGTAGTAGGAGATGACATTGGTGGGTTGAAACATCAAACATTGATCTTTCTGATTGCCAAATTTGTTAGATTTTGATATGTTTTGACTTTTGAAGCATGGGCCAAATTGGCTCAATAATGGTTAGTGTATGTGCCATTGGGAATACATTTTGAGCCAATTAACAAACAGTTAATGCTGTTAGTGATAATATAATCATAATTAACTGCACAGTGCCAAATAGGAAGCTCTTTGGGCCAATAGTGTGCAACCATATGAGCTTAGCAAAGCCACCATAGGTAAAAAATTATTGAAATACAGATAATATGGTCATTATTTATACATGTAAGGATAGTATAGTTTGTAGCTATATTACGCATTCGCTTGAGTGAGAACAAAAACATCCTGATATAATCCCAGTACTCCTAACAATTTCTTATACCATAATGAGACTATATATTATAAATGTAACATTATTTTGTGACTTCTGATATGAAGAAACAACCTGATATATACAATGTACTATATATGTGGAGAAAAAGTATCCCCATGATTGCTTTGTCATGTTTGAAGCCTAACAACCTAGTATAGGTACTTGTTTTTCCATTCTTATTACATGTTAACAAGTACTTGTACTTGTAAAAGTTTAGCAAAGTATTTTAGTTGATCATGTACATTGTAATCTCCATCATCCTGCTGGTCTGAGCATGCATGGTATACCCATTCAAGTTTCATATGCAGGTTTTTTTTTTGTTAGGGAGGGGAAAAAATCAATCATGTGAAGCACACTGCTCCTGGAGGGGAGAGGGGGGAGAGGGGGGCGAGGGTGATATGAGGATGGTCCCAAAGGAAATTTTTAAAAATTCAGGCCCTCTGAGGTTGCTTCTGGTGGATTCTGGGGCCACAGAGATGTTGTTGCATGTTGAATACATTTAGTCTGAAATCTAGGAGGGGAAGAGATTCAAGTTAGGGGGAGATATCCCCCATTTCTTCGCTGTATGCAACCCTGCCATTAATTGACTAAGCACCTCAGAATGACACAACTTCCTTAACAATGTATACAACACACACTTGTATGTGATAAAAGAATATATATATATATATAAATAATTATATATGTATATATATATATATAATTATATATGTATATATATATATACATGTAATTATATACCTGCATAATATATACATGTATATACATTAAACCTTGTGGAAAGCAATCATAGGGATGTCTCCACGGGCCATAAAAACATGCTCAGTCCTCTAAGGGTTAATTAATTAATTAATTAATTAATTAACTAAGGAAGAGGCAGGCAGTGATAATAATGACATTGAAATGTACCTCTCTTGGAAGAAGTGATATGAAGTCTCTTTGAAATCGAGGTCTAATTTTTTCCATTAAAGACTTAAGTTGTGACGAGTCGCATCTGTAGTGTGTACAAGTACATGTACATGTGTGTAGTGTGTACAAGTACATGTGTGTAGTGTTTACAAGTACATGTATGTAGTGTGTACATGTACATGTATGTAGTGTGTACATGTACATGCATATGTGCATGTGTATGTGCATGTGTGTACAAGTATGTGTATGTAGTGTGTGTAGACAAAAGAAATTATATATACAATGTATAATATACATTGTATATTATACATTTGGGCTGGAATTGATATCCGATTATCCGAATAATTATCCATGCACTGAATATTCCGATTTGTTTCTTTGTATCCAGGTACTCATCTGTGTTTGCGGCTTTGTGCATGTGCAGAAACCAAACACGTGAAATCGAAATTGCAATAAAATGGCAGTTGATAAGTGTTATTAGCTTTTTAGGCTTGTAGAGTGCAGAATGATCTGTAAAAACATCAATGCTGCTTGTATAAACATCTATTCCAGTTCATTACAGCTAAAAGGTGAGGTAATACTGTATATTTTAGTGCAAACAAGTCATGAATTTTAAAGCGATTATCCCAATACCTGACCGTTATTGTGATTGAATAATAGGACAGTAAAAGATTTGTTCTAGCCCTAATATTACACAAAATACACTGTACATAATGTGACTGGAAGATATATATATATACATATATATAATATATATATATATATAGGTTATGTCACAGCACGAGTGCTATATCAGATTTATAAAACCGAGCCCAAGGGCGAGGTTTTTATAAATCTGATATAGCACGAGTGGCTGTGACATAACCAATATATGTCATGAAAGACAAAACCTTTGTTGATGTCTGATGCTTCTCCTACCTTTTTGTCGGCACTTTGGAGAAGGTAAGCGTTGTTTTCTTGTAGTCTGTTTCGACGGCAGGTGCTATATCTGACCACAGTGCTATATCTGCTAACCGCAGTGCTATATCATATATATATCCCTGTGGTTTACTATGATGTTTCGCCGTATCATGACATATATATATATATATACCGTATTTCATCGTATAAATGCCGGGCGTTTATTTCTTAACTCGAAAGCATCTCTGGGCGTTTATTCGAGGCAGGTGATTATTCGATGATAGGCGTTTACCTCCATTCAAACGCTTCTTCTTAGATTCTCCGCAACGCTTCTTCATTAAGAGTTTATCTTTCTGCTTGCACCACTCTCTTATCCACTTGCTCACATCACGAGATATATCACGCCACGCCTAGGCGTTTATATTGAATTTAATGACGATGGCCAGGTGTTTATATGAGGCTAGGCGTTTATTTGGGAGAGGCTTTTATACGAGGAAATACGGTATGTAATATACAATGTATATAGTATGCTAATAGGTCCTATATACAGTATATAGGACCTATTAGCATACTATATACAATATATTGTATGATGGTGACATCTCCTGCATAGTGTGCACATGGAAGGTCTATACATTGTGTATATAATATATAGAAATCACCACATCAAAGGGATAATGTCACCATCATACTATATACACTGTATATAGATATACATGTATATACATGTATATATATATATTATATATTATATATTATATATATATATATATACACAAAGTTCACTAAATGAAACTAGATAATTTGTAGGTATATGTACTTTGTTATTCAATCTGTAATATTACATGTATATGTATAGTGTATACAATGTTCACATGTAACATGTATATACAATTATACATGTACATGTACATGTATCAATGTACATATAAGTACATCTATGCACAATATTCACTGTTCTTGTACATACAGTACATACATGTACATGTATGTACTGTGACACTGTACATGTACTACTTCATTTGGCATAATTCATTAGTGGATTTAGAATGACATCTTGTAACTATGTGTGTATGGGTTTACAATAACTATGAAGGTACAATGTACGTGTTCATGTGAAACATCCTGTTGTATTAGTGAGATAATAAAGATAGACAGAAAGACAAAAGGGCAGGTAGAGACAGGTAGAGTAATTTGGTTGACAAGCAGGCAGGCAGGCAGACAAAGAAACTTACAGCTTTACGAGTTTATTGAGTGCCTGTGCTTTGTATTCATTGGTCCAGCCAGTAAATGTTGATAACCATTCTTCAATACATGGTGATAATATCGGAGATTCTTCTTCTAAATTAGAACTACTACCAATGCTTAGTGTACTCAATGGAGAATACACATCAAATTCTTGTGCAGAAGAAATGCTAAAGAAAAGAGAATATTAAAAGTTGATTCACATACACATACATGTATATATACTGTAGGATGGTACTATTGGAACTATAGTATATGTACATGTATACATGTACACAGTTTTATACTCACATTACCACTAAACTACATACACGCTCACACATAGCCTTCGTGTATGAAAACTATACATCTACACTGTAGTTAAGGCACTATTGGAACTAACATACATATACATGTACATTGTACATGTACAGTACTATACATGTATGAACATTGTACATGTAAGACATTGTATGATTTTTATAAAACTTCCTCTCTTTGGTTTTGAAGACTCATATAACCCACCCTGTGGTACATGTATATACAGTACATGTACAGTATACATGTATGTCAATAAAAATTCATCATACAGTACAGTAATTACTCAGTAGTTTCATTATCACACTACAGTAGTTCAACAGTAGTTTTAACAGTAATTGCTGTACTTTTCAATTCAACACCACAGTAGTGAGACAGTAATTACTATACTATACTGACAGTAGAACTAAGATAATTACTGTTACTGTATGGTGACATAATTATACAGTAATATTAAATTATTAATGTACATATGTACATATACACACAAGACAGTCTGAGTGACTATAGAAATTAGAAACATGGCCAATGTGTAGTAAATGACTAACTAAAAAGGTTTCTAATAACACCCACAAGGTGCAAACATGTATTAGGTCATGCCTACCAGTCCTTAACGAAGTCTTCACAATTAATAATAATTATACTCTAATTACAATTTATTTCCTTATAAGGTAATTTAAATTATGTCGTGGATTAATGGGTTGTGATTCTTTCACTTGTCAAACACATACCTAGTTTCTTTTGTGCTTTTAAATCTCTTTGTCTCAAAATTTTCATCCTCGAAATTTTCTGCAAGTTCCATCGTATAATTAGTATCTTCCATTATGTAACTATTACTCCTTTTCTATTTGTGACAGAGAAACAATGTGATAGACACATAGTACATGTATATACATGTACATGTACTTCCATTACATAACTATTATTCCTTTTTTATTGACAGAGAAACAATTTATATACACACAGTACATGTATATACATGTACATGTACTTCCATTACATAACTATTATTCCTTTTTGATTGACAAAGAGAAACAATGTGATAGACACATAATACATGTATATTGTATAATTAAAGGTCGTTCACATTCACCTTGTCCCCAGAAAAATGTTCATAACTTTAGTTTAGAATGACCAACAATCTTTTTACCTGCACCATTTTCATATAATTATCCTTCCCGTTCTTTTTTGTGTATGTCAAACTTCAATCCATAGCTTCAATATTCAGTTACAGTATATAATCATGTATTAACCTTATGACATTAAACTATACCCTATAGTACATATAAAGTCATCACATCATAATTGTGAGGACATCGTGAATGTGAACAGATTTTAGTGCATGTATCTTCCATTATGTACTCATTTTCCATTTATATTGACATGAGAAATAAGTTGACATACACACAATACATGTAAGTATCTTCCACTATGAACATGTACATGTTAATAAAATTCTTGACATGAGAAACAAGTTAACATACACATGATACAATGGGTACAATCACTAACGATGTACATAATACATAATGTGTGATGTCATATATGTACATACACTATAATGAATATTGCAATCACATAATACATAATACATGTACATAGTGATGCCATATATGTACATACACTATAATTATTAAGAAGAATATTACAATGGGTACAATCACTACAATGCATAATACATAATACATAATGTGTGATGCCATATATGTACATACACTATAATGAATATTGCAATCACATAATACATAATACATGTACATAATGTGTGATGCCATATACACTATAATTATTAAGAAGAATATTACAATGGGTACAATCACTACAATGCATAATACATAATACATAATGTGTGATGCCATATATGTACATACACATTAAGAAGAATATTGCAATCACATAATACATAATACATGTACATGTACATAATGTGTGATGTCATATATGTACATACACTATAATGAATATTGCAATCACATAATACATAATACATGTACATAGTGATGCCATATATGTACATACACTATAATTATTAAGAAGAATATTACAATGGGTACAATCACTACAATGTAATGTGTGATGCCATATACATGTATGTACATACACTATAACTATAGAATATTGCATTGTTATCCATGTACAGTACATACATATAATCATAATGTGTACATTACTACACATATAGACACAGATACATAGACAGATAGACACAGAGGCACATGCAAACACATTCACACAGACATACATCTATCTTGCAAACACACTCACACAGACACACATCTATCTTTCCACTGAACATAATGATACAACAGGATGTTGTGTGGGTGTGTGCTATATTTCTTCATATGTACAGTACAGTACATATGTACAGTACAGTACATATGTACAGTACAGTACATATGTACTGTACTGTACATATGTACAGTACAGTACATACAAATAGAAAGTAAACTATAAGATTAAAATTTGCTTTCATTATTGTCACCTGTCTCTGTGTCTGAAAAACAAACACTTAAACATTTCACTTATTCCACTTCTTACCTTTTCAAGTTTAATACTAACTTAGACATTTTCTCATATCAAACTGAATCTACTGTTTAATCAATATCTATTTTCCTATACATGTACTTTCCACTATCCATCAGTTGAATAACTCGAGCTATTCATAGTGCTACTTTATTAAAAGGTCATTCACATTCACCATGACCTCAGAAAAGTGTTCATAATTTTAGTTTGGAATGCCAAACAGTCTTTTTACTTGCACCATTTTAATATAACACTTGTTCTTTTTTGTGTATGTCATTATTGAGTTACAGTATAATCATGTATTAGCCTTACGACATTAAACTATACACTATAGTACATATGAAGTCATCACATCCTAATTTTGAGGACATCATGAATGTGAGAAATATAGTGATACATGTACATGCATGTGGTCAAGCATTGTAACAAATACATGTACTTACATTATGTACATGTACATTTATGTGTCCATGGATGAATAATTCAATTTTATTACTAAAGTCTGCTCACATTCACATCACCTCAAAATTGTGATGACTTTATATGTAATATAGTGTATAGTTTAATATCACAAGGTTAATACATGATTATACTGTAACTTAAAAATGAAGCAATGGATTGAAATTTGACATACACAAAAAATGGGAAGGATAATTATACAAAAATGGTACAGGTAAAAAAGATTGCTGGTCATTCCAAACTAAAGTTACAAACATTTTTCTGAGATCAAAGTGAATGTGAATGACCTTTAACTTCCAAACTAGACTACTACAACTAATCCTACTATGAGCATTTTGTCATACTATCTGTCAAAGAACTATACACTTGTACATCTGTTGTTACTATGATTAAATGGTAACTCATTTCCTGGGTCATTAGGTAGGAAATGAACTATAGTCGCAAATTGTTAATATTCATGATGACAGATGTGATGACATTATATATATAGTGTATAGTTTAATGTCATAAGGTTAATACATGATTATACTGTAACTCAATAACTTATATACATGTATAATATAGCGTATAGTTTAACGTTATGAGGTTAAATAATATATGACTATACTTTAACTCAATAATGAAGCAATAGATTGAAATGTCATCATGCACAAACAAGAACCAGAAGGATAATTATATCTTTTCTGAGATCATGTGTACACGGAAGACAATTTTTTTACTTCCTTAAAATGCCAATTTACCATCATTAATCAGCCGAAACGTCTAATTGTTATTATTTTTTAATAATAATAAAAAATCTACTATCATGTCAATGCTTAACTACATGTAATCCTCGTTGAAATTAATCAGCTGGATTTGAAAACAAGTTGACTATAACAAGTGCTGTAAATTCAATGGAGCAAGTATTATACGAATGCATCTAATGCAAGAAATCTATTCAGAGTATTTGATATGTTTTGAAGCATGGGCCAAATTGGCTCAACAAGGATTAGTGTGTGGCTCTGTGTGTGCCATTGGGAATACATCTTGAGCCAATCAGAGTTAATGCTGTTAGTGACAATATAATCATAATTAATTGCACCATCTGGCCCAAAGAGAGAACTGTGGAGTACTAAATAACTCTTTGGGTCAATGGTGTGTACCATATGCAGTGTTCTGCTCACATTGGTTGGAAATAACCACCTCTCAGATAATACCTATATAGGCTACTGAAACAGAATTAAGTATATACCGAATAAACAGCACTAAATGCAATGTAGAATCCAACCACCGCTCTAAACATCCAGGGCTTCTAGAACAATGATAATGTGAACGCATATTAGATTACGTACACATGTAATCTAATATACTACATGTACAATGGCCTGTGCAAACCACACTCTATTTATGAGTGTACTGTAAAGTATAATGCTTGTAATTATCACAATGTAGACTAATAGATTACATTGTAACTATGAAGTTACTCACACCTGGGATGCATTGTTACATAACATACAATACCAATTGCTTGCTTATATTCATGTCTACCTAGTACAAGGTTGTACTAGTAGACTAGTGAATATGTAGAGAGAGACACATAGTCCGACCTAAGTAGTAGACATTTATCTATGAAATGCTCTTCCTCAGCCTCACAACCTGGCTCAAGTAGCTAATATGATAGAGCATCTGACTACCAATCAGAAGGGGTCGAGATTTTTCTGTACATGTCTCTCTCTTTATTTTCTTGTTAATTATCATGCTAAATTTTAAATACAGCTCGGTATGATGCACAATTAAAAATTGTTTTAAATTTTGTTACCTGCTAAGGATTCTAAAACTATCTTCAGTGACTACTCTAAAATCCCTTTTAGTGCATTGTTATTACAATATAGTATAGTCTACCCACAACAAGGTATATTATAAGTAATTAATAATAATTATTGGTTTTGACTACACAATACATAGTCAACAGGCAATTAGCTTGAGATCACATGACCATTGTGCTAGAAATAGTGTTTTGAAACAATATGTATATTTAAAGAATAAAAGTAATGAAATTGCAAAAGGCTATTTTAATGAAAGAATTTTAAGTGATACTAACCTGTCCAGCAGGGTGGGTGTCCAATTCATCAAGATGGTAGGTATACAATTGATCATTGTGTGATTCAGTAGCCATTTGATTGGTTCATAGTCTTATCTCTCTCTCTAGAAACAATGGAAATATATTGATATTAATTTGAACTGACGACTCAGAAGCAATATAGTACATCAAACTCACATTTTACATTAGCAGTTTTGTTTTTGTATGAATGAATTGAAAACACCGCCCCTTTGGGCTCAAAACATTACAGCTCCACCTACTAATTTAACAACTATTCCGTATTGTCTCTATTTTATTATAGTTATTAATTATTATGAATTTATGAGTGGTAAATATCATGATGGACTATGTAGAAGATCTATTTATCAGTCAAGATATCAATAATCGTACATGTATATATATCAATATTGACTATGTATGACTATTCATTAATCATTTCCATATAATATATGTATCAATATTATGGATATATACATATATACATGATGTTATCAGAGATGTAGAAAGAAAGACACCTGAGGGAATGGAAAAACGAAAATGAGAGTTGCCTCAGGTGGAATTCGAACCCATGACACTCTGTACTCTGGACAGATGCTCTACCAACTGAGCTACCAAGGCAGCTCAGCTGGCAGGGTCCGAATCAAACATCATACGCCTGTATGAACAGGCTAACTTTACACTAGGCATTATATGTACGACTATTGATATCCATATATATATATATATATATATATATATCAATTATGGATATATACATGTATATATTGATATCCTGACTGAATTATAATAATAGTTATTATTATATAACCTCCTGCTGTTCAGTTTATTTTATTATTTTACTTCCCACTCCTGTTTCCCCAAATCTCATATAATCATTATATTGACGCAACAAAAATGAAAACATGGAATAAGTGCTACATGTGTAAATGAAAATGAAACCCAACAAATTTGTGATACACAACGAAATAGTTCGTCCTTTAAACCCATGGTTCCCAGCCGGCCCAGGTCCTACCAAGGATGTTACTGTCTGTAGCATGATCAATCAGGCAATCCACTTGTTCTTCTACATTCTCACACTGTTCACCAACACGTGCTCGAAGATTAACACGATGGTCTCCCATGAGGACAGCTTTCATTGAGTTAAACTCTGGCTTTTTCTGATGTCCGTATTTTAAATCAACCCTGAGTAAAGAGTTAATTGAGATAATGAAGATAAGAAAACATAGTTAACATCACATAAATTTCTTACAACATCAAGTGAGCTGAGTTGTATCGTAGTAACTTTTTCTTGGACACTCTAACTTTCTCTCTCGGATACCACAAGCTATCATTTTCTCCTGCTCCAACTATTGACAATATAATATCTCATTATAATAATATTATTGTAATTTATGAATTATTAATACAATTATATGTGACCATGGGTGCAAAAATCAGGTAGAAGGCATTAATTTTGTCAAATATGAATTTTGTCAAATGCTTATATTAAATGCTTGTTGCTCAGCCAATTTGCACAGGAAACTAACTAAATTTGGAATTTAAGTAGAGCAATGGTTGTTCTTCTTGGATACCAGATTTCATTGGCTACTTGTACAAAATCAATTAATAATGAGCATTTAAATATAAGTGTCTGACTGACTGCCTGTTTCTCTGTCTGTCTGTCTGCCTCCCTGCCTGCCTGCCTGCTTGCCTGATCTGCCTGCCTGCCTGCCTGTCTCTCTGTCAGTCTGCCTGTCTCTCTGTCTGTCTGTCTGCCTGCCTGCCTGCCTGCCTGCTTGCCTGATCTGGCTGCCTGCCTGCCTGTTTGCCTGATCTGTCTGCCTGCCTGCCCGCCTGTCTCTCTGTCTGGTCTGTCTGTGTCTCTGTCTTCCTGCCTGCCTGCCTGCCTGCCTGCCTAACTGACAAAATTCTTATTTAACAAATGACTGATTTTCGCATCCAGTCACATAGAACATAGATATTCATAATAGTTATTTATAGTAACCTTTCAATACTTGAGCTTGTTTTCTTGCATTAGACTACAACACAAATAAAAATAATAATAAATGGTAGAATCAATCTTTAGATAGAACATCAGTTATCATTATAATTATATAATATGCAAAAAATATATATGCATAAGGAATTGAAGAAGCAGCAAGAGGTAATAGCTATAGTTGTGATTCTCTACTTGAAAGAGACTGCAAGGTCCTTACAGAAGAACAAAGAGAGGAAACTATAAAAATAATGATAGATGTTGTAGCAACAAGGATGCTGTAAATGATTTGCGAAATTTAGTATAACTTGTTTGTGCTAACAATTCAATTAATCCAGTTTGTACTTTACAGATTGTGTTCTTTCACATGATGCAACAACATTTTTAATTAACCAGCTAGTAATTTTAATATTAATATATGTACCTTCCAATCCATTGATGGTTCTTTGATGAAGACATCCATTGTATTTAAAAGAGAAGAAGGAGAGGCTTGAAGTGCTCTGAGCGTGTGTATCATACAGCTACGTAACTGACCAGTCTCTTTATGAGGTAACAGAAGGTTAGTGAATTGAGGAGTCAAACGAAAAGGCATTAGTTCAGGAATAGGTAAGAACTAAAGGAAAGAGAGATAGCATAATTATTATAAAAACGAAAATATGGATACACATATGAATACTATAGTGTAGGGATGGGCAATATTTTGATTATCGTGATAATCGTGATTAAAATTTCCGGTGATAATCGTATCGTCTAAATATTGCCATATCGTGGTCACAAAAATAACAATTATTGTGCCATAACTTCAGGTTTTCAGTACTATCACATCTAAATCAGTTTTTCAACACTGTTTACTCAACAAATAAAAGGTGATTGTTGAATGAAATCTACATACATATGTAAGGTAGCCAATAATCGCAATAATCGTGATACTTGCAAAAACAATAATTGTTGACCCATATTTTCATAATCGCCCATCCCTACTATAGTGCATAGTTTTTGATAAGCTCATATGGTCACTATGGTGCACCATTGACCCAAAGAGATTCTTATTTGGCACTGCACAGTTCTCTCTTTGGGGCCAAATGGCACAGTTAATTACAATTATATTGTCACTAACAGCATTAACTCTGCTAAAAAAAAAACTCTTATATAGGTACTCTTAAGAGACATGTTGGCATTGACAATATTATACAATATTATATAACAACAGATATAATGTTAACTGTAAGGAAATAATTATTATAATTATTTGTATTCTGTGTTTTAACTGAATAACAGGAAAACAAATATACATGTAATTAGTGTTGTATAGTATGACAATAATGACTACTTTTAGTTACTATATAGTATGATAGTTTATCAAAATCTTATTTATAGTTAGAGTTTAATTAACTAAAATATTATTAAGCTTACTATAAGGGGTTAACTAACTAAAGGTGCCATTTTTCATTTTAGTTAGTTATACTAGACCCAGTGTTCTGCCCAGGATATTTAGAGTGGCGGTTGGATTCTAAATTGCATTTAGTGTTGTTTATCCAATATATCCTTAATACTGTCTCAGTAGCCTATATACACATGTATGTATTATCTAAGAAGTGGTTAATTTATCTAAGAGGTGGTTAATTTATCTCATAGGTGGTTATTCCCGACCAGTGCTGACCAGTATGGGCAGAACACTGTAGACCTGTAGTTTAATTAACAATACCATACTAAAACTCCTTTTAGTTATAGTTAACTAAAACAACATTACATGTAACAATAAAGTGCATAATGCTAATAAGTGGAAGTTTTCTTACAACTAAAAGAATATTACGCTCATAGTATTGCTTGTAATAAAGATTACAGTAACCCTCTGTTCCACTTACGTGGGCGGGGTTTAATTATTATAAACATTGTTTCTTTTTACCTGAGTTGCAGAATGAAAAGCATGTCCGAAGTCAATAGGCACCACACCTCCATTTTCAGTATTCACCATAAAATTAGACAAATGTCTATCTCCAATACCTAGTATGTACTGACATATGTTAGCAGTTGCTAGAGTTTTAATAAAGTGTGAGCGTAACATAACAAATGCTTCTGGTGTTGCAGCAAGGTGCATGAAAGAACGTCTAGAAGAGAAAATTTAGTAATGGAACATAGTGACATAATAGTATATGTGACCAAATTTCCAAAAAAGCGACCTTAAAATACACATTGATCAAATGCTTATCATCAATTATTCACTGTTTGGGCAGGAAATCAACAAAGTTTGGTATCCTGAGAAGCTTAATGATAGCTCTTCCTGAGTAGTAAATTTCATTGGCTTCCTGTACAATTGAATAGCGACCAATTGAATGCAGCCAAAATTATTTTGTGAGAAAAGGTCTCTTTTGCAAATTTAGTCACATCTTCTGTATTGATATCAACAAGTGAGTGAACATACCTCAATAAGTCCCAAGGTATAGTCGCTACCTTTCTACGGTACTCCTTTTCAACCTCAGCAGCTCCAGCATTTCTACAAATAATTAGATAATAGATAGAGGTAGTAATATCATTGAATAGATGAACTCTATAACAGATTATACCAGTATAACAGAGAAATCTGACTTAATATCAGGGAATCATATTTATGGATTTGATTCTCCTATGATTGCTTTGTGATGACCAATAGTGACTGCTGCTGACGACTGATTTCTAAAATCATTATTATATTTACTTCATTCTTCTTACTTTTTAATAGTTCTTGTATACACTTTGCAATGCATTTTAGCTACAACAGCAGATTCCACAAGCTGATGTCCCTTCTGCTTGTCTGTAGACTGAGCTGCACTGTAGCTCTAGCATTCATTCGTCTATATGCCACACTCACTATTTGACCAAGCGATTAATCCCGGGCCCTGGAATGACGCATATATGATGCAAGCATATAAATTAAGGTTCTACCTATACTAGTATCGGTACTGGTATAGGCACCTATGCTCAATATCCTAGTATAGGTAAACACAGTGGGAGATACTTCTATTTTTAACATAAATACTTCATGTTTTGTCCTCCTCTAGAAATATTAAACAGTATTTCATCAGCAACATTGATGAAAAATTGAGTTCCTTCTAGAAGTGCCAGAATACCTAGAGAGCATGGCTAGCTTGAACACGTGATGAATGTCAATTAATAGTTTAATTTTGTTAGTATCAGTATTTGGTTCGGCAGATACTCAAAATTAGGTATTGGATTAGATCGGCTAGAAGTGGTATACATGTAGGCACAACCTTAATATAAATATAGATTTAACTTTGTGGGAAAGCAATCATAGGAATGGCCCTGCAGGCCATAAAAAAGTACATGTAAATGAAATCATTCGTACTTGTACATTCCCATGTAACATTTGTGTTTGTCTGTCCATTGCTTATGCAACTGCATTGCATTCCTGTATGTATAGAGATGTAATAACATCATTACATCATTACACATAATACAAACTAACTGGTTTTTCTTCTCCATATTTGTAAGTTCATCCATCATAAATTCCTTTAGTGGCTTCGTATTCTTCACCCATTCAATTAACCCAACCCTATAGATTCATATAGTACAATATAGTTATTACAACCTTTTTAACTAAACCTATACTAATCAATACTGACTAACTTCACATAAATACAATACTAAACCTATACTAATCTATACTGACTAGCTTCACATAAATACAATACTAATCAATACTGACTAACTTCACATAATTAATTACATACATTCAAATACATAATAAAGACTACACAATGCTGTACTTAAATGATTAATATGTATTTCAGTATTCATTCAACACTTGTATTGCATACCTGGTAGTCATTGCTATGACTTGATAAGTCTTGACTCTTAATTGACGTTGAGAACATGCAGCATCCTCACATAATATACCGTTCATTACTTCATATAGCTAGAAAATGAAGCATTATGAAGACATCTAGGCTAATATAGTATATAGTTTATATAGGCTAACATAATATATAGTATGCTGTACTCTTAACAGACAGACATAGACACAGACACAGACAACATAGACACACACACAGACACAAGTTGCTCTCCAACCTGTTCTATTCTCTGATCATGCCTCAAATCTTCTCCACCCTTAACTAAGAACATGTACTCTTTTGTATCATCTCCTATGATAGTGAGTCTCTTGGGTTTACGCATTGAACTGAGTACTAGAATTTTCCCATCAAATCCAGAGATCTTCGCATGATACTCAGGCAAAGGTTTTGATTTTCCATTATACTGACCTAGAGTGTGTGTGTGTGTGTGTGATTGTGATATCATTAATAGACATAAACAACATAAAAACCATTCTGTAGCTTTATTCTTATGGTAAATTCAATGATCCTCTAACCACCATTGACTATATATTACACACGTACTCTACAAACAACTGTCTCACCAGGAACTTCAATAACTTGTGGGTAATCACTGATTTGGAATGCATCTAACCAGGGACTATACTCCTTTAGCAGACCAGGTCCATTCTGCTTGTTAAGATTCTGTTTCATTCCCTTATAGAGAGAACCAACATCTTTATCAAACTGACTGATTAACATGTCGTGAATTTTTGAGCCATCTTTTCCAAACAAATTCTCAATCTTTTTGTGATATTCCTACATAAACATATTACAATGTATAGTGTATTATTATATGCAGTGCTTGAAATAATGTCCAGCAATTGGCCTTTTTTCTAGACATTTTGATTCTTTGTCCAGACAAAATTGCAGCATAAACCACAATGCTCATCTGATTGAACTCGAGATGACATTGGTAAAAATGACCACTTTTAGTTATAGTTAGAGTACGACTAGTTTCTCGCAATTTTAGGCTTACTAAAAGGGTTTTTGTTTTAGTTAACTAAGCCATTTTTTGTTTCAGTTAGTTATACATGTAGTTATTACAGTAGACTTGTAATTTAGTTATAGTTTAGTTAACTAAAGTCAAACTCCCTTACTAAAAGTGGTTTTATTAACTAAAACAACACTAATAAATGCATGTATATTATTACTCTCAGTGAGAAAACCGAATTGCTATAATTATAATTATTGTTACACGCTACGTCAAAACGACAAATGAATGCATCCAGTTGCTGTACATCAATAATAGAGAATAGTCCTAACTAATAGATAATCCTGAACATAATCTGGGCCAGAATTTAACAAACCTTCACAAAGGTCTTTTGTTTTGATCCTTTCTGTAGTGATGGAGTACCAAAGAGCGATGACGGTGATGAATCTGGATCAGTATCCAACACCTGTTCATGTAACTGTTTCCATGCTTTACTAATGGCTGCTTTGTTTCTCTTTGGAATTGTTTGATCAAGAAGAGGCTTGATTTCATTATCAAGTAAGTCCTTGAAAAAAAGAATAATATTTATATGCATACATAGATGTATTAGTGTATTATAACAAATTCACTTTTGATATTGCCATTATTATTTCAAATATCAGCTTTAATGATAGAGAAGTCAGTTAAAATTAACCATCCTATAGGTGTTGTATGAGTAATGAAGTCCACAGAAAACAGACACTCTCTTTCTAAGAAACAGCATGACCATAGCAGAACTTGAACCACTGACCATTAGATCAGGAAGCTCAAGCTTAACCACTACGCCATACTGCGTCCTTAAAAAAAAAGTGCCCATCAAACTGAGACTGTCTGTTTCTGTGAACTTCATTACTCATATCAGCTTTTTGTGCTTGTGTAGACATTCTTCCTAATATATCCCCATGTTTTATATTTCACTAGCAGACTATACAAACTAAAGGAACTGACCTTCCAAACAAGCTCTGGTGAGTTCAGTTGCTCAAGAGCAGTAACAAAATCATCTACCAGTTGATTGCGTAACTTTTCTCTCAGTCTAGGATAAAAAATGTTTATAATATAAAAATACTCTATATATTACACACACTAGTAAACATTGTACTGGAATTTGAAATTGTACAATGAGGCCCAAAGAAAAACAAGATATATTGAGAAAAATTATCCCTATAATTGCTTTGCGATGATTATATATCAATCATTGCTGATGGCACTAGTGTTTCTACCTTTCTATGTACTCAAAAACTGGGACCTGAAGAAGTAAGTATAACTGGAGTCTGAAGTGCACAGAAACTGAAGTATTCATTCAAGGTTCTAAATGATGACTTTCTCATGTCTGAAACTCAACAACTTATTATACTTACATGCTAAAGACTCTTGCATCATCTTTATACTGTTTCTCTGCTATATACAACAGTTATTTGTGCTAGTTGCAGTTTTACATTTTTATGGCCCGTAGGGCCATCCCTATGATTGCTTTCCCACGGGTTCGAACTATATATATATATTTATATGTTTGTGTCACTTACGCGAGTATGCGTTGTATACGTAGTTAAGGAAGTTACATCATTCCCGGGGGCTCGGTCAATTAATGGGCGTGGCGCGTAAAAGAACGCGCGCTCAAGCTCTACAGATAAGCAGAAAGAAAGCAGTGCAGCTTACGTAGAAACTGGAACTAATAGCTAGCTATTCTACCTGAAATATATTCTTAAAGTTCTACAAGGTTCTTTAAAAGCTAGATAATCAAAATAATAACTATAATAGGCTAATGTATTTCAGGCATCATAAAGTTAGCCATGATTACTGAATGCTGGACACCACAAAGCAATCATAGGGATACTTTTTTCTCTATATATCTTGTTCCTGAGTCTTCCTACTGGTCGGTAGCTTGAGCGAAGCATTGTATCATTTACACTTTACAGCCATATTTTCAAAGAAAATTTGTTATGTTAACAGTAATGTTCCACTCTACTTCTCATTAGTAACTTCCTTGATGTTTATACATATACATGTACTAACCTCTCAACATTTTCTCTATTCTTTCTTCCCTCTGGAGTGTTATCAAACTTAAAACCACTGCTACTCACTTTGAAAGGATAGTACAGTGACTGAAAATTAACAAAGAAAACTAATAAGTATATCAGGATTTCAAGACGCTACTTACCTCAGGATAAGTATCAGCAATTTTTAATAGAATATCTGCAACAGCTCGACCTTCTTTCTTGTCTAATAGTGCTACCATCTGATTAATCCATCCTATGAACATCCAACATGGGATATCAGAACTCTGTATAGGGAATTCATTCATAAACTATGTCAATATAAGTTAAGAAGTGATGTGCCAATAATCAGATTGGTAATCAATATCAGAATATCAGTCATTATTATGGCCCGCAGGGCCATCCCTATGATTGCTTTTTACGGGCTGAATCTATGTTTGTGTTAGTTAAGAAAGTTGCATCATTCCGGGGGCTTAGTCAATTAATTGGTGTCGAATGTAATAGAACGCATGCTCAAGCTGTACAGAAGAAGCTGCTTGTAACTTACATATAAAATGGAACTAATAGCTGTTCTAGTTAAAATTTATTCCTAAAGTTCTATAAGAACCTTTTAAAAAGTAAGAAGAGTAGATAATCAGAATAATGATTATTGAATGTCGGATACCATGAAGCTATCGTACTTTTTTCAATAAATATTATTTTGTTGGCTATTATTATTAGTAGTGACGTAATTTTAACAAGTGTACTAATAATTCCTATAATTACAACATCTTTAAAAGCTAATCTGAAGGCCAAGTGGGTTGTTAAAAAGGAGTTTTACCTTCCCTCCCCAAAAGGCACTAAATTAAAATAATAATGCCTCTAATCAGTGTTTTTGATAAGCTCATATGGTGCCATTGGCCCAAAGAGCTTCTTATTTGGCAGTGCACAGTTCTCTCTTTGGGCAAGCGGCGCAGTTACATGTAAGTATGATATTATTGTCACTAACAGTATTAACTCTTAGTTAATCGGCTCAAGGTGTATTCCCAATGGTGCACACAGTAACCATTTTTGAGTCAATTTGGCCCGTGCTTCAAAACTTATCAAAAACTCTGTCTCTACTTGTAGATATATGTATTTATGCAGTACATGTAGTTGTAGGAATGTAACTGTGGTATTTAATAAAACCTTTTTAATGAATTGATCTGTTGTTTCTGGATAGTATTCCACAAGTTGTAATAGTCTAGGAAATTGTTCTCGTGCTGTGTTTGATCCTAGAGACATTGCTTTGAGTGTATGAGCAATTACAACACTAGGAAATTGCTAAGAGATGGGAATAGAAATGTATGATTGATTACACAGACACACAGACTGACAGACACACACACACACACACTCACCTGTGTATCAAGTCCACTAACGATATCTGTATGCATGAAAATACAAAGTCAATATCATAAACTAACATGTAAGTACATGTAGATAATATAATATTTTATATGTGATAAGTAAGAGTCTACTTCATGAAGGAATGACATCTATTTAAACAATTGTTATACTGTCATTATATACAGAAAGTCAACACAAAACGTTACAAGTAAAAAGTTCACTTATCGCTCTCCCCAAAAAACAATTTTGGTTGCTTCCTGTACAAAACAGTAAAATAGCAAGACCCTTTAATTCAGGGGGTTGCTAATGGTCATTCTCATATAACACTGTGGTCAAATCAATAAAATTCGTCAAGTAGTTTTTAGCAAAAACAAATGTCATATTTCTTCTCTTTGTTGTCATGAATCACAACAATCTATTCGAAGTAATTATGTTACGCTGGTAATATTTTATGTATACCATTATATGTACATTTACATGTACATGTATTTTACATTAATTAATGTAATTCATAGTCATTTAACTACATGTACAATGTATACTGAAAGTTGATAATAGATTGGTAATATTTTGTCTATATCTACATGTACATGTACATTTGCCTCAGGTGCCTGTTTTTATGGCCCATAGGGCCATCCCTATGATTGCTTTCCCACGGGTTCGAACTATATATAATATTATATATAATTATATAATTATAATTATAATTATATATTCTTGTGTCACCTACGCGAGTATTCATTGTATACGTAGTTAAGGAAGTTACATCATTCCCGGTGGCTCGGTCAATTAATGGGCATGGCACGTAAAAGAACGCGTGATCAAGCTCAGCAGAAAGAAAACTGTGTAGCTTACGTAGAAACTGGAACAAATAGCTAGCTATCCTACCTGAAATATATTCTTTAAGTTCTACAAGTTCTTTAAAAGGTAAACAGAGTAGATAATCAAAATAATAACTATATTAGGCTGATGTGTTTCAGGCATCATAAAGTTAGCCATGATTACTGAATGATGGACACCACAAAGCAGTCATAGGAATACTTTTATCTTCACTTAAATTTGTAAAGCAATCATAGGGATGTTTTTTTTTCTATATATACACTTGTTCTTTCTTTCTTTTTTTCTTTTCATCTCAAGTCATCGTGTATTTTACATTAATTCATAGTCATTTAACCACATGTACAATGTATAAGATTAGTTGGTAATCAGATTGGTATCGTCATTGCACATTATTAACCAATTAGTATTGGTTATGAGTAATGTATTAATAATTTCATTTCATAATTAGTATAATGTAATTTAAAGTTATTCTAACTAAAATGTCTTCTTTCTTTCTTCAATGACTTACCATCATCCTCTTGACGTAGAATATTATCACAAAAAGAAGCCATCTCCACTAGACTGGTAACATTAGGTTCAGCTTTACCAGTTAAGGGATTACGTGTAGTCCCAACTTTAATACTTGAATTTAATGAAGAGAGAGCACGTACCCATAGTTTCTCAGCAACCTATTAGAAGGAATTGAAAGAGAAATAACTAAAAACAAATGAGATTATCTAACAAACCTAGTAATTGCATGTACATAATGTAGAAGTAATGTTGCCTTGATTCAACTCTTGTTCTATAAACCAGACATTCTAGTTTATTATTGACCCATTTAATACAACAAACCCAAAATAATATATGACCACATGGAGTGGATGCAGGAAAACTCAAATCAAAATGCATATCTCAAAGAGTTTGGTAAATCTATATTGATCACCTTTGGCTCTGGGACGACCATTCATAACCTCCTTACACAAGTGGCTGGCTACATGTACATGAAGATTACAGAACTAAAGATGAACTGTTGTGTGTTAGTAATATTTGGAACCAGAAGGAATTATCCTATATTTTATCAGGGAGGTAGGAACTGGTAAGGCAGGTCAGGTAAGTGTCTTACTAATATTTGAGAGCTTCAGCACCTCACAAAGCAGCAGAAAGACACTCAGGCTGACTTATCTGACCAAAGCAAAAACTGCTTCCTCCTCCCTGTTTACACATGTAGTACTACAGAGCCTGGGGACAATAGTTGCTTTTAACAAAAAATAATCTCCCTGGGCAGATTTCATAGTAATACCTGGGTAGCAGTTGGTGATGATGTACTCTCTAAACCAGTCATAATATTTAGCTGATTAGACACATCTTGGGATAACGCACTGAGAGCTATTGTACCTGAAATAAATGATTATAGAGATCATTCATGTTCACCTTGACCTCAGAAACATGTTCAAAGCTTTAGTTTGGAATGTCCAACAATCTTTTTACCTGCACCATTTTCATATAATTATCCTTCCTGTTCTTTTTGTGCATGTCAAATTTCAATACTTTGCTTCATTATTGAGTTACAGTATAATGATGTATTAACCATATAACATTAAACTATACACTATACTACATATAAAGTCATCACACACTATTTTTGAGGTCATTGCGAATGTGAACAGACTTTAGTATGAGTATGAGTAATATCCTTAACAATGTACTCAGCATATTTAATACATGTAGGTATATGATGTTATAATACAATTCTATTGGTCCAAACACTTAATATATTTTCAAGTAGTGACTACAAACTATTTAAGAGTATGATTCATAATACAATTCTAAAGATATTAAGGTCTATTCACATTCACAATGACCTCAAAATAAAGATGATGACTTTGTATGTACTATAGTGTATAGTTTAATGTCATAAGGTTAATACATGATTATACTGTAACACAATAATGAAGCAATGGATAGGATTTGACATACACAAAAAAGAACGGGAAGGATAATTATATGAAAATGGTACAGGTAAAAAGATCATTAGTCCTTCCAAACTAAAGTTATGAACATTTTTCTGAGGACAAGGTGAATGTGAACGACATTTAGTAATCTATTTTCAAGTAGTGATTACGAACTATTTAAGAGTATGATTTATAATACTATTGTATTGGTATAAACACTTAATCTATTTTCAAGTAAATGCATGAAGGCTAATTTAGTATAACTATTGTTAACAGCAAACACAAGCTATTTATGAAGTTAAAGATAATCGTGATATTAATCTATAGTGACTGTATTACCATCTTCTGGAGTAGCAAACAGTTCAGCAAGAAGAGTCAGTGTTTTTCCTTCAATACTATGATGTTGTGAAGCAAGTGGTTTATTCTTGGACATTAGAGGTGCTGACTTAAACTCTCCTAAAATGAAAAACATAATATGTGACTAACTCTCTGATTTTTACATTTGTTATTATTTGTTAATTACATACACTCTATTTTCTACAAGAAACCCACAGAATTAGTTATTCCAGACCCAGGAAAAAGTTAAAATAGACGTTAACAAGGTTTTAAACTTGAAGTGTGTATAAATTAGTAGACAACTGGAAATACAAGAAAACTGGTGGAATCTTATTATCTGATAACGTATGCATGCTATTTTAGGTGGCATAATACAAACGATGTAAATAAAACTTCAATGTAAAAATTTAAATAATATTTGCAATCAATGACTTGTATCTAATCTTTGAAGGACTTCTCTTAGCCCCTGTAATTATTTTTCCATAATTTCTATATCAATCAATCCTGTAAATAAGGACACCTCATAATCAGGAGAGGCCTGTAGGTGTCCGGAATCCACAGCTTTGACTGTACTTGTAGTGGATGTACATTCAATGACCTACTATTGTGATACATATATCTTTGGCTCAGGATAAGGGGCCAAGAAATTGTTTTGAACATTGACAGTATAAATAGACTAGATTGTTTGTAACAGACATTTTTCATTATGTATAAGGTTTCACATTGTCACATGTCTAGGTTTAAATTTGTATATAAGGACAATTATTTCTCATTTCGTAAGTTATGGTTTTGAGTCAATTACTAATTTTAATTTGAAAGATATTACAACCAGGATAACAAATTAAGAAAGTGCTATTTCATAAAACAAAATCATAAGATTGTCACTTTTTTTAGCCCAACAAATGGCAGTGGTATGGAAACAGCCCATCATGCAGGATATTGTTAGTAAATTTAGTAAATGGAATTTGAAACTGAACTGTGTACAGAGTATATGGCAGTGATGTAGAAACAGCCAGTCATGCAGGACATTGTTAGAAGATTTAGTAAATGGTCTGTTAATTTTGAAACTGAACTGTGTAGTGTGTACAGAGTGTATGGGCAGTGCCGCAGTGATGTGGAAACAGCCCGTCATGCAGGACATTGTTAGAAGATTTAGTAAATGGAATTTGAAACTGAACTGTGTACAGAGTATATGGGCAGTGATGTGGAAACAACCAGTCATGCAGGACATTGTTAGAAGATTTAGTAAATGGTCTGTTAATTTTGAAACTGAACTGTGTAGTGTGTACAGAGTGTATTGGCAGTGCCGCAGTGGTATGGAAACAGCCCGTCATGCAGGACATTGTTAAAGATTTAGTAAATGGAAATTGAAACTGAACTGTGTACAGAGTCTGTACACAGTTCAGTTTCAAATTTAGAAGACCATTTACTATAACAATGTCCTGCATGACGGGCTGTTCCATTACAGAGTATATGGGAACTGGACAAGGCAATTGGGTCATTATGACAAAAACTACCATACCTAGTTTACAAGCTAAAGATATAACAGTTTCACATCTTGAAGGAGATCTGTCCTGATTCATTTGTTGTAGACGCATCTGAGCTATACTGTGTAACCATTTTAACTGAAGAACATCATCGTCAGAGAAATCCTACGGCAAAATAAAAATGATAAAAAATATCTGAAATGCTGCTATACATAGAATAGCAGTATCATTAGCATTTTCTCTACGCTCTTTTAGAGTGTACAGTACCACCAAACACTGTGTATCCCCTTTGATTTAAAAATTTGAAGTAGTAAGAGGACAATTGTTTTTAAAACACATCACCAAAAAGTTTTCAAACATAGTATTACAGTGTATGATGTAACAATTATATTTTCACTTTCATTTACCTCTCCCTCCCATTAAATATCCTACCAAACACTATATACCATAGAATAATTTTTGGTTTGTAATGATTATATGGAGTAGAAAATGAATTAGTAATATTTATCTACCTGTTGAATTGATTTCTCTACCAGATGTAAATATTTCTTAGCCACAGCATAGTTAGACTATAAAAATGAAATTGTAAATCAAATACAACCTACAAATAATGACTAATCAGATACTAGTTCTTAAACACTGTATGACGCAAAAATTTCATTGGGACAACGTTTCAAATTATTTGTGTTAAATTCCAACTGCAAAATTTTAAAACTACAAAATGTATAGATGTTAATAAAAACACAATATTTTCAAAACACGAATTATTTGAGCTTTATGATGGATCATTGTTGCATGTCTACAAGGAGTTACATGTATACTATGAAATTGAATGACTTTATTGGACAGACACATGAATTTATGTACTTGTATGCATGCAGCATCAGCAATTTTCATACACATGTTAGTATATTCCATGGAAATAATCTTGTCTAAACTAATACTACCACCATCAACATCCATCATCTCACTGGAAGAAAAAAAGGAAGAAGAATAGCATAAACATGTCCATTGCCTGATAGTATTATAGACTATATTTATATAATATGACAGTAGGCAATACTAGATATACATATATACCTTTCTGTGTTGAAAGAAACATTCTGAAACTTATCAAGTATCTTCTTCAGCATCATAGACCTAAAATAAAGTATTGAAAATTGATAATTATATTCTCCACAAAATACACAAAAAAATATACAATCATGTAAGGAAGTATATTGTAAATTGGGAAGTATTCATCATTTCTGAATGAATTGAAAGCAACAACATGTAAATCTTATTTAATCACTAATGATAATAATTATTGAAAACTATGAACCAAGTTAGTAGATTAACGAGTAGACTACATACATCATACATGTACAGTATGTCAATAAAATGTCACCATACAGTAACAGTAATTATCTTAGTTCTACTGTCAGTATAGTATAGTAATTACTGTCTCACTACTGTGGTGTTGAATTGACAAGTGTACCAATTACTGTCAAAACTACTGTTGAACTACTGTAGTGTGGAAATGAAACTACTGAGTAATTACTGTACTATATGGTGACATATACTGTACATGTATATACTGTCATGCTCCTATGGAGAGAACAATAAACACATTTAAATTGGATTTATGCAGATGAAGTATGTGTTGAATTTGGTGTGAAATATAGGAGGGAAGAAATCCCACAACTCTATTAAATCCTGATATTGATTTACGCTACATACCTACCTGTTAGTGACAATGTCATCCCATACTGGTATCGAGTCTAGTTTGGGATCAGGATAACGTGATCTCCACTTACCCAATAGTACATCCAGTGGCTTTTTACTCTCAAAATTACCTATAAAGAATGGGAAGAGTGACACAAATACTATTAATGAAAAGGCATTGTTTGTCACAGGAATTAAATTTCATTGGTTTCTGAACCAAATGGATAAGAGGAAAAAATGAATCAAATTGTTTTTAAAAGGTGTCACACCAAAGACTTTGTTAAAACAAAGAAGTGTAACAATACACTAGGCTTCGGACCTATGGGATTTTTAAAAGTTAGTTAGCTAACTAAAATATACATGTATGTAAATGATGACTGGATCAGTTACATTTCTTTCAAAATCAAATCTGGAACGTGATCCAGTCACTCTAACTATACATCTACTCAAAACTCAACAGACATGGAATATGAAAGAATGCTGTCATTAAAAGAGTTTGTACAGGAAAACATGTATGTATGTATGTGACTGCATGTGGGAAAAGAAATAATTACATCTGCTATTGAGCGAGTTCATATACTAAGCCAAAAACCTCTTCCTAGATACTAAATGTAGTTGAGAGTTTGAAAGTAAGCTTTGATTAAAATTAATGTTCTTTTCCCATTTGGGGTAATACATACATCCATTACTGCTATACTAATCTATTACAGATATAGTATATGTACATGTAATATGTTTTCTACCTGGATGGCTAACAAAATCAAGAAACTCGTTCATTTCTTTTAATCTTTGTAGACATTGTATTCTATCACAGACTTTAGACATTTGATCTCCACCAGTTGACCAATCCTAGGGAAAAAGAAATGAACATGTAGATGTACATGTTTTAGTAATAAGTAATTTTAAACAGAATAGGAAAAGAACACTGCGATCTGTATGCTTCAACTATCAGTCTATCCATCTGTTTATTGATCAGTACATCTGTCTATTTATCAATCCATCTATTACTATACAGTATTGTAAAATTATAGTCCAGTAATTTAACAGAACCAGTGAAAGATTTCATAAATCATTTGAGTATGTTGTATTAGGGAGACATACTTGCAAGAAGGCTTGTAGACTGATACTCAGGTAGTACTGGGCTCGGTCCATATCATCTTTCATAATATAGTACAGGGTGACTTGTTCTGGATAACGTGATTCCATGAGTTGTCGAGTATCATCTTCACGTAAACTTTTTTCAAGAAATACTCCAAATCCTCTATCAGATCCTTCAATAGACCGTAGCTTGAGTTTGGATTGTAATATGAACGGCAGATAGTGTTCCTGAGAGAGTATAATAAATACACTACTAAATGATATACTACATGTATATAGTACAATCAATCAATCAATCAATTATGACTATAGAACATTTTTGTAATCATAATACTTGCTACATGTATATATTAGAATAAGACCTCAAGACTGAAACATTTTGTCCAGTTATATTCTTTTGTTTTAATATAATCTTTGGTCTAACACCGATCCAGTCAACCAAATAATATATATAGATTAAACACCAATTGGAGGTTTCCACACTATTTGGAAACCGAGGGTGAAGCCTGAGAATTATAAATAGTGTGATCACTCACCAAGAAATGTTTGTAACTGTTCCAAATATTTTATAAATGAAGATGAACCAGGATACATTGCTCAATGATCAGGTTACATGTTTAATAACCACAAATCATGACAAATGTGTGGACCACCTCATTACATTAACAATTCATATAGTGGTTTTAAAGTATCTACCTACCCGACAACAAGGATTAACGAAGGATGGATATCGTTTGAACTCTTCACAAAATAATATATTTATGGCTATGTAACCTATGTTGCTTCAAGGTTATAACTACAGAACAATGTTGCTATGTATTCAGACATTTGTACAAGAAGTCAATCAGTTAGGAATGCAATAATTATCAATACCCATTCAATTTTTGATATTTTCTGCATGATATATATATAATCTTGTTAAACTATGTAATGTAAATTATACTCAGTGTGTCATTTTGAACTATGTACACAGCTACCAATCCAAATTACATTCTGTACTGTTCTTGGCGCTACTTCTTCATATAAGGAATCATGAAATAATGTTGTATTTTAGTGATGCACCGATAATCGGATCAGCCATCTGATTGGCCGATAAATATGGTTACTTTAGTGTATCAGTTATCTGCAAATTCGTACCAATACCCAGCTGATATTAATTGTGCATGAGCAATATCAATTCATTAAAGCCCATTGCACTTACCACGTTGCTATTTATAAAAACTAATTAGGTGGTAAATACATAAGTAATAATAATTTAACATCTACACATAGTTTCTTGTAGTTCATTTACTTTATTACAATAAATACATGTATATAATTATGTTGGAAGTGTGAAATTATCACATCAGTTATCGGTATCGGCAGATATATGCATGTAATTATCGGCTATCAAATTATCGGTAAAATTTTATATCGGTACATCACTATTGTATTTACAAAGTATGATATGGTATAACAATTATAGTAGGTGTATAGGCATTATTTATATCAGGTTGATAATACATATCATTACATTTTGATACCTGATAATATGTATCACTCCAAACAGAATCCAAACGAGGAGGTGTGTGATCATCAATATTGTTAGTAGAAGCTATTTCCAGATCTTTCCACTCTGTGAGATGACTATAACACTGAGAATACATACATGTAAACAAAGATACAATTACAAGTACATCAATGTTATTATTATTATTATTATTATTATTATTATTATTATTAATCGTTTTGTTGAGATTTGTATCAGGCAGTATGACAATAATGAGCACTTTACTTAAAGTTACTGTATGACTAATTTTAGCTAACTAAAAGTGCCAACCGGTTAATTTTCATAATTAGTTAGTTATTGCAGAAAACCTTACACTGTCAGTTAGTTAACCAAACTTCACAATACTTTAGTAAAAGGATCTACTGTATAGTTATAGTCAACTAAAACAACTCTAATCTGTGTCAGAAACCCAAAAACCTTTTAGTTATTTGTGTTCTCTACATATACAATGATATTACTGTAACATTACGTTTAGTAGTGAATCTTCCCACAGATCTTCTTCTACTTGTGTAGGTTGTGTGTTCCAGTCTTCAATACCCATTGCCTACAAGATGATTAGAGATACAATGTAATATACAATGAGAAACATGCATATCACATGCACATAACTCAAGACATACATTTGCATTTTGCATTTTGCACACACAGACATAGACACAGACAGACACACATATACAGACCCACAGACAGACACACATAGACAAACACACAGACACAGACAGACATGCAAACACATACACACGCAGACATAGACACACACATACACAGACCCACAGACATAGACACACAGACACACACAGACACAGACACATACAGACACAGACAGACACAGACACAGACACCACATACAAATACACACACACACACACACCTCTTTATACAATCCTAATGCTTCAAGATAGTCTCCTCTTTCTTCTGCTTCAAGAGCTTTTCTAGTAATCTCTTGTGTACCTTCAAGATTACTGAATATACCACGTAATATGTCATAATCCCCAACTGACTTGTACAACCTAGATAGATAGATTACTAACTTAATTCCTGTACACTTTAAGTATGATAATAGTACACCTCATTAATAAGCTAACATAATAACGACGTTATACCTTGCTGACTCCACCCATGTTTCTGTAGCTTCAGATACATGTGAACCTTTGCTTCTCTTAGAACTTTTATTAGATGATTGAGTCACATTAATTAAGAGCTGTTTCTCCAGTAACATGATGCCTATGAGAGAGAGAGAGAGTGACATATAAAAACTGTGTATAAGTACAACAATGTGATATGCAATATAGTGTATAGTTTAATATCATAAGGTTAATACATGATATACTGTGATAATAATACATACATGTAGGGATTAGACAGTTGTGTGTACATATTTACATGTACACATGTACATTACAGGCTGTGTCATGAATATATATTATATATATTATATATGTGAAGGTTATAACACCCTACGAGTGCTATATCAGATTTATAATCACCGAGCACAAGGGCCATAGGCCCGAGGACGAGGTGATTATAAATCTGATATAGCCCGAGTAGGCGTGTTATAATTAATATATTTCACAAAGGACAAAACCTTTGTTGATGTCTGATGCTTCTACCTTTTTGTTGGCACTTTGGAGAAGGTAAGCATTGTTTTCTTGTAGTCTGTTTCGACGGCAGGTTTTATATCTAACCACAGGGTGCTATATCTGACCACAGGGCGCTATATCTCATATATAAACCTGTTGTTTACTTTGATGTTTCGCCGTATCGGGATATATATATATATATATATAAGGTGTGTGTGCAGGTTTGTATGATTTTACTTGTGAGTGGATAAGTGTATCATTATTAGGGGTTGACTTTCCTAACCTATTAGTTCCTGTCTACTAACTAGAGAAGCAGTAGCTATAAGTGACGGGTCTAGACTTAACTGAGACTCTTTGAAACATATATCCTGTAAAAATGACAATACAAACAAAAAGCACATTACAGCAGTGGTTGGATGGATAGAAAAGAAAGATATGTATAAAATGAGGAATGGGATGGCTCAACATAAATATATCAATAGCTTAATTTAAGCGAATAAATTTTGAATGAATAAACTAAATAATGAATAGACAGATGGCAAAAGATATAGACAAATTGAATATACCACACATCGATACTGGTCTTATGTCATAAATAAAATTAAAATTTGGCGAACTAGTGAATAGATTGGAGGATACATGTATAAGGCTGTTCACATTCATGATGAACTCAAAATTATGATGTGATGACTTTATATACAATATACATGTAGTGTGTAGTTTAATATCAGAAGGTTAATACATGATTATACTGTAACTCAATAATGAAGCAATGAATTGAAATTTAAAATACAGAAAAAAGAACAGGAAGGATAATTATATGAAAATGGTATTAGTAAAACGATTGTTGGTCAAATTAAAGTTATGAACATTTTTCTGAGGTCATGATGAATATGAATGACCTTTATATGATGTTAAGCAGAGTATATATGAGAACAAGTATCAAACGTACTTGCAAACTTCCTATGAAAGGTGAGTAAAACTGAGTAGAGGATTCTAAGACAATATTAATTCCTTGTTTCATAGCGGTCTTAGTATTTTCTGCTTCAGTTTCATTAAGGTGATGATCAACTTCAGCAAATATGGCACAAAAGAGTGAACCAAAAAGAAGTCGAGCTAATCCACTGTCATGCTGTGGGAAAAAGAAATTATTTAATCACAAACATCAATACATTTAAATCTCCATTAGATTCAGCAACTAGACTCTACATACATGTATTATATTTAATTCCTTACAATAACTACTCACATCTTAGATAAGCCAAAGGATGGTAAATTGGTAATATTCCACATTTTTATTAACTTACTTGTGCCAATGCTTGAAGTGGTCTAATAATCTCAGAGTGTTTAATCTGAATATCAGGGAGTTCACCATCTCGATATTTCCTATACATAACTACATAGCTTTGACGAGCTGCTTTCTGATGCTTTCTGTGTTCCTTTAGGAGAGAGAAAAGAAGAGCAGAACAGTGATACACTGAACTGAGGACCCAAAGAAGAGAGGAACAGTGCAACATTAACATGTATGACCCAGAGAAGATAGGAACAGTGTAACATTATCTAAATGTATGACCCAGAGAAGAGAGGAACAGTGTAACATTAACTAAATGTATGACCCAGGGAAGAGAGGAACAGTGTAACATTAACTAAATGTATGACCCAGAGAAGAGAGGAACAGTGTAACATTAACTAAATGTATGACCCAGTTTTGAATGGTGTTAAGTAAAGACAAATAAAGTAATAGAGAGGCTTCTCATTTCTGAAACAAACTACAAGACTGCAACACTCATCTGGTCTAAACTCAAGCACAGCTACAGTAGTTCAGGAAATATATTCATTATAACACACCTACTCGTGCTATAGTAGATTTATAATCACTTCGCCCTCAAGTTCAGTGATGATAAATCTGATATAGCATTCATAGGTGTTATATCATATGCACTTGATTTAACAGCATATTATATAATTATGCTACTAACTCAATTAAAATAACAATACATTAATATTTAAAAGGAGTGTTGAAATTAAAACTGTTTTATATGACATACTCTACCTCTCGCATGACTTTCTTTCTTGCTTCACTTTTAGCAAAGAAAGCACTGGTCGTTTCTTTGCTCTTTAAAAACCTCTTCTTTAATTTTAAAATCTGTTTTCTTTTATCTTCCTCTGTTGAGGTCTCTTCACTGAGAGTTTTACTTAGTCTCTCGTGAGAAACCCTCAAGGGATGTTTGAGAGGTGGACGCATTGAAGGACGAGTGAAGAGGAGATCAGATTGTCCTTCAGAAGATTGAGAAGAAGTTCCAATTGTGAAAGAGGCTGAAGAGTCCATAGATTGAGCTGCAGGTGCCATCCAAGAGTAGCCTGGTTCTGATGGTAGAAGGAAAAAGACCTAATACTTTCAGTGATTAGTGTATTATTACCAACCTTGTGTAGGTGTGAAGGCCAAAGACTGTTGAGTGGCTCTAAGTGCCCCTGTTTCCATTCCACTGACATCAGAATCAGGCTGAGAACCAGATTGAGAAGCTTGTGTTGCAGCAAATAAAGGAGTCATTTGAAGATGACGTTGCTGCCATGATAAGTCAATGGTCTTGTAATCCTAGAAATGATGTAAATACATTCAATGGACAGAAAAGAGCTTAGTACATGTAGTGTATTACTTAACTATAATAACTACAGTATAACTAAATCCTTTCAGTTTGGCATTGTGAAACTATAACTAAATTACAGGTTTACTGCAATAAGTATCACCTTTTATCATGATAGATAAATTAGGCATTAGTTGACATAAACTAGATCATTTTAAGAATGCTATTCTTCATTTTGATTGTGACAAAGGGCACCAAAATTTTTTACAGTACTTGTTAAAAGAAAAACACTGTACTTTACATGCACCATAAAGAGGATTTACAGAAAACACTCCCTTCATGTGGCTGTGCTTCAAGGTAAATTTGTATAGCTAAGTATTGTTTAGTCAATACAACTATAAGTAAGATTATGAAAAATTACAACTATCACTAAATGAAGTCATTAATGCACTACTAAAGCAATACTATTAATTATAGACATTAGAAGTACATGTACTCACAACTCACTTCAAATTTGCATTCTGATAATGGTACATCAAAGATACTTCTATTGAAGTCTGGACTTCTTGAAGTGAGTTCAAGAAGTAAATTAGTAGCATGATATAAGAAATGCTGTTCAGTTTTTGCAGAGTAGAGGGTAGCGAAAATATTAGAGAGACGACCCAGAGTACTGGAGACAAGGTTACTCTCCTGATTCCAAAACTCATACATCTTGAGTCTGGGGACAAGAATAGTGTAAATTAAATGTCAAATTTTTGTTTAAGGGGTGCTTCACCACTGAGTAGTAATTAAACTCACTTGATTTCCTCGGCTTCATCAGAGAGTCCAACCAATAACTGATTCCTGACCTCAGTTAGTATATGTTTACTAGTAGAATCACTAACTGATATCTCACTATCATCAGAACTGTACATGAAATAAAACATAATAACCAAAATATGTCATTATTATTACTACATGAACTATATAATTATAAGCAGTATCACTAGTGTCATGATGGTAGCCTTATCATTTCATGGTGAAATTCGGGGTTCGGTTACTCCAATTAATTTCAACTAATGAATGGGTTTGCCTCAGATACTGAAGTGTATTAAAGATGATAATTAAGGAATTATTGATTGAATGTGGTACACAGCTATGCAAACTGGCTAAATTGTACCAATTAGCTTATCAACATAGTACTAAATTATGATCGTATTACTAAGTACAGTACAACACACACACTTACCAAAGATTACTAATAGATAACAACACAACATATCAAGTATTAATTTAAACTACGATTGTTTATAAATACAGTACACAACACACACACTTACCAAAGATTATTATAAACAGTTATGAGTACATTACACATAGTAACACAACAATGAATATCAATTTAATTCTGTCTCTATGTGTATTATCTGAGAGGTGGTTAGAGTGGTGGTTAATTCATGCTGAGTGGTAGTTTGACTAGCCGCCCACTTCGCACCACAGTACAAAAGCACACACGCACACACGCACACACGCTTACCAGAGATTATTATAAACAGTCATGAGTACATTATACATAGTAACACGACACTGAACACTTGAGTGAGTAGCAAATGCTGTCAGGTAAGGTAGTAACTGAGAAATGTCATCATTACTGAGTTGGTGTAACATCCCCTGGACTATTTTAAGACTAGCCATTTGAGTAGCCTCGTCTCTGAGGATAGATAAAATGACAGAAAAAAATCAGTAACTGAGACAGTAGTTCAAGCTATCAGTCTAGGAAATCAGATTACAAAATAACATTTCCATATTGGGTAGTCAATGTGTCCAGCCAATGGAATTTTGATTTGATATACTCAAAATTTGGCTGGCCAATAGATTTACCTCATGCACAATAGTTATACACAGTACCGTAAATTATTATAATGAAGAAAGAAGTCACTTCATTACAGTTTCAATAGACACTTGTAATATGAAATATTTGAATAGACAATCTTCTCCAACCATATGGACCAGAAAAAGGCTAATGGCTGACTGTTATTTTGTACTCTGCAATTAATGACACTAGTACATGTCATAATGATAAATGTTTGACACGAGACAGCACATTGGTATGTCCTCTCGTAGTATAAATACATAGTCACATAGTATGAAGTGACTATACTATTACCAAAGTTACTGAAGTGCAAAGAAATGTCCTGTAATACATGTGGCTCATACAGGACTCTTTATTAGGAAGAGGAAAGAATCAAGTCCTCTGAATCATGTCTTCTGACGCTGCTTCTGGGGCCCCAGAAGGCTTGTAGCTGAGATGCTGTTGCAAATTTGGTCTGAAATCCAAGGGAGGGGGTGAGAATCCTCTACAGTATAAAACCCTGTAGTACTCTTAACAGTTCCTATAGTCTCATTAGTCTATATGGTTTCATACCTATGTGATAACATGTTATGAAAACCTTTGTCCTTTAGTTTGAGGTAAAACTGAGTCTGAATATCAGCTTGTGATTGAAGGATCTCGAGACAATGACTACGAAATGTTCCTTGCTGGCTTGGAAGTATGAAGAGCAGTTTCTCTACAAATCTGTAAATAAAGGAAGAGACCGGATATAAGTATGAACCATATTCAGTCTACAGTAGTATGTGATGTGCAGTAGGAAAAGGCATGTTGACCAGTGTTTTGATAAGCTCATATGGCCCACCACTGGCCCAAAGAGCTTCTTATTTGGCATTGCACAATTCTCTCTTTGAGCCAGATGGTACAGTTACTTATGATTATATTGTCATTAACAGCAGTAACTCATTGTTAATTAGCTCAAATTTATTCCCAATGGCGCACACACTAACCATTGTTGAGGCAATTTGGCCCATGTTTCAAAAGGTATAAAAAACTCTGATGTTGACATAATAATCGAATACTCATCTTCAAATACTATTTATATGTCCATTTGCACAGGAAGGCCACTAAAGGTCATTCACATTCGCTATGATTTCAGAAATTGTTCCTAACTTTAATTTGAAATCCAACTATCTTTTTCCTGCACTATTTTTATATTATTATCCTTCTCATTCTGCTTTGTGCATGTCAAATTTCAATCCATTATTTCATTATTGAGTTATAGAGAATGTGTATTAACCTCATGACACCACTATATTTCAAATTTTGTGGTCATTGACGACTCGTTGTGAATGTGAACACACTTATATTTGGCATTATAAAGCCCAGTTTAAATTCAGTAATAAACTATATTAATTGTTATTACCTCTCTACAATCCTGGGATAATGGAGATGGATTTTATGTAGACACATGATTAAACGATCTTCACTTTGTTCAGCGGGTTGAGCTAAAACACTCAATCTATCTGTTACTAATTCTTGAAGTGTTGTCATGAAAGGCTATGTGGTGATAAATAAAATAATGATGATGAATTGACAGCTCAATTCGTCTATGCTGCATCCACCCACCCAACCACCCACCCACTCATCCATCCATCCATCCATCCACCCATACAACCACCCAACCAACCAACCACCCACCCATCCATCCAACCCCAAACCCACCTACCCATCCATCCATCCATCTATCCATTAACGTACATGATTTTTCTCTTGCATTTGTGATAATAACATTCCCAGTATTTCAGCAGTAGCTCCGTATACTTCTTTATATTTATTAGACATGTTTAGTACAAATGTACTATAATAACTGTAAAATAAATTTCAGATGCCCATGTGAACTAATTATTTTTGCAAACATAATTATTCTTCAAATGCTCATTTTGTTAAACACCTATGTATTACCTACTTAGTTGCTTAACAAAATGAGGATGGATGGATGGATCATGGATGGATGGATGGATGGATGGATCATGGATGGATGAATGCAATGGATGAATGAATGGATGGATGAATGGATGGATTAATGGATGGATAGATGTACCATGCATGGATGGATGAATGGATGTATGGATCATGGATGGATTAATGGATGAATGAATGGATGGATGAATGGATGGATTAATGGATGGATGGATGTATCATGCATGGATGGATGAATGGATGTATGGATCATGGATGGATTAATGGATGGATGGATGGATGGATGGATGAATGGATTGATCATAGATGGATGGATGGATCGTGGATGGATGGATTAATGGATGAATGGATGGATGGATCATGGATGGATGGGTTAATGGATGGATGGATCATGGATGGATCATGGATGGATGGATGAATGGATAATTGGGTGGATACTTGGATGGATAGAGTGGATAGACAGATAGATAGATACAACCATTACAAGCTTATGAATAGTTGACATACATAATACGTATGTAAGAAAGCTAATGAGATAGCACAAGGTCTATTTGAATGAATGTTGTTCCTTATATATACAAGTACCTTTGTTCATCCACAGAGCTAGCTGTAGCAGAGTCATAAGGTGGTAGATCATTGGCCACGACTATACCAAGTAACTGTATCCCTGTCCTGTTATTCTTAGATGCTCTGTCAGAATTACTGAAATGATTGTATATCAGCCTATAGAAGGACATAACATGTAGTAAGGTAGTTTGTATTAGTGAGAGAAGTGATGCATGTATTATTATTGACTGTACAATGGAATCTCTATAACAGATTATAGGGATAATATGTGAGTTATTGAGAGAATTGAAAACAAAATGAAGTCTCATAGAAGTCACAAAACTCTTTCATGTAGGTGGGGTTTCATACAGAGAAAAGAGGTGCTCTGTGTTCCCTTTACAAATCTTTGATGCTAATTGCCCAAAATGTCGTGTGCACATGTGACTTCAATAACCACATTACAAGCTGCAACCAAGGGTCTAACAAAAACACCAGATGTTTCTTTGGGTAATGAGTGGAATGTTGGAACTACTAAATGGCATTGCAAGCCCCTTGGCCCTTCTAACAAGTCCCCAGCAATGGCAAGCTATGAAAGCTTGGTTCAATGTAGACATGGTACAAATAAGTTATTTACTCATTCTAGTTTATCGATTTTATTTCAATCATGTTATAAATTTACTGAAAGCTCATATTTTAAAGGAAACAATTAGAAGTATGAATTATCAAATACAATAACAAACAAGGCTAACAAGCCAAACCATAAACAAACAAACAACAAGCCAAACCATAAACAAACAAACAACAAGCCAAACCATAAACAAACAAACAACAAGCCAAACCATAAACAAACAAACAAACTAGCTACAATGAAATCACATTTTCTAATATCTTAGACAAACAATATGTAAAGTATAAATATATGTCAACACTCAGTAAACTACAAGTCTGGAGTTCCACCAATCACAAATGTACAAATATCCACACCTGTGAAGTACCAATTCCCTTGGTTGGTTGAACTGTCTCTTTTTATTACCTTTCCTTCCAAAGGAATGAATAAGCTCTCCCTTTGAAGTGAAAATGGAAAGACGACAATTACCATCCTCTGTAACATACAACAGATCATTGTCATCTATTGTAATACCTGATGGATGCTTTAGTTGACCTGATGCAGTTCCCAAAGTACCAAACATGTCTACAAAGCCACCCTCGGGAGTGAACCTCTGAATACGATGATTATCCTTGTCAGCTACGTATACAAACCCTTTACTATCTATTGTCATATCACAGGGTTGTATAAATTGTCCTGGTTTTGTACCCTCGGTACCAAATGAACGACAGAATGTGAAATCAGGATTGAGGACTTGTATTCGGTGATTAAACTCATCAGCAACAAATATTTGTCCGGTAGTCTTGCTAACAGCTATACCTTTGGGATAACAAAACTGAAGAGCTTCCTTTCCAAGTTTTCCAATGCATCTGATAGATTCCCCTTCAATTGATAACTCTTGGATTCGATGATTATCTGTGTCTGCAACTAGAACAGTTCCATTGACAGTAACAGCTATACCACTGGGATATTTAAATTGACCTATGCCTGTTCCAGATGTCCCGAAAGATACGATTTTCTTCCCTTCTTTACTTAATATGGTGATACAATCACCATTGTGCTCACTCACAATCACTTGTCCATCTTCAGTCAAATCAACTCCCCATGGTTTCTTAAGTCCAGTAATAATATTTACTGGAGTACCTTTCATTTCGGGTGAAACAGAGACAGGTATACTGAAAGGACTACCTGGGATATCGACATCAAGGATTTTCATATGCAATTCATGAAGACCATATGCAACGGGAGTAAAATCAACCTTGTATTGCCCTGGCTGTGTGGACACAGTTACTTTACACTCTGTAGGTGAATTGTCATTAGGTGGATTGTTATTAGGAGTCAAGTAACAGCTGATTAAAGAGAGAGGTATTGGAGCAGGAGAACCATCAGAAAATTGAAACCATATGGTACCAGTAGATTCCTTTCCAATAGAGGAAACTGGAGGAGCAACGATTTTCACTTTACATGAAGAAATGAACAATGAATACTTCACTTCTCCAACATTCTTGTTCTTCATTATTTCAATATCAGCTTGCTCTAACGGATGAAACAACTCTGGTCTAACAATCTTGACAACGCTTTTCATACGATTCATCATTTGTGACTTTGCTAAAAGGACTTGTTCAGGAGAACCTATTTTCAGGCCTTGTTCTACTAGCTCACAACAGCTTGTCAATTGAATTAGTGCCACTTCAACTTCTTTCTTCTGTTGAGCCAGAATATACAGCTTGTCTCTTGCAGCTAAATCAACATCTTCAGCAAGTTTCTTCTTTGATTGAAGAAAAAAATTGAAAATCTGTTTAAACATAACATCAATCTCCTCATTCGTTGCTTCTCTTTGCTGCATGATCATTTTCTCTCTTTTTGTTAGTGTTTTTATCGCTTCTTCTACTAGAGCTATTTGCTCTCTCACTGGCTCAAGACTGGATTCTATTACTTGTCGATGCATGTCATATGTGTCATTAATCAGGTCATAATTGTGTCCCTTGTGAATACGTACAATACAGTCATGACAGATAAGTTCATGACAAGATTCACAGTAGAGCTCTAGTGGTTTTTTGTGGCTAGTGCATGTGGTAGCTGCTGCTTGCTTAAAGGAAGACATTTGAAAGGTTGCACTTGCTACTTCTATAAGTCGGTGGTTAGCAAAGGGTGTCCAATTGTTATGGATATATAGACAGCCAGTACAGAAGAATTTGATACATTCCTCACAATAACTTGCTCCAGTGGCATTATTACAGTTATCACATGAAACAAGTTGTTGTCCTGATACCTTTTTTAATAGATTATAAACTTCACTGAACCCTTTGATGAAAAAAGCTGTTGGAAATCCAGCTACACCTGGTTCGGGGATTTCGGTTGTAGCACGACAGGCAGGACAGATTAAGATAAGTTTGCCTTCTTGAGGATCAAGTGGTAGACCTTCAAGACATTGATGGCAAAAAGAGTGAAGGCATGGAAGTATCTTTGGATCATTGTAGTGATCAAGACACACAAGACAAGTGAGTTGTTCCTCAAGTTTCTTGAGAACATCAGAAGTAAAAGATTTCTCAGCCATTTTAAAAGCACCACATGGATTGTTACTTTTTTTAGTAATATCTATAAATAGTAACAACAATTGTACTTGTATAAACCAGGAGCCCATAATCATGTTGACCAGAAAGCGTCATTATGGGCTCCTGTATAAACATAATTTATTGTAATTACTCAGTTATTCAACTTCAATACAAGGTCAGATGTACATGTATAAAATTTAAAGCTGGCCATATACAAGTCAACATTGTTGAGGTTAACATGGGCAACAATATTGAGTCAACAATGTTGTTCAGTGTATGTTACATGTTGCTTGTAGATTCCACTGGCCAAGATGTTGACAGAAAGTAGAACAATGCTCTATTTCTATCAACAAGTTGATGAAAAAATCAAAGAAATAGTTTAGTAAATAGTAATGATGTCATAGAGCATCATAAAATGGGTACTGATTCATACTAAAGAGGCCACTGCCAGGTTTTTGTGGAAAGATGAGCTTTTTGAGCAGTTTATTAACTTACATTTTTACAAAGACAATGACTTTATAACATAAAGCTGAAAGAATATTATAATAGAGACCTGAAAAGGAAGTGTCATGAAATCGCTCAAATTATATTTTGTCATGCATTGAGTGGAGATACATTGTAATTTAGCTAAGCGTCTTTCAAAGGTGGAGGAATTCATCCTTACGAAATTTCTGTAACTTGATGTGTCTACACTTTGTAATCCTCTCATTAAATTATTATATGCACCTTGGTTAGGTCAGTTCTTCATCCACTCCTTTACACATACCTTACGACTTACTCTTTTTAAGCAAGAAGGAATACATGTGATTCAGTGTATACTATAGTACATATAAAGTCATTACATATACATCCTAATTTTAAGGACACCGTGAATATAATTACAGTTTACTATTGCAACTAAATTACTGGTAGTTTGAGCACACATCTTTTATGCACCAAACAATTAATTTAACAAGCCCCAGGAAAGATGTAATTTCCTTAATTACATATACAGTGTGTATGTAATAAAAGCATAGATCCACCTTCGCGTAATGCATTCATAGGGATGACCCTTAGGGTCATAAAAACCATCCAGGTTTTTTCAGGGAGCAGTGATGGTCTGGTAGTTAGGTGGATGGACTATTGATCATAAGCTGGCTTGATCTCTTTCATCAGCACACAATTATTATATCCCATTATTATTTAAAATGGTACAATAATAACTGATGATAAATTGATAATGCCTTATTTCAGTTTTACAGTTATTTCTTACTTAGTGGGTACTTGAATATGATCTTTCCAGCACTCTACCAGTGTTCTTGTGATTTCTAAGTTATTGCGTAATATGCTGCGGTTGTCATGGTGACAATGACTCATGATATATTCCAAAATCCTACTTGCCAGATAGCGATCCTACCGGGAGATACAACAACAATAGGTTTTGTAAAATAATTAATTATAAAAAATTTAAAATTTCTGATATTGGAAATCATAAAAAATATAATAATTATAAGAATTATTGTTCTTTTAGTTAACTATTACTATATGTATATATTATGTATCTATTTTCATTTGCTTAAGAATAGATTTTCTCCTTGCAGATAAGGTTGGGCAATATTCACATTTACTTGATGTGATCAAGTAAATATTGAGATTATTGCACACGATTATGTACGTGTATCCTTAATAGTTACCTCTAGTACAGCAGTTGGTGTCCATGACAACATAGTAACAATGATATCCACTACATAATAATGTAGTCCTTCTCCTCCATGACTATCTGAAACTATCAGTTGCGTCAGTGCAGTGAGCCAGTGTTTAGCATATGGCTGGAAAATCTAAAGTAATAGAGAAATATATATTTGAAACACAAAATGACAGTAATTAGATTAGATTATGTTGCATTTAATGTATCTTGATTGAGAGATGAATGAATGGATGAATGAATGGATAAATGGAAGGACGGATTTATAAAGGCTCACTGGATGGATGGGTGGATGGAAGAATGTACGGATGGATGGTTGGATGGTTGGATGAAAGGATTGATGGATGGATGGGTGGATGGATTGATTGATGTAGATGGATGGATGGATGGATGGATGGATGGATGGTTGGATGGATGGTTGGATTGATGGATGGATGGGTGGATGGATTGATTGATGTAGATGGATGGATGGATGGATGGATGGATGGATGAATGGATGAATGGATGGATGACATGGATGGATGGTAAAAAGAGTAGCTCAATAGATAAATCAGAAGGATGGATGGTTGAGCAAATAACGAGCAACATAAAATTTCAACAAATTGATAAACCTTTGATCTATTAACAATTAATCTTGCTATGAATAGTCGTATATTCCTATCAGTAGATCCATCAGTCATTTTCTTATGCATAAGAGACATCCATTGTGGCATATCAGGAGACAAGTTCCCTTTATCAACTTCTGGAGTGATCTTATTATGTTGCATATGATCTAGTAGTTTCATCATACTGACCATGCACTCATGATTATTCAGATCATCTTCCTCCAATTGTTCTTCAGATATTATATATGAAGAAGACTGAAAAAGAACATCAATAAAATTAATTGTCAATTATAAATTTGGTATCGAGGAAAAACAATTGCTTCTCCTATTTTATTTTAAGTCATGTTCAGGTTGTAAGACATAAATAATAGTAATATTATAATTATAACTATCAGTTCAGTTTGTTGTCAGTCCTTAACACCAAGTAGCACTATGTACTAATCCTTAACACAGTGCAGCAGTCCTTAAAACTAAACCCTTAACACCACATACATGTAGCACTATGTACTAGTCCTTAACACAGTGCAGCAGTCCTTAACACCAAGTAGCACTATGTACTAGTCCTTAACACAGTGCAGCAGTCCTTAACACCAAGTAGCACTATGTACTAGTCCTTAACACCAAGTAGCACTATGTACTAGTCCTTAACACAGTGCAGCAGTCCTTAACACCAAGTAGCACTATGTACTAGTCCTTAACACAGTGCAGCAGTCCTTAACACCAAGTAGCACTATGTACTAGTCCTTAACACCAAGTAGCACTATGTACTAGTCCTTAACACAGTGCAGCAGTCCTTAACACCAAGTAGCACTATGTACTAGTCCTTAACACCAAGTAGCACTATGTACTAGTCCTTAACACCAAGTAGCACTATGTACTAGTCCTTAACACCAAGTAGCACTATGTACTAGTCCTTAACACCAAGTAGCACTATGTACTAGTCCTTAACACAGTGCAGCAGTCCTTAACACCAAGTAGCACTATGTACTAGTCCTTAACACCAAGTAGCACTATGTACTAGTCCTTAACACCAAGTAGCACTATGTACTAGTCCTTAACACCAAGTAGCACTATGTACTAGTCCTTAACACCAAGTAGCACTATCTACTAGTCCTTAACACCAAGTAGCACTATGTACTAGTCCTTAACACCAAGTAGCACTATGTACTAGTCCTTAACACAGTGCAGCAGTCCTTAACACCAAGTAGCACTATGTACTAGTCCTTAACACCAAGTAGCACTATGTACTAGTCCTTAACACCAAGTAGCACTATGTACTAGTCCTTAACACCAAGTAGCACTATGTACTAGTCCTTAACACCAAGTAGCACTATCTACTAGTCCTTAACACCAAGTAGCACTATGTACTAGTCCTTAACACCAAGTAGCACTATGTACTAGTCCTTAACACAGTGCAGCAGTCCTTAACACCAAGTAGCACTATGTACTAGTCCTTAACACCAAGTAGCACTATGTACTAGTCCTTAACACCAAGTAGCACTATGTACTAGTCCTTAACACAGTGCAGCAGTCCTTAACACCAAGTAGCACTATGTACTAGTCCTTAACACCAAGTAGCACTATGTACTAGTCCTTAACACCAAGTAGCACTATGTACTAGTCCTTAACACCAAGTAGCACTATGTACTAGTCCTTAACACCAAGTAGCACTATCTACTAGTCCTTAACACCAAGTAGCACTATGTACTAGTCCTTAACACCAAGTAGCACTATGTACTAGTCCTTAACACAGTGCAGCAGTCCTTAACACCAAGTAGCACTATGTACTAGTCCTTAACACCAAGTAGCACTATGTACTAGTCCTTAACACCAAGTAGCACTATGTACTAGTCCTTAACACCAAGTAGCACTATGTATTAGTCCTTAACACAGTGCAGTAGTCCTTAAAACTAAATCCTTAACACCACATACATGTAGCACTATGTACTAGTCCTTAACACAGTGCAGCAGTCCTTAACACCAAGTAGCACTATGTACTAGTCCTTAACACCAAGTAGCACTATGTACTAGTCCTTAACACCAAGTAGCACTATGTACTAGTCCTTAACACCAAGTAGCACTATGTATTAGTCCTTAACACAGTGCAGTAGTCCTTAAAACTAAATCCTTAACACCACATACATGTAGCACTATGTACTAGTCCTTAACACAGTGCAGCAGTCCTTAACACCAAGTAGCACTATGTACTAGTCCTTAACACCAAGTAGCACTATGTACTAGTCCTTAACACCAAGTAGCACTATGTACTAATCCTTAACACCAAGTAGCACTATGTACTAGTCCTTAACACCAAGTAGCACTTTGTACTAGTCCTTAACACAGTGCAGTAGTCCTTAAAACTAAACCCTTAACACCACATACATGTAACACTGTACTAGTCCTTAACACAACATAGCACTATGTACTAGTTAGTCCTTAACACAGTGCAGCCATTAATGCTAAACTCTTAACACCACATAGCACTACATGTATGTATTAATCACCATTACACAGTGATCATTATTCTTTAATACTAAAAAGTAGTCCACTAGTACTTAACACTATATAGCTGTCATTAACACAAGGTAGTACATCATATTACATATAAGTCTTAATACTACATACATGTACATGTAGTAGTCCTTAGCATTACATATAGCATTACACTAGTCCTAACACAGCTCCATAGCTTACCTTTGTATCATATTTTTCCTCAACTGAACCTGTTGTCACATGACTAACATTAAAAGAGAAGTCATATTGAGACACATCAGTACTCAAACTACTATCAGCAAGATACAATGATGAGATATAACGAACAGGAAATGGAGGAGAGAAACCCAATGAAGAAGAGCCATCTGGAGATCTCTTGGTTTGTCTAAGTTCATCACGTATTGTCATCATTTCTTTCTTTCTTTTGATTGGTTCCTAAAATCACATGATTATGACATCATTAGAGCAATAACAAAGGTGGTGGGTAAAAATGTAACTTTATTACATACATGTGTACATAAATAATGAACTTAGAGCAACAACTCATTTTGAAATTATTGGATGCAAAACAAGAGAAATTAAAAGTCATGAATCCACCTGGAAATGGAATCCAAGACCTTCCTGATATCTAGTCAGGCATTCTTGCAATTAAAATTGTTACTTTGACATTATTTAATATCAGAAGTATGTGAAACAGAGTGGGAAATAACAGTGCTCCACTGCTCATTTGAGCACCAAAATTAGCTCAAGGAGCACCAGATTTTGACATGACAATGCATGCTACATGTAGTTGTACTGTGGTGAGCACTGGTGACGGAATTGTTCACCAGGTGTTGTAGGCTTATTTCCCACCCTGAACTATTGTGAAATATTCAATATTTTAGGTAGAGCAATTTCTATGACTCACATACCATGTACAGTATATGTCAATAAAATGTCACCATACAGTAACAGTAATTACCTTAGTTCTACTGTCAGTATAGTATAGTAATTACTGTCTCACTACTGTGGTGTTGAATTGACAAGTGTACCAATTACTGTCAAAACTACTGTTGAACTACTGTAGTGTGGAAATGAAACTACCGAGTAATTACTGTACTGTATGGTGACTTTTTATTGACATATACTGTACCTACTTATACACTTACTTCAAGTTCAATCTGAAAATGATAAATCTTATCAGCATCAATCAAATTATCCCAGAGATACTGGCCTTTAGTGAGGTCTTCCTTGAACAGAAACCCAATATAGAACTGAGGTTTGTTCTGTGTACAGCATATAACAGCTATTAACATGTTATACGCATAGCAATGATACTGTCGTCTTAGCTTGTAGTGAGTCTTGTCTCCATGAAGATCTTCTGATTTTGATATATGGCCACATCTGAAATAGAGATATGTACATTACATAGTTATAAGTGATTGCCCATATTTGGAATAGAGATACATGTACATGTACATTGTGCAGTTATAATTCACTGGCCACATTTGAAATAGAGATATACATGTACTTATAAATGATTGCCCATATTTGGAATAGAGATATACATGTACATGTACATGTACATTTGAAATAGAGATATGTACATTACACAGTTATAAGTGATTGCCTATATCTGGAATAGAGATATACATGATGACACTTAAGATGAAAAGGGAAAGAAAGAAAGAAAGAAAGAAAGAGAGAAAGAAAGACACCCGAGGCAATAAAAAAATGAAAATGAGTTGCCTCAGGTGAGATTTGAACCCACGACACTCTGCACTCTGGACAGAATTGACATTTTGAAGATCAATCATTTGAAGTAGCTTCTTGACTTCCTGTACAAAGCAACCAAATACATGTATATACTGAGCATTTAAATAAAATCGAAAATTGTTTCCTCCACGACTTGTAACTGTACAAGTCGATGGTCACATATGAAATAGAGATATACTTGTACAAGTACATTGTATAGTTATAAGTGACTGTACATTTATTTGCGTGGAGGAAACAATTTTCGATTTTATTAAAATGCTCAGTATATACATGTATTTGGTTGTTTTGTACAGGAAGTCAAGAAGCTACTTCAAATGAGCAATCTTCAAAATTTCATTGGTTTAATTTCTGTGCAAAATGGCAAATCTTTTAAATACTAGCATTTGACTGAAAATGCTAAAAAGTGAAAGCCTCAGAAAAATCCAACATGCACAAATATTAAAATTCACATATACATATACATGATGTTGTCGGAGATGTAGAAAGAAAGAAAGAAAGAGAGAAAGAAAGAAGGACACCTGAGGCAAATGGTAAAATGAAAATGAGTTGCCTCGGGTGGGATTCGAACCCACGACACTCTGTACTCCGGACAGATGCTCTACCAACTGAGCTACAAAGGCAGCCCAGCTGAATCAAACATCTCACACGCCTGTATGAACAGGCTGGCTGGCTTAACATGTACATGCTACTACAACATCTTTTACTTATTGTATATGCATAATATGAAGTATTCAATCCAGTCACTGAGTCACATACTTTGTAACTGCTTGTGTTAGTTCTTTCCCAGTCTTGACATTTCCTTTACAATAGCTTGAATTGATTTTACTTTCTGTACTACTCAGAAATGAAGATGTAAGACGAGTATATAACACTTCTATGAACTGAAAACAACATAACTTTGAGATCAGTTGTCCTTCAAGACCAGAATCAGTTGTCTAAAGGAGAGAGAGACAGAGAGAGCGAGATGATAGAGACACAGAGGAAAAGAGAATGAATGACAGACAGAGATACATGTAGAGAGAGAAACAAGGCAGTGACAGCAACTGAAACAGAATCAATACAACTGCAACACACAACTACCCCCTCCCTTATCTCTCTCTGTCTCTCTTCCTTTTTTTGTTTGACGAGAAAATATTTTCATTACAACACAAAAAGTTAATATCAAAGAAACAAATATACACGTATGTACTACTTTCACATACTCTTAAAACTTTAGTCTCTAAGATTTCCATCATTTCAACAATATGGGTAGTAAAGAACTCCACAAGAGCAGTACTATTGCATTCTCTTATTAAAGTCAGACAAACACGTTCACCTATTCCTCTTCTTGCAGTAGAGGGGTAGTCCCTCTCGTTAATGAACATATTATAAGACAAATTTAGAGCTTCTGTAGCAGCTGGAGTGGGAAGCCTGTAAGATATGAATTAATAATGGGATTAAACAAAGAATGTCAGGAGTCTGTTCATAATTAAGTTTTAAAGTAATAATAAAAATTCCTTGTCTATCAAGAGCAGAATTACCTTCTCCATCAAGAGCAAAATCATGGTTACAGTCACATATGATTTCTTCATACATGATTAAACTTGGCGGGTGGGGCAGTGTTTGTGTTTGGTATTATTTGTAGAATTAGTGCACAGATTAAGCCAAAATCCCATAGGAAACGTCCCCTTTATGAGCCCCTCTTTATGTGAAAAAGAGTACATTTAGTGATTCCCCCAAAGGGTGGTACCATGGTGTTCCCTTATCCTGAATATTTATCCACTGCATTTAGGACCAACATTAATAAAATTAATGATCGAGCGAGACTCACATGATTTACTTACTCGGTGATGTATTTAGCCAAACATGTTTGTATATTTTCTTCATGAACGTGTCTCTCTTCACGGCAAGTGATGTTGATAATTAATTCTAACAGCAAATGACTACCACTGGATATTAGAGATCCCAACAACTATATAAAATAGAATAAAGTGTCTACAATGCTCAATTTATAAAAGTGTTTGGCTGTTGAGCATGATGAAGGTGCTTATGTCAAAATCTCCAACAGTCAGTTCAATATTTGATTATTTATATTTCAAAATTTCAATACCCCTGTATGTATGGTATGTACATAAGAGGCACATGTACAATATATACATGTACATGTAGTATAGAGTACTGTCAATATTGTTGATACTGTGAAAATACTGCTTTGAAGATCCTATACATGCATGTACTAGGGCTGGGCAATAGTGTGACTATCGTTATCGTCAGTGTTATACTATCATGACAGTGATAGCTAAAACTACTATCATGATAGTGGACATGTGGTTATAGGCATGTGCATTTGACATTGTCTTACCTCAACACATCCACAACTACCTGAAAAAAAACATGCGAAGATGGCGACAAAGAGCTTGAAGTGTTTTCTGTTGGGGGGCTCAAAGAGTGGTGTATGGGAGTACTAGGTGTCTCTGGCAAATGCAAAATACTCAGAATCTTTCTAGTTTCACTATCGTGATAGTATTCATTGTCTTTATTAGATATTGTGATAGCTGAAAATTTCCCTATCGCCAAGCTCTAGCATGTTCATGTAAGTATATAGATGTTCCAGTGTTAATGATTAGTAATTGCACATATGTTTACAGGATAACTACTTTATTAGTATTATCTATTACTTACCCTATCCATGATACTGATGTATTCATTAAACCTTGGAGATCCAGGAGGTAATTCAGATGAGTTAAGAGGAAATTGGGCAACAAGTGATTTCAAACTCGTCCTAAAAGATTGATAAAAAATGATAAGGTAACTAAATTTTGCAGCACAACACTCAATTATTAATTCATTCCCAGTACCCTCAGTTGGTAATGATTCCCGGTACCTTAGTTGATCAAGTTTGTCTTTAGAAAGAGATAAGAATGGAGATAGTACTTCAAGAACTTTACTCTAAATGAACAAAGAATACATTGGAAATGACATGCATAGTATTATAATGAGAGAACCACTGCATCACATGGTACACACACTAGATGAATAAAGATAATTTGTATGTGGTGAAAGTAGCACACATTAATGCTCTCCAAGACTTCATACAGGATTTTTTTGTTGGAAGGAAGAAACTATAAATCATGCAAAGCACACCTGCTCTTCATGGGATCATGGGGTGTGTTCCCAGGAAATATTTTAAATTTAGACTTCTAGGGCTCCAGAAGGTTTGCATCTGATGGGGGAAATCCAAGGTTCTCCCCCCTCTGTGCAAAACCATGCTCTCTCTTTCTTCTTCCGTTCTTGTACATTTGTAAGCTAACCTTGAAGTTGAGTGGGGTATGTGGATCACCCACAAACGTGCAGTACATATTAACTACAGTCTGAAGTTGATCCTCTGTAACAGTTTCAAGTAGCTATAATGAAAAAATAAAACATGAAATACAAAACATTAAAATATACATGTAAGCCATGGTGGCTGATTGTTATTTTTCTAACCCGTCCATCATGGCTGATTGTTATTTTTCTAAGCCATGGTGGCTGATTGTTATTTTTCTAACCCATCCATCATGGCTGATTGTTATTTTTCTAAGCCATGGTGGCTGATTGTTATTTTTCTAAGCTGATTGTATTTTTTTAAGCCAGGGTGGCTGCTTTAATATTGTCTTTAATATTAACTTTGTGGCTGTGTTTTATGAATTTTGTGGCTGCTTGTTTGTTGTGTTTGTTTGCTAATTGTTTTTACACCTTTTGCTAGCATGCTAGGCACATGAATTTTCATGTACATGAATACTTTATTAATTTTGATTAAAACCAGTCTAGGATTTATTATGGATGCTGTGAAAAGACATATTATAACAACATGTATTATATAACATCGTGCAGCTATGTTGTATTGTAAAAAACAGCAAGCTATAGCAACCCATCTAATGATATAGAAGATATTATGTGACTATAATCGTGAAACTCGTATGTTTGGAATAAGTAATTGAGATCAAATACTTGCTCCCCCTTGCTAGAGTTGTTTGCCAATATGCACACTATGATAACCTTGTATGTTGCCCCCCCACTAAAGTCTTTTAAATAATTCATGTTTCGCCACCATCCCCCCCACCCCTTGACAAATTTACTAAATGAATGCCTGCACTATTCATCCATATTGATTCTGTTTTTTAATTACACATAATAGGAGCAACAATAATTAAACTCAATGAAGTGTCTATTCAAAGAATATGAAAAATTCGTGATCTATGATTAGACATTAATATACACAATAAGCAGTGCTCGAAATAGTCTTGAAAGTGTCCAGTAAGAACATCTGGACAAAACAATATTTAACGATCAAGTTTTGAAAGCAAATCCCAAACGATTCATCTAAACTAATAATACTGCATAGTTACTGTAATTATTTTTATGGCCCGTAGGGCCATCCCTATAATTGCTTTCCACGGGGTTTAATGTATATATATATATATATATATATATATATATGTTTGTGTCACTTGCGCGACTATGCGTTGTATACGTAGTTAAGGAAGTTGCGTCATTCCCGGGGGCTCGGTCAATTAATGGGCGTGGCGCGTAAAAGAACGCGTGTTTGAGCTACAGAGCAGCTGAGGATTAGTGAGGAAGCTTCAGAAAGGATGTAAAACTGCTAATAACTGTTGTATATACAGTATAAATATTATGCAAGAATCTTTAACAAGTAAGTATGATAAGTTGTTGAGTATCAGACACGAGGAAGTCGTCATTTAGAACCTTGAAGGAGTACTTCAGTCAGTTCATCAAAGATGTGTGTATTTAGACTGCAATCAGGCTTACACTTACTTCTTCAGGCCCCAGCTTTCGAGTGCACAGAAAGGTAGAAACACTAGTGCCATCAGTAATGCTTAATACATAGTCATCACAAAGCAAATATAGGGATGTTTTTTTCTCTATATACACTTGTTTAGTATTATTCTTATTACTAATCAGACAATTTGTCCAGTCAAAAGCAATTTTGTCTGGACAATAGAAACCCATCATATATAGTACATAGTATACATACCTTTGGTTGTGCATTAAATAGTTTTTGTAACAGTGTGACAGCTGCTAGTTTGTTATCCAAGCTTTTATTGCTCTCTCTCCACCAGCTATCTAATTGTGACCAATGAGATATTAGGATACTGCACATTAACGGTAGCTTCTCTTTACGCAGGGCCTTGTCTTTTAAAACAAAATCAATCATTCCATTGAGCAGAGTTGACACCTAATATCATGTGATTATAAAAAGACTATCAATAACTTCATTAATAGAGGATTGCTCCTATAAATGAGTGAATGAGTGTGTGTACATAACATTGTGTGTTCATATGTATGTATGTATGTATGCATGTAAGTATGTATGTATGCATGTATGTGTGTATGTATGTATGTATGTATGTATGAATGTATGTATGTATGTATCATGTATGCAAATATGTACGTAAACTATGTATGTATGTATAAGCATGTTTGTATGTATGCATGTAAGTATGTATGTATGTATGTATGTATGTATGTATGCATGTATGTATGTTGTATATATGTATATATGTATGTAACTACATATGTATATACTGTATGTACTATCTATGTATGTACATATGTATGTACGTGTGTATGTACATGTATGTAAGTACGTATGTACATTGTATGTATGTGTGTGTGTATATACATGTATGTATGTGTGTGTATATAATGTATATACATGTATGTATGTATGTTTGTATGTATGTATATATGTATGTATGTATGTGTGTAATATTATTCAGAACAGACCACATATGGTAATGAATTAGAGTAGTGTAATAGTGTAGTAATGACAGGTTCAGTTCTGTTGATCAACTCAGTGTTAAGAACATCAGAAAAGGTTAGATAGAGCATTAATCCATTACCATCATCAGCACCTAGAAATAAATAATGTAATAAAAATTCATATATTTTCATAATAACAAATAGTAATTATAGTATTTGATGAAAATATCCTTTTCATATGCAATACCTCAGTCATTTGGATAAGCATCAGTGTGCTTATGTATGGTACTGTGTGTATGGAAGCATCAGTGTGCTTATGTATGGTACTGTGTGTATGGGTAAGCATCAGTGTGCTTATGTATGGTACTGTGTGTATGGGTAAGCATCAGTGTGCTTATGTATGGTACTGTGTGTATGGGTAAGCATCAGTGTGCTTATGTATGGTACTGTGTGTATGGGTGAGCATCAGTGTGCTTATGTATGGTACTGTGTGTATGAGTGAGCATCAGTGTGCTTATGTATGGTACTGTGTGTATGGGTCAGCATCAGTGTGCTTATGTATGGTACTGTGTGTATGGGTGAGCATCAGTGTGGTTATGTATGGTACTGTGTGTATGGGTGAGCATCAGTGTGCTTATGTATGGTACTGTGTGTATGGGTAAGCATCAGTGTGCTTATGTATGGTACTGTGTGTATGGGTAAGCATCAGTGTGCTTATGTATGGTACTGTGTGTATGGGTAAGCATCAGTGTGCTTATGTATGGTACTGTGTGTATGGGTGAGCATCAGTGTGCTTATGTATGGTACTGTGTGTATGAGTGAGCATCAGTGTGCTTATGTATGGTACTGTGTGTATGGGTCAGCATCAGTGTGCTTATGTATGGTACTGTGTGTATCGGTGAGCATCAGTGTGGTTATGTATGGTACTGTGTGTATGGGTGAGCATCAGTGTGCTTATGTATGGTACTGTGTGTATGGGTCAGCATCAGTGTGCTTATGTATGGTACTGTGTGTATGGGTAAGCATCAGTGTGCTTATGTATGGTACTGTGTGTATGGGTAAGCATCAGTGTGCTTATGTATGGTACTGTGTGTATGAGTGAGCATCAGTGTGCTTATGTATGGTACTGTGTGTATGGGTCAGCATCAGTGTGCTTATGTATGGTACTGTGTGTATGGGTGAGCATCAGTGTGCTTATGTATGGTGCTGTGTGTATGGGTGAGCATCAGTGTGCTTATGTATGGTACTGTGTGTATGGGTGAGCATCAGTGTGCTTATGTATGGTGCTGTGTGTATGGGTGAGCATCAGTGTGCTTATGTATGGTGCTGTGTGTATGGGTCAGCATCAGTGTGCTTATGTATGGTACTGTGTGTATGAGTGAGCATCAGTGTGCTTATGTATGGTGCTGTGTGTATGGGTCAGCATCAGTGTGCTTATGTATGGTACTGTGTGTATGGGTGAGCATCAGTGTGCTTATGTATGGTGCTGTGTGTATGGGTGAGCATCAGTGTGCTTATGTATGGTGCTGTGTGTATGGGTGAGCATCAGTGTGCTTATGTATGGTACTGTGTGTATGGGTGAGCATCAGTGTGCTTATGTATGGTACTGTGTGTATGGGTGAGCATCAGTGTGCTTATGTATGGTACTGTGTGTATGGGTGAGCATCAGTGTGCTTATGTATGGTACTGTGTGTATGGGTGAGCATCAGTGTGCTTATGTATGGTACTGTGTGTATGGGTGAGCATCAGTGTGCTTATGTATGGTACTGTGTGTATGGGTGAGCATCAGTGTGCTTATGTATGGTACTGTGTGTATGGGTCAGCATCAGTGTGCTTATGTATGGTGCTGTGTGTATGGGTGAGCATCAGTGTGCTTATGTATGGTATTTGTGTGTTTGAGTGTAGTTTGACAAACCTTTACTTTGTCCAAGAATTACTTGTAAGATAACAGAAACCTGTCAACAAAATATTACCAGTTAGTCAGTTACTGATGTGACATGTAAGAACATATCACTATGCAGGAGATGTCACCATCATACAATATATTGTATATAGTATGCTAATACATGTAGGTCCTATATACTGCATATAGGACCCTCGTTTTGTGTCCTCGGATGTGATATAGCCCTCGCAGGCTCGGGCTATATCACATCCTCGAACACAAACTTAGGTCCTATATTTTGTATATAGAACCTACTATATATATTACATAATTTACATATATACATATTATATATGTATTTGTGTTTTTTAGTTTGACAATGATGATTACTTTTAGTTATAGTTACAGTATGCCTAAGTTTATCACAATATTAGAACATATCATATTATGACATAACCATGTGTGCATGATATAATATTATATTGCAAAATGTAGAAGGGAGACTATACTCTTGAACTGGAATGAAAGATAAGAACAACTCACAATAATCTTTTCTAGTGACAGGACTATTAAAGTAATGAATGCACTAAGGTGCAGAACCCTCGCTAGCTACTGCTAAATTAAACAGCATGGCTTTAGAACAACTTTGCCTAAGTAACATATTGCAACAGCCAGGAACACACCATTCGTATCAACAGGTCAGTAGTACATCATGAATATGCAAATTATGGGGATAGCATGGCCATCAGATCTCTTGAGAACTAGCGAATTTCTGGACAAAACTTCACAAATAGCTGTATAAACACTCGTTAGGACAATAGACAAAGCTCAAGAAACAAAGCTTCAAAGAGACAAAAGTTAGTGGTTCAGTGTTTTCTGCTGACATCAGCAAAAACGAAAAAAATTCAAGATGGTGACAGATCGACAAGAATTTACACGGCTGTTTCTCTGCAACAAGATGAGTTCAGAACAAATCCTTTAAATGTCCGCATTATGGATATACAACCATGTGTCAACAAATTATTATCGTCAGGTATTTGCAAAGATTACGTGGTAACACACAGACAGACAGACACACACACACAAACACAAGCCAACTACTATAACCCTCCACCTACGCGCTCAGGTTAATAATATATATTATACATGTATATTATATTCCATGGTTAATATGCCATGACATAACAAAACAAATTTCCATATCATTGCAGCACTATTATACAAAATAATACTGTATTTTTATCAACTCACATCATCCATAAGATAGAGAGCTAACTTCAGTAACAACTCTATAGTATGTCTCTGAGCAGGACCTCCTACAGCTTGATCACTATCTCTATCATCAGTCATTTTAACAACCTCTAGAACGTTTGTCAATATCTTATCAAGGGTCTGAGAAACATCAACCTTTTGTTGCTGAAATATCTCCTTTAGTACGTCTCCCTGCGCCAAGTGTAAATGACCTTGCAGTATTCTATCAACAATGATGTGTTGTTGTGTAAAGTTTGTATCAGTAATTTGAATTGGAAGTTTCTCTATTAAATTATGTGACCTATGAGATACAGTAAAGTGATCAAGTCATGTGCGTATGTAAAATCATAATCATAATCATAATGTGATTGTTGGTGGATCTGATTATGAGTATTCAAATGTACATTGTGTACATGCACATACATGATGGCATGTATATACATGTACATGTATATTCTGTGTGTGTGGATTTATCTGAATACAATGTATATGTGCACATACATACTACTTCAGTGAAAAGGACTATATTTAATATATGAACTAACGTATTTTCCATTATTTGTGCAAAATATGAGATCACACCAGCTTTTCTATCTTGAGGAAGATGCATTATCATGGCTTTTACTAGTTTCACTCCCTGAATAACAAACAAATGAATTTAAGATACAGCTAGGTTCTTTCATTATAAATGAAATGAGGAATTTATTTTCCTTACCTCTTCTATTAGTTTTTGAGTGGTTTTAATATCCCCATATTGTATTCCAAGTGATGAGAGATTGAACAGGACAGCAAACACAACATCATATAGACACTGGTTCCAGAATGTTGATGGTATACACTAAATTAGAAGAGAAACAACAATGTTCAATATAATAAAACACTTATCTTCAAATGTTTACTATTTGGCCATTTTGTATGGGAAATTAACTAAAGTTAGTATCTAGGAATATCAACTATTGCTTCATCTACATATACATGTCGATACCTAGTTTAGTGAGCTAGTATTTATTAGAGTGTTTTATCCCAAGTCTACTGTACAGTTCATGATTAAGGCATGTGTTTAAAACCAAAGTTCAGACTTCTATTGAACCAATGTCTATATAGTGTTGTGTTAAGACTTCTATTTTTACCACTCTTGTTCTGCTCCCCATATACTTTGTATACAGCTCAGTTTCAATTCATCCTAGAGTTACCAGACAATGTCCTGCATGACTGGCTATTTCACACACCTGCTAGTTACTATAGTATAATTACATACACTGCCTCATGAGTATAATATAGCACATTTACATGTGTACATACACTGCCTCATGAGTATAATACTAGTTACTATAGCACACTTACGTACATGTACACTGTCTCATCAGTATAATACTAGTTACTATAGCACACTTACATGTGTACATACACTGCCTCATCAGTATAATACTAGTTACTATAGCACACTTACATGTGTACATACACTGCCTCATTAGTATAATACTAGTTACTATAGCACACTTATATGTGTACATACACTGCCTCATCAGTATAATACTAGTTACTATAGCACACTTACATGTGTACATACACTGCCTCATGAGTATAATACTAGTTACTATAGCACACTTACATGTGTACATACACTGCCTCATGAGTATAATACTAGTTACTATAGCACACTTACATGTGTGCATACACTGCCTCATGAGTATAATACTAGTTACTTACAGACACTGCCTCATGAGTATGCTTCTCTAACAAAATCTCGGCAAATCTTAATATTCGAGAAACTACACTGCTTCTACTAACACCATACTGCTCTTCCTCGTGTGGTGAAAATATAGAGGAACTGAATGAGAGAAACTCCTGAACACCTTCCAAACCTCTGAGAGACATTTTTGTTAGGAAGAAGTCGATACTAGTAAACAGTTGGGAGGGTTTGTCTGTTGGCTTGACAGGAGTAACTATTAGAGAAGAAATTAGTTAATGAATGCACCTGCAATGTATACAGTGTAGATCGCTACATTGTATAGCACTACCATATACAATCACATTAGCGAAATCAAAAATTTGGAGGAAGCCAATTTGATCAATGTTTGCTATTGCTTTTCTGTACAGGAAGCTACTAAAATTTGATTTCCAGGAAGAATATCCATTAGCTGTCTTCAGGAGCCCATGAAAAAACCAAACCTAACCTACGGTTTTTTCATGGGCTCCTGCTTTCTTAGATACCAAATTTCAGCAGCTTCCCGTACAAAACAGCTAAATAATGAGCATTTAAATGTGAATGACTTTAGAAAGAATTTCAGACTGAAATGTTACAAATAAGACTAAACATGTATGTGAGTGTGACTATTATCAGGTTTCATACAGCAGAAAGAGAAGTGGGGGATTCCCCTCCTAACTTCAGATTTCCCTTTCCTCCCCTCTTAGATTTCAGACAGAAATTACTCCAACAGGCAATCAGCTATAAGAGTATAATACTGGGGTCACACAAGCCACTAGAAGCAACCTCAGAGCGAGGGCCTAAATTTAATGAGGAAGCATACCAACAGCTGTGTGTTTTGCAAGATCGATTCTCCCCCTCACTAACAAAAAACCCAGAAGAAAACCCTGACTATTTTAGATACCTACCATTGAATACTTCACTCGGAGATATTAGTTGATCTTTCAAAACCCAGATATAACAATCCAAAGCAGCTTGTAAATAATCCATCCACTTGAATATTTCAGTTATAGTGAGAGACCCATTCAGTGTGGGATATTTCAGTATCCCACCATGACTAGATGTACCTTTCTCAAATCTATAGATAAAGTATTCATTATAATACATGTATCCCAAACCTAGGAATGAAATAATTAATGATAATTATTATAATACTACACATACACATGTGTAGTGTGTATGTGTACAGACACTATGTTTAGTTTCTGACTTTGCTGTTTCATGATTGCATTGTAAATGAAACCAGTGTTCCTAAAGGTGGTACAGTGGCACTCCCCCACCCTTTAGTCTTGCTCCCCTATCATGTACATGTACCACTGTTGCACTCCTCCACCCTAATATTTATCTTGGGGGAAACACCGACAAATAATATAGGTTACATTTAATCTGTGCATGTTTACAGTACCATCTGAGATCAGTTAGAGACTACATGTCTTTATTGAAATCCTAAACTCACTTAACTCAGTGCATTAAGAATGGTGGTTGGATTCTAATTCGCATTTAGTGCTGTTACCAATTAATACTTAATTTTGTCTCAGTGGCCAATATATGTATTATTTGTAAGGTGATCAGGTTATCTTAGAGGTGGTTATTCCCAACCAGTGCCAACCAGTGAGGGTAAAATATGTACTGAATTCTGGATTCATGCTAAAAATACAGGCACTAGATTTTCATTGTAGTGTTATCATGAATATTACACACAATGAATATAACACACTAATTATACCTAGAAACAAAATAGAATCCATTTTCTGACTCTATAGTACGTCGTATCCATATTCTTGTGTTAGGTACCTCTGTATAATTAGAATTATAGAACATTTGGTCATGTGACTTGGAAATGGAATGGGCCAGGCCTTCATCTAGACAACTTCTTGAGGGGTGGGTGGGTGAAAGTACTTTTTTCAGACAAAATTCACTTACTCAATGGTCAAATATGTTTCTGCTGGACACTTTCAAAAACTATTTTCAAGCACTGTAAGAGTTTTTTTTTCCTAATATGTCATTTTTGAATGCACTTATAAATATGATACTAAGTAAAGGTCATTCACGTTCACCATGGTCTCAGAAAAATGTTCATAACTTTAGTTTGGAATGTCCAACAACCTTTTTACCTGCACCATTTTCATATAATAGTCCTTCCTGTTCTTTTTTGTGTATGTCAAATTTCAATCTATTGCTTCATTATTGAGTTACAATATACCGTAAATCGGGAATATTTCGTCTCTAAAATATTTTGAATTTTTATTTTTCGTATGTATAAATTTTCGTACGTGCGTACGTTATTATTTACAAATACCGTTTATTTCCATATACCCGTTAATTTTCGAATTTTTAAATTTCGTACGCATACTGTTATACGAAAATTTTTATAGTACGAAATTTTCCCAAATTACGGTAATCATGTATTAACCTTATGACATTAAATTATACATTATATTACATATAAAGTCATTACATTATAGTTTTGAGGACATCATGAATGTGAACATACTAAGAAGTGTATATTGTGTAGATGTTTTACTTGATGCTAGAGGAGCAAATATGTTGAATAGTTGAATACACTGTAGTCGAGCTTCAGTTTCTGATGAACCTGTCTGTGATAGTAGCCATGTCACCAGATTAAACATCTCTGCAGACTTGAAACCTCTGAAAAATGATTAATAAAACTATCAGTGTCTCTGTGTTCATTTACCATTATCTATTTACCATTGTCCATTTACATGTACCATCGTACATCTACCATTGTCCATTTACCATTATCCATTTACCATTGTCCATTTATCATTGTCTATTTATCATTCTACATTTATCATTGACTATTTATTATCATTGCACATGTACATTTGTACATACATACATACATATGCATGTACATATACATGTACATATACATGTACATATACATATCATGATATGTCCTGCTATTAATCCATCCAGTGTTCCTTCAGATTTGTTTTCGAAAGGTATTGCACCTTTTCATCTTTCTGTGTGCCCTTTGTTATCAACTGAAAGTCATTTTAGCTTACAGAGATCCGACTTACTATACATATACGTATTTCTTGTGAGTCATTGCTATGATCAAAGATTTACAGTATATGCTAATAAAAGGTCACCATACAGTACAGTAATTACTCAGTAGTTTCATTTCCACACTACAGTAGTTCAACAGTAGTTTTGACAGTAATTGGTACACTTGTCAATTCAACACCACAGTAGTGAGACAGTAATTACTATACTATACTGACAGTAGAACTAAGGTAATTACTGTTACTGTATGGTGACATTTTATTGACAAATACTGTATATGCTTATATGTGTAATAGAGGGCATGGCATCTAATAATTATAATAATTTCTTCAAGAGAGAACACTGAATCTATCCATCAGTCCAGCTACTGTATACATTAGCCTGTCTCTACATCTAATCACATACACTCATGTATCTATCCTTATCTATCTATCCATCTATTTTAGTAACCTTGGTATTCGTCTGTTCTTGCTAGGCGAGGAAAGTAAAGCAGATTTAACACGCATGATTCTTGCAATGTGACCAATTGCTTGACTACACTGATCAACAGTTCCTAATTAAAAATACAGACCGATAGTTAGAAACACATGTAGATGGAAAGAAAGAGAAACAAAAAGCAGAGACAGAAAGAGAATAACAAAGACAGAATCAGAAAGAAAGAGAAAGAGAGATAGAGAGAAACAGAGACAGACAAACAGACGGACAGACAGACAGACAGACAGACAGACAGACAGACAGACAGACAGAGACAGAGTCAGAGAGAGCTGACCTAGTGAACTATTATCTCTATGTGCTATCTTGAGACTGTTAATCATCACAACTAACATTTCCATTACAAACATATCTACTAATGATGTCTCTTCTCTACAAATAGACACAAAAATATATTACTTAATTTCCTATTGTATAATTATATACAAAAAATTGTTCCAGGTTAGGCTACTACTCATTTCCATACTCAGTTTACTAATTACTACATAGTACAGTTGTTGCATACTCACTATATTTTAATTTTTTAACAAGAAGGCAAAAATGTACTACACAAACGAAATCAGAGTTTTTAAAGGCAAAGTAGGTGAACCCAGAAGATACCTATATAAACTACAACACACTAACCTGAACACAGTATATATACTATTCAGTGCCAGTCCAGCACCAAGTCTCTTAGTAGCACTAGGATGAGAAGCCATACTGTAGATACGTTTCAGTAGAGACTTTGTGTTGATAGGACTACGTTCTTGTTGCTATGGTGATAGTATATGAATACAGAAGAAAATTTATTAATAAAACATAAATATATAATACAGACAAATTCTAAATTCTAAATTATTATATACATGTATATTACACAATACATACGACCTATGTCATAATAGCTATATGTGACCTAATTTTCGAAAAGGGACCTTTTCCCGCAAAATTATGACGATCAAACACTTACATTCAATCGCTCGTCATTCCACCATTTTGTACAGGAAGTCAATGAAATTTGTTATCCAGGAAGGGGTATTATTAAGCTTGTTGGATACCAAATTTTATTTATTTCCTGTACAAAAAGGCGGAATGACAAGCGATTGAATGCAAGCATTTGATCATAATAATTTTGCGGGAAAAGGTCTCTTTTCGATAATTAGGTCACATAATCAGTTCAGTATGTATTTCAAAACTAGAGCACTGCATAAACATGTGAGGTCATATGGGAGCAGAAATGCTCTTGCTTCTGCTAATAGTTTGCTTACCTCTTCAGCGTTGAAACAACAAGAAACAAATACTGAAACTGTTATCTCACCTGGGGAATTATTGTAAAAGTTATGTAGAAAGGTCCGTCTTTGCAATGCTCTGTATTTTTTGCAATAATTATGGCTTCAGTAAGTAGTTAATATTTCAATACAGTTAAAATATTTGTGACCATCTACGCGGAAACCAGGCATAAGTGACAAAATTTCAGAATTGATTTTTTTGTCTTGCCTGAACAGAGTATTAAATTAGCTGTAGAATGATATATTATACATCCCAATCATGTAAAAGATAAAGCTACAATGACCAATTTAACCACGGCAGTCACAAATACTTTATTTGGAGAAAAACGCAATTAAATGAATTTTTTAACCATTAAAATTAATGATTAGCAATTTATTTAGCAGTGGCTAGCAAAGCACAGAAAGGTCTCTAAGACTTGCTAAAGGTATCAGAAGACTGGTAAACATTGGTGAAGCTTTTCATGTAATAAAATAGTGATCGCCCAAATAATTCAGAACTGTCTACTTTCGATCATATCTCCAAATTATAATTTGTCCCTTATGCCTGGTTTTTGCGTAGACGGTCACATTTGTAGAAGTTTAAATATCAATTAAACCATTACAGTTTTAATATAAAGATGTGTGCATATATTCATATTGACTATTCTGAGTCATGTACCTTCTTTGATGTTTGTTTGATGGACCACTTTAGAAACTCTTTCACACATTGTGCACAGAAATCTCTCAAAGATGTATTAGATGGATGTTCAATACCTTCCTATGGATATTAACAAAATCTCAATGAATAAAAATTGTAAGGCTAATGGAAACATACAGCATATGTTAATAAAATGTCAGTAACAGTAATTACCTTAGTTCTACTGTCAGTATAGTATAGTAATTACTGTCCCACTACTGTGGTGTTGAATTGACAAGTGTATCAATTACTGTCAAAACTACTGTTGAACTACTGTAGTGTGGAAATGAAACTACTGAGTAATTACTACTGTATGGTGACCTTTTATTGACATATAGTATAGGTTGATATATATGTAACTGTATGTGACCTACATATAAATTATAGTAATTTTATCGTGTCTGGACTCTCATATCTAATATTGTACAGTAGTGTAGTGTTCAGTTACCAGTATAGCTTCTAGTAGTGTTATAGTGTCTGATCTCTCATATCTAATATTGTACAGTAGTGTAGTGATCAGTTACCAGTATAGCTTCTAGTAGTCTTATAGTGTCTGGACTCTCATATCTAATATTGTACAGTAGTGTAGTGTTCAGTTACCAGTATAGCTTCTAGTAGTCTTATAGTGTCTGGACTCTCATATCTAATATTGTACAGTAGTGTAGTGTTCAGTTACCAGTATAGCTTCTAGTAGTCTTATAGTGTCTGGACTCTCATATCTAATATTGTACAGTAGTGTAGTGTTCATTTACCAGTATAGCTTCTAGTAGTCTTATAGTGTCTGGACTCTCATATCTAATATTGTACAGTAGTGTAGTGTTTAGTTACCAGTATAGCTTCTAGTAGTCTTATAGTGTCTGGACTCTCATATCTAATATTGTACAGTAGTGTAGTGTTCAGTTACCAGTATAGCTTCTAGTAGTCTTATAGTGTCTGGACTCTCATATCTAATATTGTACAGTAGTGTAGTGTTCATTTACCAGTATAGCTTCTAGTAGTGTTATAGTGTCTGGACTCTCATACTGTGTATTTCTAGTAAACCAATGTATCATTTGTAAAACAAGAGGACGAAACAACTGTTCTGCTACCTGTGATAAAAAAGGACATTTCGGTTACATGTAGTTACAGTCTAAATCTAACACATACACTATCAACATACTATGTTACCATAACAAGCACATATCAATTATATATACTATGTCTAATAGAGAAGGCTGTTGATTAAAACAGGCGAAATGTTGGTATATCTATAATAATATATTGATTGATGCAAAAAGAAAAAGAAAAAAAAAAAAAAAAAAAAAAGATAAATAAACTATATGTCTAATAGATCTACATGTATATATGTGATATACCACCTGCTCATGTTCAGAGATTTATACTCAGGCTTACTGTCCAACCCTCAGGTTATATTCCGAGCAGGTAGCAGGGTTTCGTTTAGGGGAGCCCCCTTGTCAGACTGTTGCCACTCTTGGAATTTGTTTGCCAATATGCACATCACAATAATCCTGTATGTCACCCCCTCAAAGTCCTTCAAAATCACGTTTTGCCATAATGTTATTGGAGTATTAGAGATTGAGTTCATGCCTACCTATATATGCACTATAATACATGATTTCTTCTTACCCTCTCTATATCACAACCTAATTGTAACAGTACAGGGAATAGCTTCCTATAAAGTCTTGTCATTGGACTCTAAGAGAGAAGGAAGAGAAATGTGAACAAACATACAAAAATGGAGTCGTTCTTTGTCGTTTACAAAAGTAACCTTTCTTTCAGTAGCTTGTTGAGCACTTTTTCCCAATATAAACAATACTGCAGCGTGAAGAAACTCACAGGCAGCCACCTGAAACAGATAGAGGAACCAGAGGAATGTAATTACAATAAGATAGTATGAAATCGTAGTTTGATAATAATGACTACTTTTAGTTATAGTATGCCTGGTTTCTCAAACATTTAGTTTAGTTGTAGTTTAATTAACTAAAGAAATATTAGGCTTACTAAAAGGGTTTGAGTTTTAGTTAACTAACTAAAAGTGTCAATTATTGGCCAATTTTTGTTTTAGTTAGTTATAGTTATTGCTACAGACTTGTAATTTAGTTATAGTTCAATTCTTTCTAAAAGGAGTTTAGTTATAGTAACACAACACTAGTATGAACATTAGCAGTTAAATCTCTCGAATTCATTGTAATTATACACATATAAGTAGTAATAATAATTTTTATAGTACAGAGCTCTTTACATGTGTACTTACAAAACATCAAAATTAATAAATGAGTGTTTATATTTTATATAATGGTATACTCATAAACCTTTGTTTGTCTGTCAGAAGATGAAACAGCTAGTTCACAAACACGTGGAAGGAATGGATCTGTGATTGAAATTACAATTCATGTATACTAAAATTATCTGTAAACATATTCATTCCAAGTATATTAATGTCAAGAACATATGAGAAGTAAAGCAGCATCCAACTACAATGCATGTACATCTAGAGTTACCGGACTGTCTAATTATTTTGATATATATAAAAGAGACAATTGACTTTAAAATGACCTAATTAGTGCAACTGTTCCATTAAAACATAGTTTTGATAAGTTTTGAAGCATGGACCAAATTGGCTCAAAAATGGTTAGTGTGTGCACCATTGGGAATACATCTTGAGCCAATAAACAAATAGTTAATGCTGTTAGTGACAATATAATCATAATTAACTGTGCCATCCCAATGAGAGAATTGTGCAGCGCAAAATAAGAAGTTCTATAGGACAAAGGTGCACCATATAAGCTTATCAAAAACACTGATTAGCATCTACCTTCTTCAGTTATGAAGAGAATGTTTCAGATTCATGTCTCGCTTTGGCTATTATCAATGCACACTTACTAAAGTTAATATGGTAAATAAAATGAAATAGCTTGTTGGACACTCCATCATGATATCATGAGATTTGGTAGAAGAGGTTTAGTAAATGTCACAGAATTTTACTATACATGTATATACCTAAAAATATAGTAGGTTTCAAGTCAGAGTAAGGAACAGGAAATTCCAGTTTATTTTTGGTATCCCAAGCAACTGCATGACTCATTAAAGCACCTGATGCCTCTCGCTCAAGAAGGGCAGCATTAACCACACCCCCTAAAGATCCAAGAAGATAAAGTATACGCTCTCTAATTCTACTTAGCTCATTTCCAGAAACCTAGACAATATATATGAAATTTAAATATATATAAATTATAATATATATATACACATGTAGCTCATAACATTTTTGTACATATACAAGCATGTAATGCATACATGCATGTCTTTGTATGTGAAAGTGTGAGCATACATCTCTGTGTGTGTCTGTATGTGTACCTCTATTCCCTCTTTCCATTGTGTCAATACTTTTACTGGAAATCTCTTTCTTTTTGAGAATCGAGAAGTCGTTGAAGATATAGTAACAGTTCCTGATGTGTCTCCAGCATCACTAGAACCTTTAATAATAAATGTACATGTACTTATACATTTGTATTTCACACAGAATAGACAAACAATTATTGGCCATTAATAAAATTCAGAACATACACATATAATACCAGTGTTCTGCCCACACTGGTCGGGAATAACCACCACTAGATGAATTAACCACCACTCAGCATGAATCATGAATTAACCACCTCTCAGCATGAATCATGAATTAACAACCACTCACCATGAACTAACCACCTCTCAGATAATACATGTATAGGTCACTGACTACCGAGTCAGAATTAAGTACATGTATACACTGGATAATACGACACTAAATGTAAGTTAGAATCCAACCACCATTCTAAATATCCTGGGCAGAACATTGAATACATCTACTATAGGACATGCTTGGCTGTGATTTTGGTACTAAATTAATTAATTGTAATAAACCTGTTAGCTTCCTGTATAAACAGTGAAATAGTGACCATTTAGTAGAGACATTTCTCTATGAATGACATACAAAATACGTGTATTAAGCCTACCATGCTCAACAATGTTGCAGGTGTTACATGAAAGATCAAAGGAAGAAGTATTGCATGTAACTATTACAAGCAACAACATAGCCTAGTCACTGCCCTAGTGTATGGTGGACTTAAAAATCAAAGAGCAACATTATTTATTGTATATAGCAGAGAAACAGTATAAATATTATCCAAGAACCTTTAACAAATAAGTACATGTATAATAAGTTGTTGAGTTTCAGACATGAGGAAGTCATAATTTAGAACCTTGAAGGATTACTTCAGTCAGTTCATCAAAGATCTGTGTACTTAGACTGCAATCAGGCTTACACTTACTTCTTCAGGCCCCAGTTTTCGAGTACACAGAAAGGTAGAGACCTTAGTCCCATCAACAATGATTGATACATAGTCATCACAAAGCAATTATAGGGATTCTTTTTTCTCAATATATCTTGTTTCAGATTTCAACAGACCTGTTTTAACTGATGTTTGCAGATAATCATCTATAAATGGGAGAAGTCTCATAACCATGGAAGACAGGTGACACAACGGTATCTTTTGCATCCATGTTTCTAGAGCATCTAATACAGCTTTTGCCAATGGAAGGTAACCAACACCAAGTTTAAGAGCTAGCTGTATAACAATTAAATAAAGTTTATGATTATAATAGAACTAATGTGCACGTGTCTGTACCTGACTTTATTAAGTTTACATGGTATGATGGGAGCTACACTTTAATAAGGTGATAGTCAACTGTATTTCTAAGTAGTATTATAGTACTACTTTGTACTGTAATCATAGCAATGTGTGAATTCCCTTTACATTTGTATGCTATAGCATGTACTAAGGTGTAATACTGTGTAGTACATTTGAATTTCGAAGTACAGTGTACTTCACTCACAATGTACACTGAAGTCAATGGAAGTACAGTGATAGTATGTAAACTTAATATTGTCAAGTATATAACAATTAAATATAAGAACAATATGTGGTTGTAATATAAATGTAAATATCACATATAACAATCTAGTATACATGTATGTAGACTTGCAATGTTTCCCCTAGAGGGTGGTACCACTGAATCAGATGCACTCCTCCACCCTTAAGTTTTACTCACCACTCCCTCCCCTTAATTTAAAGGAAAGACATTGTTGACCAAATGTCATTTACCACAGATCCACTCCTCCAATCTTAATATTTATTCTGGGGGGAAACACTGAGAAACTGACATGCTTCAATAGTTACAATACTTATACATGTAATAGTACATATACATGAATAGTACATATACATGTACATGTAATAGTACATATACATGTAATAGTACATATACATGAATAGTACATATACATGTAATAGTATGAATAGTACATATACACGTAATAGTACATGTACATGTAATAGTACATATACATGTAATAGTACATATACATGAATAGTACATATACATGTAATAGTATGAATAGTACATATACACGTAATAGTACATGTACATGTAATAGTACATATACATGAATAGTACATATACATGTAATAGTATGAATAGTACATATACATGTAATAGTACATACGTATATTCTACCTCTATTGCTGGTATGAGACTATCCAATTCTAACAATACCATTTCCTCAGGTAGAGTGAGAACCATTTGTAAACATGAAGACAACAGATCATCTTTATACTGCTGCATACGAACTATTACCTGCAGAGAGTAAGCTGCCATAAATAAGGAGGCATGTTTGCAAAAATCAGACTTGAAAATAATAATTATACTAGTATATAATTATTATGAACATACATGTACATGCTAATGCTAGTGTAAAGTTAGCCTGTTCATACAGGCGTATGATATGTTTGATTCGGACACTGCCAGCTGAGCTGCCTTGGTAGCTCAGTTGGTAGAGCATCTGTCCGGAGTACAGAGTGTCGTGGGTTCGAATCCCATCTGAGGCAACTCTCATTTTCATTTTTCCATTGCCTCAGGTGTCTTTCTTTCTTTCTTTCTTTCTTTCTTTCTACATCTCCAATACTTATATAAACGTGACTGGATTTGTACAAAACATTAAATTGTATGTTTTATTACACACAAGCACACAGACAGACAGACAGAAACACATAAAAACTTTACAATGAGATTTTAACAAACCAAACATATTGAATGTTGAACATAATGAATGGGAAGAGTAATTATATGTGTATATGAAAATAGTGGAGCTAAAAAAGATTGTTAGTGACTCTAAATTAAAGTTATGAACATAGTGATATATGTTCATATATATATTTATGTACCTCTTTGATAAACTTTCTGAACAGAAGAAAGCAAATCTTTACATCATCATCATGATCGGTTTCCATTGGAGGTTTGTCTACTTCATTGTCGTCTGTACTAAAATCTTTAATACCCTGTAGTGGATTACATTAATTGACACATGAGTACATGTATAATACCCTGTAGTGGATTACATTAATTGACACATGAGTACATGTATAATATACATGTGTACAAATGTATGTAGATATCCTAGTTAGATAACGTTTATGGTAAAAAAAATTTCGAGAAAAAATTTGTCTTTATCCACGATAATCGAGATTTAATATTTCACTTATGAAATAATACAGTCAGCAAAAATAAAAGGCAGAAGACATTTTTAACAGTGAAAATTTCCTGATCTACAGTATGTACATTGTGTACATTACTGTATGTATTAGTGCATGTACGTACATGTATATACATGTGTTTGTATATGTTACAGTATGCATGCATGTGTGTACATACATGTGTTTGTATGTATTACAGTATGTATGTATGTGTGTACATACATGTGTTTGTATGTGTTACAGTATGTACGTATGTATGTACACACATGTGTTTGTATGTGTTACAGTATGTACATGTATGTATGTACATCAGAGTTTTTGATAAGTTTTGAAACATGGGCCAAATTGGCTCAAAAATGGTTAGTGTGTGCGCCATTGGGAATACATCTTGAGCTAGTTAATGCTGTTAGTGATAATATAATCATAATTAACTGTGCCACTGGCCCAAAGAGAGAACTGTGCAGTGCCAAATAAGGAGCTCTTTGGGCCAATGGTGCGCCATATAAGCTCATCAAAAACACTGATGTACATACATGTGTTTGTATGTGTTACAGTATGTATGTATGTACATACATGTGTTTGTATGTGTAGCAGTATGCATGTATGTACATACATGTGTTTGTATGTGTTACAGTATGTATGTATGTACATACATGTGTTTGTATGTGTTATAGTATATATGTATGTACACACATGTGTTTGTATGTGTTACAGCATGTACAGTGTAGTCAAACTATGTATGAATGATAAGTGTTATTGTCTAACTAACTTTGAAGTAGTTTGTTCTCTTGCATATTCTAAGCACACAAGCCAAGAGTTTATAGAAACCGCTAACCAAGGGATACTGGGTTGCCATGGCAATGACTTCACGTGAAAAAGTCAACACCCAGGGACAAAATAAATTTGGAGTTACAGAGGGAAGTAGTTTCCTGTAGAATAAAAGCCATATAACATGAAGAACAGGACACTCTATAGTGTACATGTATATGTATATAAACACATACAAATGAATGTACAACAAATAGTACAATGTACATGTACATAGTTTAAGAAAATGTACTTGTACATGTTGTACATGTTGTACATGTACATGTACATGTACATGCAATACTGTAACATATACAACACATAGTACAATGTACATACAGTAAAATGTACTTGTACATCCAATACTGTACATGTACATGTACATGCAATACTGTACATGTACATGCAATACTGTAACATATACAACACATAGTGCAATGTACACAGTTTAATAAGAACACTGTACCTGCATAAATCCACTAGATTGATAAAGATTTGAAAATCTTTAGGGACAGTAGGATGTAGTCCAGCCACTGGATCAGATGTAGCAGTTTCAGATATATCAGATACACTAGAACCATCATCACCAAACTATATAATAGTATATATTATAACCTGGAAGAGTCTGTACTACATACTCAAATATGGGATAGGGTGTGGCTTTTAGTCAAAGACAGCAACTACATGTATATGGTCTGGTGGCTATTGGTCAAAGGCAATAACTAGGTTCTAGTGGTAAGATGGTCTAGTGGCTATTGGTCAAAGGCAATAACTAGGTTCTAGTGGTAAGATGGTCTAGTGGCTATTGGTCAAAGGCAATAGCTAGGTTCTAGTGGTAAGATGGTCTAGTGGCTATTGGTCAAAGGCAATAACTAGGTTCTAGTGGTAAGATGGTCTAGTGGCTATTGGTCAAAGGCAATAACTAGGTTCTAGTGGTAAGATGGTCCAGTGGCTATTGGTCAAAGGCAATAACTAGGTTCTAGTGGTAAGATGGTCTAGTGGCTATTGGTCAAAGGCAATAACTAGGTTCTAGTGGTAAGATGGTCTAGTGGCTATTGGTCGAAGGCAATAACTAGGTTCTAGTGGTAAGATGGTCTAGTGGCTATTGGTCAAAGGCAGTAACTGTATGGTCTAGTGGCTATTGGTCAAAAGCAATAACCACATGTACTATAATAGTCTAGTGGCAAGGAAGAGTGTACTGGCTATTGGTCAAAGATACATGTGGGATCTCTGGCCTGGTAGTAGTTCCCATTTATGATGTAATACGCTTTACAATTTGTTGATTCAAAAGGTATATGGATTGTCCTGTAGCCAACCATGTCAAAAAAACAAGTAAGATATAATATTGAATATTCTTTATTTATACCTTTTCTTGTTGTGTTGTGGATGATAAATCCAGTTTCTTTAATACTGCTAATACAGCCAGTACGAACTCGTTATAAGCAAGAGAATGAATTCTCTGTCTCAATTCATGAGAGCTATAGTCTATTCCAAGACCCTATTAGAAAGAGAAAGACATAAAGAGAGAGGAGGGAGGGAGGGAGTAAGAGAGGGAAAGAGGTAGACAGACAGACAAAAGGGGAGAGGAAGACGAGGACAGAGACAGAGAAAGAGGGAGAAAGGAGTGAGAGAAGGAAGGAGGTAGACAGACAGAGAAGAGGGAAAAAATGTTGAGGGTAGTTGCTAATGAAAGCTCTAAAATGTACATGTACAATGTACATGCAATCAAATTACTTTCAATTTCTTTGAGTCCATTAGTTGTGTCCATAGTTCAATATAATCTACATATGATGCCACTTTATATCCAGACTCTTCCGATGCTGGTTCTTCAATGGACACTACAGTACTACCATCACCCTATCAAACATAACATGATTATGTAACAAGAGAATATACATGTACATGTACATACAGTCTTGTGTTGTGTTAGTCAACAACGATTAAAAGTCCATGTGACTTCTAGTTCCCTAAAGAATGCAGTGTTCTGCCCACACTGGTCGGGACTGGTCGGGAATAACCACCTCTCAGCATGAATTAACCACCTCTCAGATAATAAATATATAGGCTATTGAGACAGTTTTAAGTATATACTGGATAAACAGCACTAAATGCAAGTTAGAATCCAACCACCACTCTAAATATCTTGGGCAGAACACTGAGAATGCATGTTTATCGTAATAACTAAAACTAACTAAAAAGAAAAATTGTTACATTTGGTTAGTTAACTAAACTTACTGCTTCAATAACAACAGGATGAGAACAACTTCTAACTAATCCTTGAAACACTAAAACAAGAAAGAGATATACATAATATTATAGTGTGTAAGAGAGAGAGAGAGAGAGAAAGAGAGAGAGACGAGGAAGGGGGGGGGGGGGATGAATAGAGCAGTCTCATGTGGCCAATTATTGTTTCACAAACTTTAAGGAAGAAATGGCAAATGACAAAACTGAAATATGGCAGTTCAATAATCGGAAAAGGGGTTATTGGTTTTAAGAGGGATCTTAAATTTTCATGATGAGTTCCAGTCCCTTCTGAAGAGGTCTAAAGACATGTGACTAGAGACAAAGTTAGATGAAGAAGTACCAGCATACATGTACATGCAGGAGTTGTGAGTGTATATGTAAATGAAAATTCATGTGCCTAGCATGGCAAAAGGCATAGAAATAATTAACAAACAAACACAACAAACAAGCTTGGAAAATTCATAAAAAAGGGCTTAGAAAATAATAAAGCAGCCACTCTGGTAGAAAAATAACAATCAGCCACAACTTAGGAAGTATTCAAGTACATGTATATACAGACAACATCTCAATGTACCAATGTGAGATAGGAATTGTTGAAATGTTGTTGGAATTGTAGCAACAGCCATTAGAAGCCGCAGTAAAGCAATACTGCTACTCAATTTGACATGCAAAGGTATACGAGAATAATACTCAAACAACAGTATCACCAAACGTTCTAAAGATAAGAGAAAACCCTCAGGCAACTGTGGAAAGATAAAAAAATGTACACTATAATTATGATTCAGACAGATATATATTATACATATCAGCAGGAGAGTTGGGGAGTTAATATTTTGATATTATCGTGAATCATAATAATTTCTTCCGTGAAGTTTCTGGATTATTGATATATATTGTAGCTTAAATATTATCATCACTACCACACAATATAAATACTTGGAGTAATGCAAATTTACAAATGCTTGGTCTCGCACAAGCCTTGTGTTTACGGAATATGCTTTAAAAAGCTCTAGTGACAAAAGGCAGTACACACAATATCCTTCACCAGCTAGTATTATAATAATATAGAAAATTATGACCCATGATCTCAATTGAAATACATATATATTGCATTTAAAAAAGTATCTTTGCTCTGGGCCAAAAAAATACTTTGAAAACATTTATGCAAAACCATAACTTTATTAACCAATACATGTACATATTTAGAGTAAGAGCAACTGAGTGCAGTGCCTCCAACTACACGAATTTTCTGATCATTTTGAATAAAACATTCCATACATTATTACATGTACCTCTTCAATCTCTTTACTTATACTAGCCAAAGCCACCATAAAAGTAGGTAGGTGAAAGAGAACTTCCTCTATTAATAAAGTGTTATTATCTCTTTTAGCCAGAAACATCTGTTCACTCCTCTGTACCATTTCACTAAACATGTACTGTAAATCTTCTAAAGTGCCATACACTTTACATGGCTAAAGAAAGATAAATATATTATCAATATAATATTTCTGCTCAGGTAAGACTCAAACCGATAATTTTGAAGTCACAGGTTTGAGTCCCAAACTAGGCAAGTCTTTTACTGGAAGTATCATAAGCTAAATACATGTACAGGGTGTGTGATGGTTCTGTTAGAGGGGGTTTGTTCAAAGCATTTTTGGTCTTCATTCAGTCACACATGAAAAGCATTACCAAATGGTAATGAAAGTGATATGATCAAACTCTGACAATAACCAAAAGCAGAATCGCAAATACATGTACATGATAAATCGTGTATACATGTATGTAGTACATACATGTATACACGATTTATATTGTATATGTACATTATACATGATTAATCATGTGCATGTACATATACACGATTTATCATGTATATGTACATATACATGATTTATCATATACATGTACATACTATGTACATGAGTATGTACATATACATGATAAATCATGTATATGTACATGCACATGATTAATCATGTATATGTACATATACATGATAAATTGCGTACATGTATATATATACATGTACATGTACACTAAGCAGGGTTTCATACAGTTTCCCTTCACAAAGACACTCTGCCCTCCTTGCTCAGCAAAGTGAATGTTCAATTACATATAAACTGAATTAAAGAGTAGAAGCAACCAGAAGCAATCTCACATCACCTAAATTTCAAAACTTTCCCCCGAATATAACTATATAGTCCTGATGCATACCCCTTACCAATGTATTCTTGCTAACATAATTCAGAATGAGAATACAAGATAGAGTCAAGTAACACTTACCTTTGCAAAGTATCCATAGCCTTTGATTGCCACAGCTAGTTCTTTATGACGAGTGTCAGGGTTATCAATAATTCCTCGAAAACGTTTCATGAAGTCTCTATATATGGGAACACTTGCAGCTCTGTCTCCTGATTCTGCAATTTGATTGGATATCTACACAAATTAATGAACATTAAAGCATAATAAATATTTATATCAAAATGAGTACATGATTGATCAAACCTGTTGGAAAAATGATTCCATTGCTTTTAGTCCTATGAGTTTACACTCTCTGTTGTTATGACTACACCAACTATACAAGCTACTGTACATGTGCTACAGAAAGAGTATAGATTGGATTTGCTTGAGGGACAAAATCATACTGCACAAACCTCTGTGTCTTTGGCTAAGTATTCTTTGAATTGAGCAGCATGTTTAGCAAGCAGTGATAATCCAGCTGTGAAATAATTTTATTATCTGTAACATTCAGTTTTAATTATCTACCATTCACCAGTAAAACCAAAAGCTATACAGCTACCTTCATTAATAGTGTTGTTTTAGTTAAGTTTCAGTCACTTTTTTTAGTTAATTATATACATTAGACTAATACTACATATACAATGTATATAATTAACTAAAAAAGTGACTGAAACCATTAGATCCCCATTGTGATTATATCCCAGAGGGAAGGGTACCCTGGGATTTCCCATCCCTAGCTTGAGTTTCATTGCCAGGTAAATTAAAACAATACTAGCATGTATGTACATGTACATGTACGTGTACGATTCTACGTACATGTACATGAAAATTGGAAATCCAGTGATTACTGAAATATACATGTATCAGGTGATATATTACCTCTTGGGACATCATATCGAGTGAGAGAAGCTTCAGGATCAATAGCTCTACGAGTAAAATTGTATATATCCTGGGCATATATAGAACCTGAAAGACAAAGAAAAAGAAAAAAGAAAAAGAGTAAATACATAATCTGAAAATGAAGTCAGAGGATGAGATATCAGAGTTTCAAAATTGAAATCACCCCTACACAAAACAAATCATGACAATTTACTATCAGACCTGGGTTCAATTACAATAATTGCAATTGAGAGACCAATTACAATTACAATTACAATTACAATTACAATTACGTGATTGTAATTGATGTACATAATTGAGAAGCTGAATGTAAATGTAATTATAATTTTAAGTTGACATCAAGGTATACTTCAGTTTCGTCTACTATATTTTTAAAGTAGATTTACAGATTATAAGACAGACATATTGTTAAACAATTACAATGTATGTCTATTATGTTTTATCTTTCATGAACTGATTCATCAATGGAAAAATGTATACTGAGTCATCATTCGTCAGCTGCAAAGATGATCCTCCCCAACTAAACATTCTGTATGTACATGTACATGTAGCTCTAGCGATTCATAAAATATTTTAAATTTAAACTTACTTTCTGATGCAGATTGTGTAAAGCTGTGTAGATAAGCTGTCAATCCTTTAAGACAACCAGATATAACTGGTAATTCAGGTTTCTTGCCCTTTTTAGTTACCATCTGAATTGAAAATAAAGTTGTGAAGCTAAATACTGTAACTACACAATTGTATGAGTATATAAACACGAACATATCATACAGAGATGAGACAAATAAGGGAAATGTCTTATTACAGGAATATAATATTTATTATAATTATAATATAATATTTATTATATAATTGTAATATATATGTGACCAACTCTGCGGAAACCAGTCTAATGGATTAAAATATAATTTGGAGATATGATTGAAAATAGACAGTTCTGAATTACTTGGGCAATCATCGTTTTATTACATAAAAAGCTTCACAAATGTCTTACCTGCCTTCTGATATCTTTAGCAAGTTTTAGAGACCTCTCCATGCTTCACTAATATAATTAGTTCATATACATGTACACACATTATATGAATTTAGCAATAGCAATGTCATCCATCTATCCATACATAACCTGCAGAACTACTAAGGTACCTAGCCTTGAATGGTACATGTAGAATTGGTAGATTAAAGATCTTTGATCCTAAATGAACTCTCCCTACTTACCTATGTACATGTAGTACATGTATATAAATCATTTCCTTACCTCTGCTTTCAATGTTCTAACATATATATCAACAAGTCTTGATGAGTGTGGTACCATGTGTTCCGGAAACTGTTCACACAACACTCCAAGAAGATGATATATGCCACATCTTACTAAAATAAAAAGATAAGACATATTCAGAACACAGTCACAAGTCCTATCAGCTCAAAAAATAATTATGGTTACAGTAAATTGGGAATTCATGCTAAAATACACAAATAATGACATTTTTGTTGACCATATTATTTCTAAACAGTGTTTTTGATAAGCTCATATGGTGCACCATTGGCTCAAAAAGCTTCTTATTTGGCACTCCACAGTTCTCTTTTTGGGCCAGATGGCACAGTTAATTATGATTATATTGTCAGTAACAGCATTAACGCTTTGTTAATTGACTCAAGATGTGTTCCCAATGGCATACACACTAACCATTGTCGAGCCAATTCAGCCTATGCTTCAAAAGGTATCAAAAACTCTGTTTCTAAAATTATTATCAAAATAGTAAAATCTTAAGGAATTAATTTTCATTGGTGGAAGCAGTAACAAAATTTAAAGGGCATGGTCTCACTTCACCTACTCTCATGTTGCCTACTAAACCATACGGGGATAAGTCATCATTATAATATTATTGTAAAATTATTCTAGGCAGTATCATTGTTAGGATTGAGTGTCGTTTTATATGATACAAAAGTACGCAAAATAAGAATAGGCGAATTGCGAGTAAACCATATTTAAAGTGTGAATTCAGATTTTCCATTCTATAGTATTTCGATGACAGTGCTTAGTAATCAAATCACAAACACATTTCTAAATTATAAACCTGTTGCAGTGTGTTTTGTAGGTTGTAATGCAGCATTAAAATACCTAAACAAAAGAAAAACTAAAGACTTAATATCTGGTGATGAAATAAAACCTTACTTCTCTGCCAGTTTAGGAATATTCAAGGAATCAACATATTCTGATCTTCCACATAACTCCAGCACCTAAAAGATCATGTGACAAACATATGATACAGGCACAGCATAAATGGTTAGAGGAGAATCGATTGTAGTGAATCTATCAAATTCAGTATTTAAGTAAATAACTACATCTACGTTTAAAGTGACTGGATTCTGTATGGACCATTTGATTAATTAAACTGGAGCTTTGTTTCCAATAAAAATAAACATTACTGTACATAGATAGATCTTGCTCTGTTCTACAGACTTTAGCAAGGCTTTATGACACTCCAATGAGAAATAGGAAAAGTGTCATGCTTACTTTACCTGGGTCAATAGTATAGGGAATTTCTCCAATTGGTTGGAGTGTTGGAATGTACTTGAAATGTGGTGTTAATGAACTCAACACTTGAAAATCAATAGTCTCAGAGACTAAATGAAAATTTAATGTAGACACTAGACACATACCATAGTAGTTATCAAAATTGTATAATACATGTAGCTATTATAGAACATTAGAATTGCTAAAAGGTTTTTATGGTTTGGAACTATCCCGCTTTCCATGAGGTTAAATATATATGTATTTGTAATTTTGTATCACCTAAGTTGATACTAGACAGATGATAAGAGTGAGTCTGAACAAGCATCGAATAAATAGAATATGGTAGCCACCCATCAAAGTGGCATTCAAGCGAGCAAGATCAGAAAGCCCTGACTACGATGGGAGTCACTCAGGCTTGGTACATATATCAACACAGTAACAGTGACTGATAGTGACACTTTTAGTGATGTTATAATGTGGTCATTATTACTACCAGTGTGGTATTGTCTAGACTGCACACTGCATATATGAATAAATCATCAACATTTCACCTTTTTTAACTTACAGTTATTAAAAGAGGGAAGGTTGAATTCTTAACTTTAGCTGTCCTATCTCTTGAAAACAATGACAAACAAACATCCTGTATGTATGTAAGTGAGGAAGTCAACAAAATTGTTAATTAATAATTTAATTCAACATACTTTGATTCCAACAGCATAAGGAAGCACTTTCTTCCCCAAACTTTTCACATAGTCATGTAAAAGATGCAACAATTCGTCTTTGCAATTCACAAACTACATGTATGATAGAAAAGATTAAAACGTAACCGAGTGCATGATTTTATGTATTGTCCTCATTGAACAGCATGGATCATCAATTATTTTTTGATGACACAAAGTGTTCACAAAGTGTTAACAAAGTAATATAGTCAATCATTAATGTTTTGAACACAAGGTATGAGAATTATTTTACTACAGGTCATTCACATTCACCTTGACCTCAGAAAAATGTTTATAACTTTAATTTGGAATGACCAACAATATTTTTATCTGCATCATTTTCATATAATCATCCTTTCCTGTTTTTTGGGGTATATCAAATTTCAACCTTATGACTATACACTATATTACACATAAAGTCATCACGTAAGAATTTTGAGGTCATCACGAACATGAATAAACCTAAACAACATTACATTTGGCAGGAGAATTATTAATTATCACAGTTGCTGAGCACATACACTGAATTTGCATGAAAATAACTACTACTTAAGTAATGTATATTTACTATATTACTGTTATGAACACAATAGCAGAAAAGATGCTATTATCAATGAATTGAATACGGTTCAAGAACAAAATTTTCCTTATTTCCCTTCCACGATATAAACAAAATGCGCAATATAATGTCATGCATGATCGTCACAATATATTTATGATATATCGTTATATCGCAGCAACATTAATAACTATACACTATAGTAAAAGTTAAATTTCACTTATGAATGACTTGGTGCACATACATACTTCGTCTAGTCCTGCTGCTTCTTGTAAGAACTTAGTAACACCATTTTTTTGATTCAAAAGAACTGATGAACAATATGCTACATGTAATATGAAATATTATATAAATACATATACAATTTTAACATTGTATGATTGGTTTTGTGAGTTTACCTAGTTCGGCATCAGTGATTTGCTCGATACACAATGAATAAATATCGGATGCAGTCTCTGCGGCTCGAACGTCTCTCTGGGGTGAATCTGATTGAAGATTTTCCCATAAATATGACAGTTTCTGCTCCAAAGCAGCAGACATTTTATCATTAAAACGCCCAGTATTGATCCACGTGGCTTCTGAAAAATTCCTCAATCGTACAATGGTGATTTTCACGTGGGTGGTTGATCGCGCGCTCGATTGTTTCAGGGCGTGGCTCGTCAACGTCCTTGCAATGGAAGAAACTCTTCAAAGCCTCCCACTAATCTACAAGGAGATTACAACACGATTAGCAGCTGAGGCTGACAATAGTAGTGATAATACCAACCTTTCAGATTTCACACTTGCTCTTTGCAGTCATCCCGTGAATTCATCATCTTCAAAGTAAGTACAAGGTACCACCCATTTTTTTTTCATTTTCATTTAATACTTCCTTGCAGATGTAAAGAACTGTCAAATGCTGTGACTGCAATATACAGTGTACACATAGTTGTTGCTGTAAGAATGATGCGATGTAATTATAAATGTATAACTCTCTAAAAACTGTTTCAAATAACAAAAAAGCTTCCTATGTTGTTGACACTCGAATAAATGGTTTCTATACTATATTAAAATGTCTTTTTGCCAACTCATACAATAAATTAAATGCAATCTGCATAACCTCTATACATAACTTATGGGCTATATATTGCAATGGGAATAATAAAGGTTCTACTACTAGGCATAATGATTTGAAATGCTATAAATACACAATCAATGGTACAATCGTTTACCAGGGCCATAAAACAACAGATAAATAATAATTATATTTGTAGATGGTTACTAAAATTGCGGTGATCAATTACATTTTTTTCATTTTTTTTCTGCTTATGAATTGCTGTTATATTTTATTTAGTTCATAGTGCTTATTGGATTGAGCTTTACACAGAAGCGTGCAAAATGTCTCCCACAATGCTGTTGGTTTCGTCCTAGTCTTGTAATGTAAGTCACATTATTGTAACCCATACTAGTATAACCTTTGACTTAAGCTTATTATTATTATTATTATTATTATTATTATTATTATTATTATTATTATTATTATTGTATTATTATGAAAGTACAATGCACAAAGATATTTCTTTGCAACATTACGGTATCCATAATTCAGTTCCGATTCTTCTAAACTTCTGATAGTAATAAGTGTTTTGATAACAAAGGACTGGTAGATAATACTGCAATGAACTGAGTGTTATCAAGTGTTATCTTATTGAATGGAGTATTATGCATTTAACACAGAAAGTTATTGAATGTACATAATTATATGGATGGCATCGGATACCAAAAATGACAATAATAGTATTGTATTTCAATATTACTTAATTCAATGAACGGAAAAGTATAATATCATTACCAATACTAATACACTACAAAGCTTTACTCTAACCTCTAACAAGATTATAATTAAAAATCATAATAATTATAATTATCGTCGTTGTTATAAATCTTTTTACAGTCCAGTCAACTTGCTTAACAACAGCAAATATCGACTGATGTATACCATCATATTTGGAAGTATGTCAAGTATCATTCTGTCTACAGTTACTGGAGGTGTACCAAGTAATTTATTTCAGGTTTCAAACCCATATGCTCAAGCCATCGTATCAAGTAAGTGATTTTCATAGGTATGTATGCATAAGATACTTAACAATTATCATTTCACTCTCTTGTTAGTCCTCACCACAACAATATTTGTAATCTTGATTGCAATCCTCTTCTATCCATTATTTGCGTGTGTGGATACTCCAATACCTTTGATTGGACATATACTGGGTGCTGTTTATGCTACAGTTGTGTAAGTGTTGTGTAAAGTCAAATTTTTCCTTTTTTTTTAGAATAACTTTTAAATTAAATTTCTATGTTCACATTTTTCTACCGGCAGAAAATACTTTGTGATATCATGCAATAAGCATTATTTTTATGGCTCTCAAAAGAGCCATCCCTATCATTGTACTTTTATGTTACACACTATGTGTTTATACTTTCATATCTAATGAAGTGATGTCTTTATGGGAGATATGAATGTACACATGCTCAGTCAATTAATGGCATGAAATAATAGAGCTAACATGTGTATTAACTACAGTACAAAAATTAAAAAAAACAACTTGTATAGGATCTGTGAAACTATCGACTAGTTATTGATATGTATCATTATCTACATTCATACATTTAGGTTGGTTGAAAGTGCTCTTACTCAATACAGTACTTTTTCTGGATGTAATTCTGGCTGTCAAGCTGAAGGAGCACCAGTACGATATATCCGATTAGTTAACTATAGTACAATAATGATTGAATATGCAGCGTGCAGAACTGCAAAGCCTATCTCAATTTAGATTGTGTACAACAGTTTCAGGAATAATAATACAATAATTATAGAACGCTGCTTGCACTGAAGATACAAGATAAATACAATCAATATTTTTCATTCCTCTCAGTATGCTGTTCTAATCCTCTCAACTGCCCCTATACTGCTGTTTGATTTATTTCTTATTTTATGGTTCGTTGGAAGTAGTATATATGACATAATTCAAATGATTAGGCCAACCAAACATTCTGAGGTGATATCCATAGATGTAAAGATTATGATTTGTAAATTATGTATTGGCTTTTATAATTATATTTGTATGTATGTATGTATGTACGCATGTACGTACATACGTATGTATGTATATAAATGTATGTATGTATGCATATATATATGTATGTATGTGTGCATGTATGTATGTATATAATTTATGTACATATGTATGTATGTATGAATGTATTTATGTATGTATTTATGTATGTATGTATGTATGTATGTATGCATGTATGTATGTATGTATGTATGTATGTATGTATGTATGTATGTATATGTATATATTTATGTATGTGTGTATGTTCATGTATATATGTAGATCTGTTGTATATGTAAGATATATGTGTGAGTTTTATGTACTAATAATCAGCTGTTCTTGAGTGCATCTCATGTTTATAATTATAGTTTCATGGACATAAACACCTCAAGGCTCATATTCAACGAGTACAAACAATTCTTAAAAAGTATTGTTATAATAATTAGTTTATTTGTTAACAAAAATGTATTACCATATAGACCACCTTCAGAGGACAATCCCGAGCCAAAATGGAAGATAATAATAAGTAAAATCTATGCCTATGATCCAGGTACAATAATAATTATACAAACATACTTCAAACATGTTTTCCTCTTAACAGGTTTCAAGTTTCCTTTGAGGTTTCTGGCTGCCATGATAATAACAGCAGTTATTCTATACCAGGTAACATTGATTAAACAGAACACAGGTGCACTGTCCATATGATAGGATAAAGCCATAAGCTAGTGTTAACATTCATACTCTGTTAAGTTAATATAAGTAAGTGTTGTATTCTGCTTTTCAAATTATAGGGGAATCCCCACTCCTGACACTTCTGACATTATTTCTCACTTTTAGCGAATAGTAAATTAAATATTAGAGATATCAATGCTTTTACTTTATTTTGGATAGTCACATGCATTCCATAATAATTTAAATACTTTAATTTTATTCTACAGTTGACTCTGATAGCTCTTTACCAGACAATTCAACTGGCCAGAGTTTTTGGTAATTTGGGTAAGCTCATTCTATTTTTCACTAAAGAAATAGGTGATTCAGATACATTCGATTCCGTCAATTTGAGTCCTGTAGTTACTGCTGGAAAAGTAGTTGGTGGATTAGCATTGGGAATTGGCAGTACGTTGTGGTAACTGTGTAGACAATTATCATGGTTTCCTTACTTACACAATATGTATTGTCATATTATACAAAATGCAAACCCAGTCGTCCATGGCCCTTATTTCTTTACATGTAACTGACTATAAATCATAGCATGAATAATTCTCTTTGAGGTTAGATGCTCTAATGAGTGATGTATATAGTATAAATCCCAGTTCATATATAGTATGAACCAGGATTTATTTTGTATAGAGCCTGGTTTGTATAGTGGAAACCACAAACAAGTCTCAGACAACTTAAATTTTGTGTAGTGTGTGGGTTCACTTCGTAATTTGGCTATGAATATGTTTTAAATGTTATGACTCAGTAAAACTATGAATTATCTATGAATATGATTTATAGAGGATATACCTATTTGTCGTGATTCATGCTATTTAGCATGAATCCCTCTAATGACATAGAATATGGGGATTCAGAATTTTATTTACTAATCCATACTGAGAACTCAATGGAAGGTGTTTACTGTGTCGATAAACAATTTGATAGCACTGTATTGTGTGCTACTAATGATAGCACATTGTATCCACTGAAACTGTTGTATTTTATGAAGTGACAAATGAAACCAACATAAAGTATAATATAAAGTCATGATTTTTACTTGAGTTTAGTGGTGTTGGATTGTTATTAACAAACGAAGTTAATCTCTTCTACAAGTTGTAACATATATTTGTGTATATTTGTCATATGTGGAGTATCTTGTATGTTTCTTTAGCTAATTATAATTTATTATGAGTTTGGATGACATGCATAATTATATCAATATAATAGTTCTTCTACCTGTCAGTATAACCATTTCCAGTCTCATTTGTGTTATACAGCTGCTTCTGATATTTCGTAATGTGCGGTAAGTTAATTCTTAAATATTTTGAATGTATTTTTAATGATTTCAACAGCGATAATCTTCTTCGAACTGCCCGAGGTGACTTTTCATGTTTACCTGAGAAACATCCACCTATTAGAAATTGCTTAGTGAGTGTAACAAACAATCAGTATTTACAAGCAAATTGAATCTATTAACTTTGTAATAGATAAGTTCCCTGAGATATCCTGGATATCAAGTTGCATACATCATTTGGGGTAAGTCTTGGGTTCTATCTAGAATTTTGAGGGCAAAACTAGCATTACACTGTACAGGACATTTGGGGCTGAGGACTGTTTGGATATACAATGGATGTGTGGGTGTGTATAGCCTTGTGCCCTCTATGTGGGTGTGGGAGTTAAAAACGAGACCAGACAAATTCATTGACTCATAATGGTGTGTTTATGACTCATGGATATATAATAATTAAATAAGAATGGCAAATGTTAGTTGGAGGGGGGGGGTGGTTTCATTCTCCCCCAGTGCAAAATATGGGTGGCTAGAGCCCCCTCAGTAGTGATATGATATCAAATGAGAATATTTGACAAATCAAAATTTAACAAAGCCATTTTCCTTGGGGGCAACAATGTATCATGCAGGTAGCTTCACTGCTCTGCTATATAACAAGACAATAGTTGAAAGTGGTCATCAGTGTCATGCTGAGGGTGATGAATACGATACAACTTCATACTTCGTTATACTAATAAAAGATAGTTATTAATATTATAATAAGATTTATCAGCTCTATTTCTTCTTTCTCATATAGCTTGGGTTGTCTATGCTCTAATGATATTTCTCTTAGTAGCAGTTCTTGGGATTGGTATCACTCTTGTTATATTGCTACATGACTTCCTTGTACCAAAGATTGTGGTTTTCATGTAAGTTCATTAATTACATTTATCTCAGACTTATATTTATATTATTACCTATTTTTTGAAAAGGGGCAAAATGATATTAATCAAATGATTTTATTGTATTGCTTACCATTTTGTACAGGAAATCAATGGCATTTGGTATCCAGTGCAGAGCTACTATTAGGCTTCTTAGATACTGAATTCCATTGACTTACTGTATGAAAGAGTGAAATGATGTGTAATTAAAAGCTTAAGAAAGTGTTTGATCAAAATTATTTTGCAGGAAAGTGTCCTTTTTCAGAAATGTGTCCCATATATATGTTCCAAGTAATATGCAGATTGAGTTGCACAAACTGAAAGATCCACAGAATGCGTGCCAATCTGCAGATTGGTATGCAGTATGCAGATTGCACAATACAAATTGCACAATTATACATGTAATTATATAATTGTACAATTGTTTCCATCTAAACTCATACTAGTTTTGCCATAGTATTGTTTTCTATTACATATTTTCTCCAGAATAATTTAACGTATTTTGTGGCATAATGAATTTTTACTTAACTTTTAATAACTAATGTTCAGAAATGATGCTTGTCTTATATGCTTGTCTTGATAATTTCTGTAATGCATTAGAAAGAGTGCTTTATCCATTACAGACATGTGATCAAACAAAACATCATGACAATGCTAGCTAACTCATGCTATAACATGATTATTATATATAGTAATCACCATTCATTTTCTTTTTCTTCAGAATTGGAACTCTCTGGGCCCAAGGTATATACTGGTTCCAGTTCTTTCTTGTAAAGTATGTATTCCTGGAAAAACCATACCCAGACCTCGAGCATGAAATATTGAATAACAGGTTTGTCACCACAATGACATAATAATCAAAATTATGTTGATACATATATATGTAAGTATAATATACCAAACACATATGTATACTCTAACATGTTTATAGGTAAGTAGAACAGATTGTTTAATTATATTCCTGGATATGTATCACTAGTAATGGAATTCTACCAATAAATTGATAATGAATTAAGATATGTACTGATAACTGTGTTTTATATGATGTTACAATCATAGAAAATGACATAGTACACTTATTGTGACATCGGTTACATCACTAATCATCCATTATAAAAAAAAGATATAATGAAGTGTGTATCTGAGCCATTATATTTTATGTGAAATAATTATTTTTAATTCATACAGGCGTTTCTTCCACTGGTTTGCATATGTGCTTCTCTTTCAAAATGCTTTTGTTGGATTGTTCTCCACTTTCTTTCGTATTATAACTTCTCTTGTATTTGGTCTAATTCTATTCATGAGACTGGACAAAGTAGTGCTTATGAAAGGATTCGAATTTTTTGATTTTGGTAAGACTATATATTATTAAAATATGAGTTGATAGAAAAATGTTTTAAAGTACCAATCTATTAACATTTGTGGCTGTGAATGCAAAAATCAGTCATTTGGCAAATAAAAATTTTGGTAAACAGTTACATTTATATTTTCGTTACTCAGCCATTTTGCAACGGACACTAACTAAATTTGGTACCTAGGTGGTACAATAGTTGTTCTTCCTAGGTACAAAATTTAGTTGTCTACCTGAACAAAATGGCTGAGAAATGAGCAAAATGAAGCATTTCACAAAATTATTATTACACAGTCACCTCACAAATAATAATAAAATTGCTATAGACCAATATAATTATAATAATTATTATGTTTATACATTAAATGCAATATTTCAGCTCATAAAACATATATTGGATTTCTATACTTGGACTACACTCAGAACAATCCAGTACAGCATGTATTTTGTCAGCTTCTTCTTGAAGGGATGGAAAAAAGAAGACGAGACTCTGGAATTGATGATGTGATAGCAACTGGATGTTGTGTAGTTCCTCCTGTTCCACATAAGATGGAAGATGTGGCAGGAAAATGTGAGTATATATGTACATATATGGTTGAACACACACACACACATAATTAAATCATTGCTGTTCTATGTTTAAAACTGCAGATACAGAATTTGATGATGAAAGTAAGAGCATAAGTAAGTTTGATTGTATCAGATTTGTGAGTTTCTAATATTATCCATTTTTCTCAGTGCCTAAAAGACCTTATGTGTCACAAAGAGCTTATAATCGATGGCAAGTAGCTTATACTCTTCTCAGGAATGAAAAACTAGTGGTTAGTTATACTGATTGTGAAAGTATTGTTCTTTATATGAACTCCAGTAGGTGTACAATTGATTGTAATTTGTATAATTATTATGAATATATATACATTGTATGTGATATTAATTTTTCCCATTAGAAATACACTAGTAGTGGACTTCAGGCAAAAAAGAAGTCATTAATACAGAAGATAGAAGTTGATGCTGAAGATACTGGTGAACACTCACACTTGTAACTACTACAAGTACTATACTTATTATACCTTTTAATTATTTATTATTAAACTAGAGAGGCCAGATTTTTTTTGTAGACATCGACTCTATTGGTTATTGGTTAATATAATTATAGTTTTTAATTGACATATTTAGCTTTTCATACACAGTATTGAAGAAATGATTATAGTCTGCTTTATAAAACTACATACAATTGAAATGAAATGATTTATATGAGTCCATGGTGGCTTGTTAGTAATAGTAACACTTCAGTAATATAATTATACCGGTATCATTCATTATCACTACTACTGCTGCTGCTGCTGCTACTGGATGACTGCATAGTCTCTGAGACCTTTTCTTTTCTGGAAGGTGACATATCAACCCTCCTTTTCTTTGTAACATGCTGAATCTACATGCAAGAAACAATACACTCACATGGATACCTTATCATTACAGAAAACATCACACTCACCTCATGATCAGGTGATTTTTGTGATGTGTTCTTCTGACTCATACCTCTTCCTCGACCTCTTCCACGTGTAGTTTTTCTTTGCAATCTGGTCTTTTTTTTATAATCTGTAGTGGTCTGACCTGTGAGATGAGTTATTACATTCCGTAGTCTTTTACTCTTTGGGAGTTCTCTTTGAGGTGCAGAAAACATGGAAGGTTGTGGTACAGTATACCCTGTTATTGTAGACTACAAATGAACAGTGAATACGACAAGTATCATAATGCCAATTTGATTATAACTCAACATACTTGCTTGATATTAGTTCTCTTAATTACAGGAAGTAATATTCTGTCACATTCTTTTTGATTCCATCCAAACTTGTTCCGAGTATATCTATACACAGGACATATCATTATTGATTAAACAGCTAGTGCACAACAATGCTTACTGCCTTAAGAGGTCAAGATCAGGTTGTCCCCATTCAAATGTTTCAGTAGATGTGTCCACCAGTGGTTTAAGATAGGCATGTTGAATGGCTTCCTTTGGAAAGTGAGTTGGTAGAGACAACTGTCTCTGCAATACGAACAGGGTGTATATTATATATATTAGAGAAAATGAGAGAAAGAGAGAGAGAGAGAGAGAGAGAGAGAGAGAACACTTTTGTTAGAAATAAATGTTATAGCTTACCACTTTCTTTTGTGAACTAGTCTCATTAACTTCAAGTCCAGGCTTTATTTGAGCTTCAGTATTCCATTGCCTTTTAGAAAAATAATAAATATTTACTGCAATGCATTTATCAAGTAGATGTAATATATGAATTAGAAGCACTGGGGTATCCAGCCTTGAGAGATAGATAGGACTGGTAGGTTAAAGATTTTTGATCCTTAAGAACTCCTCCTACTTAAGTTATAGTTATATTATAGTAAGAACAGCCTATTTGAAATATGTACTACATCGTCAAAACCGAGACCAACCTTATTGCTTTCAATGGCTCTAGTCCTGTACCAGGAAAATCTCTGAGCAGTTCCATTGCGGTCACACATCCAACACCTAGATTTGACAAACACATTTACAACTTTATTGGTCATTATAGTTTCTTATACCTTCTAATCCATCAGTATAATCAGATCCTAGCAAATATGCTAATAATATCAATTTATCTCTACTGAGACCTAAAAATGATTTAATTTCATGTGAGAAATACAATTCAACATCTTGATTAGGAGAGAACAAGTGACGATACACATTCTTTCCACCAAATAACAGAACATCGTTATCATCAGTAATAGTTCCTTGAGTCAGTTCAAGAGTTTCCAAAGTGGCACATTGAGCTTCTGCCTCAGATAAACTATTAACAAATGGCAATCCAAATAGTTGCAACAATTCCTGTCAAAAAAAACAACAGGAGATCTATATCACAATAAATACAAGCTAAGATACATATTTATAATACACTCAAGTCTCCAGTTTGCAGTCTCCAGTCTCGTCAAGTCTCCAGTCTTTCAGTCTTGTCAAGTATCCAGTCTCCAGTTTCGTCAATTCTCCAGTCTCCAGTTTCATCAATTCTCCAGTCTCCTCAAGTTTCCAGTCTAGTTAAGTCTCCTGTCTTGTCGAGTCTCCAGTCTTATCAAGTCTCCAGCAACAATTTACTCAACAGATTTTTATATCTGGTTTCTAAGCTTTCATTCCAAGTTACAATAACTTGTACAAACAAGTGAATTTATGAGCAATTAAGTATAAGAGGGGACTGCCAAAGCTTGATGACTTATCAGAAACAACTACTGCTCTTCTCTATAAACTGATTAACAGCCAAATTATAATTGTTATATATTATGCTTATCACCAATCCCAAATTTATTCAAAACCGTTTAAAGTTCAAGGTTATCTACTATAGTTACTTCACCAACAAATGCAATACATATACTCACTTGTGCTTCCTGATACATAACACTAGTAACACCAGCTGATCTCTTCTCTTGTTGTACAGCTTTCCTTTGCAGATCTTCCACTTGTCCCACAAGAACCTGTTCAGCATCTGTGGTTGGTAACTCCAGCAAATTTCTTGCTTCTTCAATTGCATTTTCAACTTCTTCCTTATCAAATGATAATGGTGGTTGTGTTATGGAAGATTCAACTTTTGCTGGCTTAATGGTAGATTCATCTACATCCATGAATTCATCTGATTCTGATGAGCTATCTTGTATAACAACAGGTTTTGTAAGTGAAATCTGTGTAACTGAAGTTGAAGCGGTTTCTTCTTGTTCTAAGCCTATTAATGGAGATTGATAACTGTTTGTTTTAATATTTTGTGCTTCAGTAAATCCATTATTAATGTTTTGAACATTCTGATTCTTCTCTAATGGATGACGTGATATATTTTCATTGTCTGTTCTATCACTTAATTCATCACTGATTTGCACTGTAGTAGCACTCTCTTCTACTTGACTTTGATTTTCACTTCTTGATTCAATATTCCTTTCATCTTCAGAATCAATATTAATAGTCTTATTAGTGACATTCAGTGTATCTCTGGAGTTGCTACTTGCATGTATACCAGTTTGATCATTTCCACTCAAAATGGGTTCTTCAAGAATATCTTCTGCATAAAAAAGGATGTCCAATGTTTGTGGCAAAAATATTAATTATGAACATGTCTTCCCTTTTAATTTCCTTCATCAATTTACATTCATATTATTAATTTATCATACCTTTGTTGGTATTTACTGAATGCTCTTTTACTACTTCAATCTTTTGTGATTTAGTAGACTCTTCTCTTTTACTGAATGTCTCTTCAAGGAAAGCTGTGTCTGATCCTGACTCAGGTTTCTTTACTGGTATTGAAGAATCATCTTCCTCTTGACTATCATCATTACCTGATGAGGCCACATCTTTGCCCTTGATAAGAATATAATGATGTCCTTCAAAAGAAGCGATCCTGTTTGCTTCAATTTCACAATCTGTTCCTTCTGGAATTCCATAAGATGCTGATTGACTGGAATTAAGAGTTTTTCTTACATCTTGTAGTTTCCTAGTGAGATGACTTCGATGCTTTAATCGATAAAGTTGATAGTCAGAGAAATCATTGGCTTGCTGTTTATGATAATGAAGGGTAGAACAATCATAATAATTTACAACACACTGCAAAAATTAAATCCTTAAAATAACCCTTTTATTGGTTTGTACAACTGCAAAGAATAGCATGAGTTTCAATTTAGCTTGTTAAGTGTCATAGAGGATGTTATGGCTACATGCATGTCACTACGACATAATGTGTACCAAGTATTGAAAGGTATAAATTAAATTATATGTACTTTAGTATAAATTATACTAAATCTTTGACATGAAATATGAGTAGACAGCACCATAAAATTATATAGCTTCAATTATAATTGATTATAATTAGTACAAAATATTTGTGGTATAAGATGTATATATACTGAACAACTAACTAATTGTTAAATCCTTGCAACTGTACTAACCACTAAATTAGTTATTTTAATGACATACACCCAATTATGATGTTATTCTATCTAAGCCAATGTAGGAAAGCAGTGGCTAATTTTGTTGCTAAGTTATGTACCATCCCAATCTTGTTTCCATGTTTTGATATCCCTAAATGCTCTTTCATTTTTCAATTATTCTTAGATTTACCTTTGGTAGAACATCAGGACGAGCATGTGAGTGTTTTTCTAACTCTTTCTTTTCCAGTAAGAGATCATGTTGTAACTCAGGAGGAAGAGCAGCAAAGGTTTCTGAGTGAACATCAATAGTTTCAACATCTTCTCTGAAAGACTATATAAAAAAAGACAAAATTAATTACTACTAATGACTAATGTTTTATACAAAATTCAACTATGTGTTTCAGTTTTAAGAACATTACTAACTAGCAAGATGAAAGATTTAGAGATCGTTTTGAGGCATTTTAGGACTGTTTAATATGCAATGTTTAGATTTCATTTTTAGCTACTGATTTAACTCCTTCTGGTAACTACAAAACGTTACTACCACACTCTCTGATATTAAACATGAAATATGTACCTCAAAATGTGGGTCAATATGAATTCTCTTTTCTTCATTATCACTGGAGTATGGTGAAGGACTTCTGTATAACAACAATATGAAAGGCAAAATATTTAATTACAATATAGGCTATAATTATATGTAACTGACTTGGAGTCAAACACCAAACTTGGTGCATCAGGCAATTGAAATATGTCTTCCTCATTTTGAGGATGTGATTTGGGAATTCGAAGGTCACTATAGATGAAAAAAACAATTAGAAGAATGGAATTGTGCTTCTTAATAGTGTTGTTTTAGTTAACAACTAAAACCCATTTTGTCATTTAATTAATGAAATTATAACTAAGTTATGGTCTACTTAATAACTACAACTAACTAAAACAAAAATTCTCCATTAGTGAACATTTTTAGTTAGTTATCTAAAACCCTTTTAGTAAGCCTAATATTTCCTTAGTTAATTAAACTACAACTAAACTAAATGTTTGAGAAAACTGTCATACACTAACTTAAACTAAAAGTGGCCATTATTGTCACACTACTACTTCTTAAGTTAATACTACGTACATGTCCTGTCCAGTGATAGATTGAATAGCATGGGCTTCCAACATTTTCAGTGCTTTTTTTCCAAGTAACCCACTAGTTTTTGAAGCTGCTTCCTTTCTCTTCTTTCTACGTGATTCCTATATAAAAAGCGAGCTATTGAAGGAAAGCATTTGATCAATATTATTTTGCGGGAAGTCTCCCTTTTAAAATTGGGTCACATAAAAACAAAATAATATCGTTTTTCTTTCTATAAGTTTTAGGTTTAACATGACACAAACAAGGCAAAAACATTATTATTATTTTGAGGAACACCTCTATATTATAACTATTAATCAACCTCTGAACAAAGAAAATACTATTCAATTTAAGGACAATTCCACTTAACGAAGTGTCCTTTATATCAAGAGTTCTATATTTATAATATGTAAATTAATAGACATAAATATTTTTAAGAAATTCAAAAACAAAGGCAGTTCTAGACTACCACAAGGACATGAGTATTTCGTATACATACCAGTGTTTGTAGTTTAAGAAGTGGTGCCGGACCATCAAATATAAACACAGGTTTTATTTGAAAATACAGAAGTTTACAAATTCGATTGAATAGGACAAGTAAATGTGCATTGGGTATTTCATGTCCGTGACGATCTCTCATTCCTTTAATGGCTTGATTCAACCAAATACTAACATCTGGTAAAAAGAATAATGATATATATAATTATATATGATTATGAATCAACAGTACATTTCGTTCCCACTTTTAACGAATTAAAGCAACAATGAATTTCATTAAAATGGTAGCCAACAATTCAAGCCATAAATGTGGAGTGTGAGAAAAATAGTAGTGATAATTAAATATATATATATAATTATATGTATATATATATATATATATATATAATTATATATAATTATATATAATTTATAACTTAGAATGTACTTTGACTTTACATATTTAGAAAGATTATGCAAATAATCACTAACCTACTCCTAAAACTAATCCTTTAAGAGATTCGGGTAAAACTGGTCTTCCAGCAGGCTTTAGAATCTTCCAGAGGTCTGTGACTCCCATGGCGTAGAGGTGTAGCCACACCTTTCGCTTAGCGAAGGGTGTGGCTACGCCATCTACATAATAATTATATATATAATATATAACGTACGCAAATCTGTGCTGTGAATTTTGTAAACATCGATACAAATCTGATTCAAATTAAAGTCTATAGGAAATGGTCTTCATAGCATTTGTCTTTCTTGTGCTATCTTCTTGGCAGCTATCCATGGCTGTGCCACCACCACAAAGCAATACATATGATTTAAAATTGAGTGCTCTCACCAAAGATGTAGTTGCTGGAACCTATGCTGAGTCTGTGACAGGTAGAGGAATTTATTTCATCACTAAAATTGATGGTTCATTACTTGTATCAACACTTGAACATCGTGTAATAATCAATATTGGTGTTTCTGTAAATGATGGTACTGAATACTCTCGCATAATTGAAGTTGAGGGTGTAACTTTCTTGCAGCAAGAAGATGGAAATGAGGAACGTGAATATTACCTTAACCACGATAGAGCCATATCAATTAAACTTGAGAGTGACAATGAACGATTTGAAGACAAGCAGGAAAAAATAAGAGATTCATTATGTGATATTGACATAGAAGATGAAACGTACCATAGAAGTGCAGTCTATGATTCTATTTTGAGACTCTTAAATGACTCTCAGCTACAAATTCTTATTGATGCTGTTTTAGTCATTGGAGAAAGAGAAAGGCTTATTGGTAAAGATTATCCTGCTTTGCTTCCACTTTATATATACAATGGTTGCTACACTTGAAGCAATACTGCTTGATCCTTCTCTAGATCAAAATGATGACTTTAATAAACTTCAAAAACGATCTTTTCCTTGTGAAACTCCAGGAGACTGTCCTCCCTGCATTGAAAAAGAGTGTCTGGGGCTATGTGGTAAAAAGTGTTCGTGCTAGCAATGGGTTTGTGGAGATTGCTGCTTCTACTGGGAGTGCTATCAGCATGATCTTGACTGTGAAGAAAGCTATTTTAGTTTTAAAAGTATATTTGGAGCTATCATTAAACTATTTACTGACTGTACTAGATATGTCAACCCTGATGAAGACACGCTTGAAGGATCTGCAGAATGATCAAATGAAAACTGTTGTGTTGTATTCTTAGCGAAAAAGAATGTCTTTATTCTTTAAATTTTGAAGTTGTGAAAAGTATATTGTCATAGTTTCTCGTGTCATAATGTTATTTAGCTAGCTCCAGTAAATATGTGTGATTTGTTTTTGCTAAAGGTTGTAGTCATTTTTCTTTTTAGTTATTATAATGCTTAATTATAGCAATGAATGTAGTATTATGCAAGGCATGAGTGAGCACCTAACCATGTATTTCATCACCAAAAGCGATATTTTCCTTACTCATATCCACTGGAACATGTCCCCAACCCTTACAATTTGGTAAGCTTACTAAATACAATTATATATATATATATAGCTAAAGACATAAAAACAAAAATAAAAGGATATGTAAGTATGTCACTTGAAATCAAACAATAGGGAAACAAGGTTGGATGCGTGCTTTATCTAGAGGTTTTATAGGGGGAGAAACTTCACTACAAATAATTCAATTTTCACCCCAATTAGAGCTAATTAATTTGTCAAGTAATTATTTCCAAAAGCTTGAAATGTTAATGATATATATGTGTTTATATAAACACTTGTATGTACATATTAGCAGAGGCACACACTACTTTCAAATTGAAATGCCATATCATCCATTATTTTCCAGGCCATTCCTACATATAGACCATATACTATCAGATATATATTATTAGCTACTGTAGCAATACCGGGTGTTGTGTACTATATCATATTTCGTGCCCACAATTTACTACTTAAGTAATTGTATCTGGCCATCATAAGGATTCTGTGGAACCTACAAACTAGGGATGTGCAATTGTTGAAATTATTGATGTTTAGTATCATGATTAACTCAAATATATAGTACTGGAATGAAAATTACGAAAATGAAGTGCAGTTTACTAATAATTCAGTGTCTAATTTACATTACAAACATTATTCAGTATAGTTGCTGAAAAGTCTTGAATGGCTGGGTAATATTGATTTTTGAATGGCTGGGTAGTATTATGCCATTATTATTCTGTAATCCAACAACCAAAATACGAAACTTCTTTTGCTAAACATTTCAGTAACTATACAATTGACTTCATCAGTGGCATTTATAATTATATATAATTATTATATTATATGCCACTGAGGAAGGTGACAATGGATATTATTCAGTACATACGTATGTAGCTCTATTTATTACATCCTAGAGGTTAGTTAAAACTGTATTTGTGGTATAGCCTCACACATTTTTATACTATTGTTAGCATGAGCGATACAATACAGGCCAAAAAGTTCTGTTTCCAGAACTTTTTATTATTAAGTTTAACAAAACTACTAAGAAATTGAGTGATTTTTTTGTATTTATAATTATGAATAAACATACAATTCCTGAAAAGTGAAAATGCTATCTACAATTAGTTCAATATGTTTTCATCATTAATGTGAAGCATGTGTATACTGATGACACTATATTAATCATGTGGATTAGCAATATATACATACATCATAAACAGCAAAAGTAATTTTTCCATTCTGATAATAGAATTTTCTATGGGGAGATAAAGCCCTATTAATAGCTTTGTTTCATGAGTCAAACTAAGACATTTATTTAGCTACTACACTTCAATTCAGGATTCTAAATGATAATTCTTTTGTATAAAATTTAGTATAAAATTTAGTATAAAAGTTTGTATAAAATTTAGTATAAAATTTTGTATAAAATTTTGTATAAAATTTTGTAAAATAATAAATTATTTGGCAATATGAAGCATCTCTTCAATAGAGACTATTTTTTCTCTTGGTTTATTTAATTTCTGTCCTCTTCTCTGTTCCTCCAAGTCAATTTTTTCCCAATCAGAAAATTTGACAGGTTTTCTACCTGTTAAATACAATTACATTGTGAGTATGGTACTTCCTTTTTAAAGTTACTAGTGTCATAAAATGATTAAATTACTAATTAACAAACAACCAGGATTCTAATAATGTCTAGACTCATAGTGAAGACATTACTGATTAGGCAACAAGAAACTGACAGATTTATCATTCTATGTAATTAGTGGAGTTTATTATTATGGTGCATAGTGGGGAGTAGTCATTGCCATTATAACACTATGAATCCAGCAATTTGCTTATATTCTGTTTATCGAAGTATAGGCCACTAGGTCTACAATAAGAGGCTGCTGATATTCTTATAGATCATCAAAATGACATTTGGAAATAAACTTCAGTAAAATCAAGTGTCGAGAAAATAGATTTTACTGCTGTATAATTATATAAATGTTTCTTTGTGTTGTGATATTGATACTTACATTCCAAATATTTGAGTATGTCAGTATTTGAAACTATCGGTGGTACTTTGTCTGTAAAATAGACAAGAGTAATATATATATATGAATATATAATTTGTTTTGTATTTAAATATCAAACCAAAAAGATTAGTGACTATTATTACTCATTTCGTACCCTTTGCAATATCATGTGCTATTGCCTCTGCTGTCTCAAAAGCATCATTCATTGTTATTACTACTCCTCCAACAGGACCTCTCTTAACCCATCCACTACAATATAATCCTGTACAGAGATAGTTACAAATCAGTATAACAGTTAAACCTGTGTATTTGTGGCACCATGGGGCCTAGCTAAAGTATGGAGATGTCCTTATTTTACAAGATTGACTTTATGCAAATTATTGATTACTATAGAATTATGGAAACTACTAAGAGAAGTCCTTCAGATCAAACACAATTCATTGATTGCAAGTATTATCTCAAATCTGTAGTTCCAAGTTTTGATTTTTAAATTATCGTTGTCTGTAGTATACAAGCATGCAAAAGTTTATTGGTATAGTGAAATTCGATCTGTATTCCAGAATACTATACTTTTCTGTGGTCTAATAATTATACTAAAATGAAGGATGATTTGGGGTCTTGTGCTTTAACCAGGTGTCCACATTTTCTAGAGTCTGGAATAAAAGGTTTAAGAGTATAATAAAATGTTTGTGAATTAGCTATGTACATTTGGAACTATTAATGAAATTCATGGTTAAAAACGTATAACTTCACACAAGTGAAATTACTTGTTTTGGGGAAATAAACCATTTGAATGAAACAGTTTTTGATCAGATGCTTACTATAATGGCAATTGTTCATGAAGCCAACAAAATTTGGGTTTCCAGAAAGATTAATCTTCTTAGATACCAAATTTCATTGGCTTCTGTAACAAAATGGCCAAATAGCAATTTAAATGCGATTGAAAATTGATTCCTTCAAATGTTAGTTTTCATAAATGCATTAAAATAAGACATTAACCTTGAATAACATCACCATTGGAATCCACTACTCTACCTCCGTTGTTTGGTATAATACCCAAGTGACTATCAAAGGGGATATCCGGATCAATGAGAGTACTTTTATAACCAATACTTCTCACTACAAAAGAGCATTCTATTTCCTCATACTGTCCAGTTCCAACAGCTTTAACTGTATCTCCATTAGTCTATAAAAAGAACGAAAGAGACGAATGTAATACTACTCAACTACAATGTAAATTTAAGTTTAAAAGCTTAATTTTGTTAGAGTAAAAAATAATTATATTAAAGTAATTAATATAGTGTTGTCCCCATCAGAGTATTTGTTTAACTGTTAAAGAGTCCAAAGTCATTTATTTGCAAGGTAATTATGGGTGATATTGTCAAATATCAAAAGTCCTAAATGGACTTACTAAGGATATAGTTATACTCAGTAGTTATGTTGTGGTTGAGTATGAAACTCTAATCCTAATATAGTAATTTATTGCAATAAGTAACACATTATCTCAATAATAATTATTATCATCCCAGCTCTAATTAATATTTTTCTAAAAATGTATGTAAACTTACTTCTAGCTCATTAATTTCCAGTTTAACACCTCTTAGAAAACCCTTTGGTGTTGTGAGAAACTCAACAGGACTACGAAGAAATTGTAGCTCAAATGACGTACTAGCTTTATCACAAATATGAAATTCACTAATAATGTAAATGAATAACTAACAAGTAAAATGTTTATATTTTAATTCATACTCTGCTGTTTTCATCATAAGTTCTGTCATTCTCTTCCTGGGTCTAGCCAGATCTAGCAATGAATAATAGTCAATCAATAATATATTAAGACAGTACTTATCACTATATTATAATGAATTCACTCGCAGTACAGAACCCTCACCACAAGTGTGATATGGGAAACATGAATTATTTAGTCACTGACAAGAGACAATATTTGACTAAAATTATTATACTGAGATTATAATTATTATATTTGTGTGTCTGCGTTACAACTTACACTCCAAGTTACACTAGTATAAGATTAGAAGCACAGTGTTAAAATGCAGACTTGAGAAAACAGTTGTGTGGCTTCAATCAAAATGAAATGGGTGGAGCTAGAAATTTAGCAGCCACTAATTCAATTGTACTTCATTTCAAGCTGTGATTCGACAGCGATAGGCTTCAAGCAAGATGAGCTGTGTTTCAGTTAACTTTTTTGCTACCAAACGTCTTCTGAAAGTTATAAAAATTGTCATAACTTTAAAACAGAAAGTTTTTACACTACAAAAAGAAAGTTAAAATAACTAATTTATTGGTTAGCACAGTTGCAACATTGTAAAAATTTGTTTGTCAATTTGGTTGGTTTGTTATATACAATGTCATATGTCTATAAGTATTACAGTATGAACTCCCTATGGAGTTATGTTATATTATGTGTCAAAGTTTTCCTATAGCTACCTGCTTTGATAGTAACACTTACTATCAAACCAGCATGCTTGGTTTGCAGTGAAAAGTTATTTAGCTGCTTGACAGTGACACTTACTGTCAAACAGTATAAATTACATCTAGTTTTGCAGCTTGTTCTTGGCTTCATAATAATTGTTTATGTTTGATGTTTATAATAATTATAACAAAATATATTGAGAAAAAGTATCCCTATAATTGCTTTGTGTGATGACTATGCTGATGGCACTAGTGTCTCTACCTTTCTGTGTACTTGAAAGCTGGTGCCAGAAGAAGTAAGTATAAGCTTGATTGCAGTCTAAGTACACAGATGAGAACAGACTGAAGTACTCCTTCAAGGTTCTAAACGATGACTTCCTCGTGTCTGAAACTCAACAACTCATTATACTCACTTGTTAAAGATTCTTGCATAATATTTATACTGTTTCTCTACTATATACAACAGTTATTAGCCATTCTTTCTGAATCTTCTGGCTGGTCTGTAGCTCAAACACACGTTCTTTTACGTGCCATGCATACACCTATTAATTGACTGAGCACCCGGGAATGATGCAACTTCCTTAACTACATATACAACGCATAATCGTGCATGCGCAAGTGACACAAGAATATATATAATTATATATAGATTCAACCCCGTGGACCAGAAAGCAATTATAGGGATGGCGCTAGAGACCATACTCATATAACCAATCAAATTGGTCAAAATAACAAATCAGTTTTTACAGTGTAGCAAAAACTTGTCGTTACTTATGATTCTTGTATGATTTGACGTCTGCTGGTAGTATTTTTAAAGTATAGGTTCGCTGGAATTTTGCTGACAGACAGAAAGATTACAGTAACCCTCCGCTCTGCCTACGCGGGCGAGGGTTAATTATATAATGATATTTCACGATTTATATATATATAGACAGAGTCCTGTTGTGTTATATAAAATCACTGATACACCGATAATCCTATCAGTAGTTGGCATTGGTCATTATCATATCAGTTATTTTTGAGTAATGAAACGGAAGTATGTGTACTAATTTCCTTAAAACATAATTAAAGGTTCGTGGATATTGACAGTATCAGTTATTGGGTTTTTAGAATATCAATAAAATCCCATACTGATACATCAAAATACGAAATGTTAATAATATTTATAGAATTAGCAGACACATTATCTTAACCTTTAGTTACTCCTCTATATGGATCAAAATCTTTAGAATGCAATGTTGTCTGACATCCAGGTAGCTTGAGCACATTTCTGAATTCCTTTATTGAGAATGATGTTTGAAGTGGTCCTAGTCTTCCTACCAGTATAACTTTCTTTATCTTGCTTTTTCTAAGGCCTTCAACTGAATGTGAGCATATATCAGTTTTCTAAATTAAAAAAGTAAGTTAAACAAACCATAATAATTAATATGTGGGAACAGCTTAATTTCAATTATGTTTTAAAGTTACCAACTATCAAACAATATGGACTGTTATTATAACTCTGGTAACCTATTACCTTAACTTTATACTTTTTGTGCTGTTGCAATTAGAGTTGGGTAATGTTATGATATTATCATAAAATTGTGATATTTTCTTCCATGATATATCATATCGTTAGTTTCTGGATTATCATTATATAGTATCTTCAATACTATTGCAACTATCGCACAATATCAATACATAAATACTTGGTCTTGCACAAGCTATGTGTGTACAGACATTGATTTGAAACAGCCTGATGTGAAAATAGGGAGTATGTTGAATATTTTTCGCTAGTTTGAAAAATCATGATAATTTCTCCCATGATATGCAGCAAAAGCTTGTTTTTACTTTTAATCCTTGTATGATTTGATGTCTGCTGGTAGTATTTTTAAAGTGTAGGTTCGCTGGAATTTTGCCAACAGACAGAGAGGTTACAGTAACCCTCTGCTCCGCCTACGCGGGCGAGGGTTAATTATATAATAATATTTCTTCATGAAGTGTTGGTTAGGGTACAGGGAGAAAATTTAGACTGCAGCTACTCTCATAAACATTTGTACACTGCAAAAATTAAATTGTTAAAATAACTAATTTATTGGTTAGTGCAGTTGCAAGGAATAGAGGAAATTGTAATTTAATTGGTTGTGTAGGTTGTCATATATAATCCAATAATTCTTTTCCTATACTGTCTAATAGATGTACAAAGATGCAGAATAAATATTTTAATTAAATCATTATAGGTTTCCAAACCTTCTTTGTAAATCAAATATAAGATATTAGGCATGATAATTGATTATAATATATCATCATTTACTTATTTAGTATGAACTAGCTATGGCGTTAGATTATGTATCCTAAACAACCAACTAATTGTTAAATCCTTGTAACAGCAATTACCAATACATTTGTTATTGTAACAATTTTGTTTTTGCAGTGTAATCGTATCATGTATTTCTCATTATCATCCATCCAAAGTTGCAATGCTTGGTAAATAAAATGAGTTAATATTGAGAAATCTCAGCGTATAGAAAAATATAAGTAATGTACATGTATATCACAGTATATCATATACCTCAAGCAGTTCCAATGGTGTTAGTAATATTCTTGTAATATCCAGGGCCACATTACCTAGACCTATAATAACAGCAGTATCACCAGAAAGATCTGGATTGAGCTAGATGAAAAATATGTCTAATGATTACAAAGAGTGTACTAATGTGAAGTGTATATAGCCATCATCAGATTAGTAGTGGATGTATTAATATAGAAACTGACAAACACAGGCCTTTTGAACAGGGAGAGGAAAAGGAAATAAGTCCTACTCTTCAGGATAAAAATTGTGATTATTATTTAAAAACCAGTTGTACATATTATTGATTTGTGAGGTCAATCCAAATTATAATGCTAGCAAGCTTCAAATACTATATCCAGTACTTAAATCTCTGTATTCGAGTAAACCATTGAACCAAACAATAAAACATCTTATATCCACTTCTTATATTCTATGGTCTGCTACCCACCAAAAAAATGTCTAGCAGATGCTATACACGTTTATATCTAGTACTTACATTTCTGTATTCAGGTAAACCATTATACCAACCAACAAAATGTCTAGCAGATACCACACCTTCAAGTGACTATGAAATGAGGGAAAACATGAATTAATTATAAATGATGAGGAGATAATGAAATTATAACCTCTCCAGGAATTCCTAATAACTTGTCATCATCAGCTCCATAGGACTGTAATAACATAAGTAATAGTAATTATATAGAGAGATATGATATTAGTATTTTAATGATTAACTACAGAGGGGTCAATAAAAAGCTTATGTTCTGTTTTTGTACTACACATGTTCTACACTGCAAAAATTAAATTGTTAAAATAACCAATTTATTGGTTAGTACAGTTGCAAGGAATAGCATAAATTTCAATGTAGTGGTCATACAGGTTATTGTGGCTATTTACATGTTACTATGACATTATGTGTACCAAGTATAAAAATGTACACTAGGATAAATTAAAAGATGTTTTGCAGGTTTCAAACTCTTTTGTTGGCCAAAACTAGTACTACCCAATACAATCACTTTAAGTGGTACATTAAGTAGATTATTGGTATGAAATATGAGTAGACAGCACCTTATACATCAACTAATTGATTTATAATTAGTACAAAGTAGCTATGGCATCAACATGTGTGAATCCATAACAATCTGAATAAATGACTAATTGTTAAATTGCAACTGTACTAACCAATAAAATAGTTATTTCAACAATTTTGTTTTTGCAGTGTATGCTCTGTAGTATGCTAAATCTTCATTATGTTTAAACCATTTCAATGCAATAATGAGAGTACTATACCGTCATTTCCATACTACAGTCATACTATAAATACAAAATGTAAACTTGGCAGGGAGGTTCAAGTTAAGGGGGGATATCCCCCCGTCCCCATCCCCACTGTATGAAATGCTTCACACCCCTAATAGGAGATTGATTATGTGAAGCAAGAGGACTAAAATAGAAACAGTATTTCAAAAGTGTTATTACATGTAATAATTTCAAGCCATAGAACTACATGCCTGCCATATACATAATAAGATAAAGCAGCTACACCTTCAATATATAATGTTCACTGAGCCATTTCAAAACTTATGCTTACCATTAAAACAGCATTATAGGACCGGATGATGTCATTAGTAGTCACATCTTTGCCAACATTAATGTTACCAATGAAACGACATCTCTCTGATTTCGCTAATGTAGTAAATCGATTGATGACATTCTAGATTTTAAAAAATACGTTTTTTTAATTAAATACAACATTAGCAAGAAATTATTTATATTTACAAAACACCAAATTAGAAATCCATTCTCTTTTTTTATTCAATATCATTTGTAAAAGCAATGTTCTGCCGCTATTTAGTATGGTGGTTAGATTTTAACTTGCATTTAGTGTAGTTAACCTAGTATATACTTATCTCTGGTGTATTATCTAAGAGGAGGTTAAAGTATCTCCCAACCAGAAGAGGGTAGAACACTGAGCACCCTACATGTCTATTAACAGAATCCTTGATCGAGACATTGGACATAAAACTATACATAATCATAGTCATTAGTCATATAGGGTTTCATACAGAGGGGGGATATCCCTCCCTAACTGGAGTTTCCCCTCTAGATTTCAGACCAAATTTATTTCAACATGCAACAACATCTCAGCTACAAGCTTTTTGGGGTCCCAAAAGCCACCAGAAGCAACCTCAGTGGGCTTAAATTTATAAAATTTCCTGGGGAGCACCCCTAGACCCCGCCAGGAGCAGTGTGCATCACATGATCAATTCTTTCTCCTCCCTAACAAAACATCTTGTATGAAACCCTGTCATACATAATTATACTTAATATATACTTTGACTTCCGCATGATCGGGAGCAACTCCAAATCTGATTAAACCAAATGGTACTGGTAGTTTCTCTATTATATCAACAAATACATCAGTGTTTCTCTGTAAGGAAATTATGAACACAAGATACTCAAATAATACATAATTATATTATAATTAATTAACAATATTATTGTTATGAAAACAAAATAAAACAAATTTTGTTTTGTTTTCAGTACAATATTGTTAAATACTTATTACTTACCGAGAAAAAAAAAAAAAAAAAAAAAGGAAAAAAAGTTATATATATATATACCGGTATTAGATTTATAAACTTATAATTAGTGTTGTTTTAGTTAACTATAACTGAAACTAAAGTAAGGCATTGTGACTTTTAGTTAACTAAATTATAACTGTATTACAGGTCTATTGTAATAACAACTAACTAAAACTCTTTTAATAAGCCTAGTACAAATGTATTATTTTTTTAATCAACTATAATTATATATATATATATATATATAACTTAAATTATCAAAAAAACATGCATGCTATAATTGAATGGATCAGTGCAAGAGGGGGCCTAGTCGTTTATTCTCACTAAATTTATCTTCTTGGAAGAAATAGATAGGAGATGTGGTCGATGGCAGGTTATTTATAATTTTGCAGTATCGGGATATATATATATAATGACATTTACTATTCGCTATTACACGGTATAAATAGAAAATCGTGTACCCCTCACGGCCCCACGTTTACAGCTAAACTTAGATTTTACCTTTATTAAATGATGAGCAGTATAGAAACCTGCAGGTCCACTACCAATAATAGCTACACAAGGTCTCAGCACATTAGAAAACAAAGATAAAAATACCCTCACCATTATTACTTTGAAAGGGTGTGGGTATAAATTAAAACCGCACCCAAACCTAATAATGACGTGACATGGTATTGTTATGATAATTTGATAAACCCTATAATAATTTTGAATCTTGTTATGTGCAGACATCCTAATTACATGTGGGCGTGTTCTTTTTTTTTTTCCAACTATATATGAGGTTAGAAAAGCCCGTTCAGCTGTACATATACTTGCCGTCGTATAAGGATCTGGCATAGGAGCTTGGTAATGATCTCAGTCGGAATTACTGACTTGCTGTTAGGTTTTTTTCTTTTATGTCTGCATTCTTTATCATTAATCACTGGGGAAGGGAAGGGAAGGGGGGGGGGGGGGGGCAGAGCCCTCCCCCCCCCCCCCCCCCCCCAGTTTAGGCCCTGGGATCGTTACGGTTATCATCCATGCAGTTTGTGTCGGGAGAGATAATGAGTACGTTGCAGTATTTAGAAGTACGTCGATTCACTGACGCGGATCCGGATATTTAATGCAGGCGTGTCAGGCCTTGCCCACTAATAATTTTACGTAATCTTGCTGGCGGTTACATCAAGAAACGGCCCTACACATTGACATCTTAAATCTGTGTATTAATGGAACTTTATGAAAGTTTATTAAACTCAAAATCTATATCGAGAATAGCATCAGATTTTAAATCATATAGTCAAATTTTAACTTTTAGAGGACTGATGTCACATAAATATGACATTTGACCCCTACACAGTTGGGAGTGCATTCCTAATGTTGCAAAGCACTCCAAATATTCGCAATTGGTTTCAGAGATAAGCCCATGAAAATTGCTAAAAAACATTTGATGGATTTTCAGCCGCCCTTTACCCTAGTACGGAGGAATTTTAACGAGGGTGTGCCTCATTAATGGGAGTTCCCCTTCGCTGCCTATGCAACTTGGAAGTAGGGATTCGATGACTTCGCCCACCCAATCTGGTGGGTACCTGTTGTAAAACCCGATATCGTGAGTGTAGCTGGTGCTGTTGGGGAGAAAACTGCATTTGAATTAGTCCTACGAAGTGCTTCGGAACTTTCAAGTCCTGATGTCATAAAAAAATAGGGTCCCCATAAGTTTGGGTCCCCCAGCCCCAACATAATGTGAATAGGGCATATTGGGGCACCCCACGTGAAATAATTTCCCATTAATCAGCACTGTACACTTAACCCAATGTTGGGGCCCTTGCAATGTATAACATAGGCCACCTTTGTCATTAGGTAAACTGATTTCATAATGAATCGTGAGCATGAGAGGTAATATTTCGTGATGCATAGAAGGGAGACCTCTTTTAACAAAGTGGCCCCCAATTTAACTTCAATTTAACGTTATTTTAGGACTGGGTGCTCCCAAAATTACAGGGACCCCAAATGTTTATGAACAAGTTGCTAGAAATAGTACTCCATGCCAAAAAAGGAGCTCTGCTGAGGATATCTCTGCTGAGGATAATGCTTTCTGCTTGGAAAAACAAGCTCAGCTGTGTCTATCTGTCTGTACATCATAGTAAAGTATCATAAAAGAAATTAATGATGCTATAATTAGAAGAAATGGCATTATTGGTTCACTTTTTACTATAGCAGTTACATGTTTCAGAAATAAATGCTAAAAATACTGGCAGATAATGACCAATACCGATTACTGATCCGATTATCGATACAACACTAGTTCTAATCTGCATTGTCTTGCTATATTTATGTTATAATGTACTATAACTGAACTTACACAGTGTTCTGGGAAGCTATAACCTCAGCTAGCGATTACAGGAAGTGAAATCCTAAAGCATAGTAAAATGTATGAAATCATAATAGTATGTGTCATAGACACACACGATACATATAGACACGTGTACCAGGATTCTGACGCAATAATCAGCAGTGGTCAAGGACAAACAGCACTTAATATCTACTGACTAGTACTAAGTATCTAACTTTCAGGAACCACTGTACATTTGTGTACATGTAGCAATTACATATACACTCGTGATTTTTTCTGTGAAGAACCCTGCATGTCCACACAAATACAGACACAGACACACAATCAATTTCAAACTAAAACTATTATATATACACATATACATATTGATCGTCATACAGATCGCCAACATATGAATAGCAACAACCCAAAGTATCAAGAACCTTTGTCTACTTCATCCAGTGCTCCAATTCCTCCAGTCTACCTCATCTAGTACTCCAGTCCAGAAGACTTTAATTTCTTGTAGTTTATTTCTGTTTTTGTACATTTTTTTTCTTTCAAATTTCACATATTATTTTGAATATATATAATTATTATAATTTTTTTTAAATGTAATAATGTAATATTATTTATTATACACTACTTGTCTTTATTATTACACAATATACACTACTATTGTCACAGTGTTTCAGACTTAACACAAAAATAAATTTTTAATTATAGTGTACAAAGATGCTTTTCTTAAGTTGAAAATAATATTATTGCATTTTAAAACATTATATTCTTTTAAGAAAAAAAGATGTTTAATTTTGACACTAATCCCCTGCCATGCAAAACTACTGAGATATTGAATGATTTTGTTTGTAATTATGATCAACAACAATAATTCCTGAAAAGTGAAAATGATAATTATTATATCTACAATATCTTTTCATCATTATGTGAAGCCGTTTAATATGTGTATACTGATGAAAAACACATTATAATGAATGCACTCACAGTGCAGAACCCTCGCCACAAGTGTGATTGGAACAAGAATGATTATTGACAAGAAAATAGGGGCAGACAATACTTTAACTGTAGCAGTTATTATACTGAGATTTTATTATATATGTGTGTGTTACAACTCACACTCTCAAGTCTTACCAAGAATTCCTAGCCATTGTTTGGTTAGTCTCGTCCCCAGCTGCACCCACTACCATGGAGAAGCACTTAATAATCATGCAGATTAGTATGTATATACTGTACATGTACCTCATTAGTAGCACAAGTAATTGTTCCATTCTCAAAATAGAACTTCCAATAGAGATACTGAAACCATAGTTTTGTTTCATGAGCCAAATTAAAAAATTTAATTACTACACTTCAATTCATGATTCTAACAAATTAATTAGTACAAAGTATCTGTGGTATAAGATGTATGTATCCTGAACAACCAACTAATTGTTAAATCTTTGCAACTGTACCAACTACCAATATAGTTATTTTAGTTATTTTGTTTTTGCAGTGTGGCAATATGAAGCATCTCTTCAATAGAGACTATTTTTTCTCTTGGTTTATTTAATTTTTGTCCTCTTCTCTGTTCCTCTGAGTCAATTCTTTCCCAATCAGAAAATTTGACAGGTTTTCTACCTGTAAAATATAATTACATTGTGAGTATGGTACTTCCTTTTTAAAGTTACTAGTGTCATAAAATGATTAAATTACTAATTAACAAACAACCAGGATTCTAATAATGTCTAGACTCATAGTGAAGACATTACTGATTAGGGAACAAGAAACTGACAGATTTATCATTCTATGTAATTAGTGGAGTTTATTATTATAGTGCAATGAAACTAGCAATTTGCTTATATTCTGTTTCATTGAAGTATAGGCCACTAGGCCTACAATAAGAGGCTACTAAATTCATATAGATCATCAAATTGGCATTTGGAGATAAACTTCAGTATAATCAAGTGTAAAGAAAATGGATTTTACTCCTATATATTATGTGCCTGCAGATGAGTAAACGTGCCACAAGTAACAATTTTTCAAAATTTTTTTTTTACATTTTTGTAATCTGCATATACTGCTCTTTGCTTTGAAATCTGACATACCTTTGCTGAGTTATAAGCTTTTAAATTCGCATTAGAATGAACACGAACTCTTGCGAAGTTTGCCTCATAACTACAAATAAATTTTTGTTACCATGGCATGTTTTTTCATCTGCAGTCACATATAAAGGTTTCTTTATGTTGTGATATTTGATACTTACACTCTAAATATCTGAGTATATCAGTATTTGAAGCTATCAGTGGTACTTTGTCTGTAAAATAAATAAGAGTAATATATGAATATATTTGTATTATGGTTCTAAAAATCATTAGTGAGAATAGTGACTATTATTACTCATTCATACCATTTGCAATATCATGTGCTATTGCCTCTGCTGTCTCAAAAGCATCATTCATTGTTGTTAGTATTGTTCCAATAGGACCTCTCTTAACCCATCCACTACAATATAATCCTGTATAGAGGTAGTTATAGATCAGTGTAACACTTAAACCTGTGTATTCCTGGCACCATGGGACCTGGCTAAAGTGTCCTGAATATGGAGACATCCACTTTAACCAGGTGTCCACATTTCCAGGTTTGAGAGAATAAACAAAATATTAATTTTTGGATCATGTACATTTGGAACTATTCATGAAATTCATGGTTAGAATTTCCAAACTCATAACATCATGTATATTGAGTAATCATTATACGTGATGTTATGAGTTTGGAAATAGATCGTTTGGATGAAGTAATTTTTGATCAAATGGTTTTGCTTACTATAATGGCCATTTTTACAGGAAGCCAACAAAATTTGGGTTTCCAGGAAGACTAATCTTCTTAGATACCAAATTTCATTGGCTTCTGTAACAAAATGGCCAAATAGCGATTTAAATGCAAGAATTTGATTGAAAATTGATTCCTTCAAATGGTTAGTTTTCATAAATGTATTTAAAATAAGACATTAACCTTGAATAACATCACCATTGGAATCCACTACTCTCCCTCCATTGTTTGGTATAATACCCAAGTGACTATCAAAGGGGATATCAGGATCAATGACAGTACTTTTATAACCAATACTTCTCACTACAAAAGAGCATTCTATTTCCTCATACTGTCCAGTTCCAACAGCTTTAACTGTATCTCCATTAGTCTATAAAAAGAATAATTAAAGAGAAGAATGTAATACAACTACAATGTAAATTCAAGTTTGAAAGCATTCATAATTAATTATATTAGAGCAGAGACAATACATTAATAATTATATTGAAGTAATATACTATTATCCTCAGTGAGCATTAGAGTATTTGTTTAACTGTTAATGAGTGCAAAGTCATTTACTTGCAAGGTAATTATAGGTGATATTGTAAAATGTCAAAAGTCCTAAATGGACTTATTATGGATATAGTTATACTCCGTGGTTATGTTATGGTTTAGTATGAAACTCTAAGCAAATAATTAATTGCAACAAGTAATGCATTATCTCAATAATATCATCCAGCTTTAATTAATATTTTCCATAGTTTTCTGAAAATGTATGTAAACATACTTGTAGTTCATTAATTTCCAGTTTAACACCTCTTAGAAACCCCTCTGGTGTTGTGAGAAACTCAACCGGACTACGAAGAAATTGTAGCTCTAACGACGTGCTAGCTTCATCACAGTTACGAAATTCACTAACAAAACAAATGAATAACTAACAAGTAAAATGTTTATATTTTAATTCATACTCTGCTGTTTTCATCATAAGTTCTGTCATTCTCTTCCTGGGTCTAGGCAGATCTAGCAATGAAAAGAAAAGGCGATCAATAATTTACTTAAGCCAGTATTACCACTTATCATTATGAATATAATGAGGAAGCTTAGTCTCCAGTTTCTCTCACAAACATTTACAGTAGTGGGCATATGGAATGAGCAACAGAACAATTACAATTCATAAAATGACATTACAGATTTGATATTCTAACACCTATTATAGACAGAGTCCTTTCGTGTTATATAAAACTATTGATGCACTAATAATCAGATTGGTAATTTGGAATTGGTCATTTTATTTAAATATATCAGTTATTTTTGAGTAATGAAACTGATATATTGAAACAACTGTACATTTCCTATGATTATAACATCATTAAGAAAGAATCAGCTACTACCTCAGTGTTGGTTATCTATAGATATCAAAATCATTATTGGATTATCTGTGAAATCCCGTATCAATAAACATCATTGCTAAACAAAATTCTTGGATTAGCAGACACATTATCTTAACCTTTAGTTACTCCTCTATATGGATCAAAATCTTTAGAATGTAATATTGTCTGACATCCAGGTAGTTTGAGCACATTTCTGAATTCCTTTATTGTGAATGATGTTTGAAGTGGTCCTCTTCTTCCTATGAGTATAACTTTCTTTATCTTGCTTTTTCTAAGGCCTTCAACTGAATGCGAGCATATATCAGTTTTCTAAATAAAAAAATAAGTTAAACAAACCATAATTATATAATTTTAATAATACATCATATAATTACTATACCTCAAGCAGTTCCAATGGTGTTAGTAATATTCTTGTAATATCTAGGGCCACATTACCTTGACCTAAAATAACAGCAGTATCACCAGAAAGATCTGGATTGAACTAGATGAAAAATATGTCTAATGATTACAAAGAGTATACTATATGACTCAAAATTATGATGCTAGCATGCCTCGTATACAACATACATTATTCTATATCCAGTACTTACATTTCTATGTTCAGGTAAACCATTATACCAACCAACAAAATGTCTAGCAGATACCACACCTTCAAGTGACTATTAAATGAGGGAAAACATGAAGTAATTATAAATGATGATGCGATAATGAAATTATAACCTCTCCAGGAATTCCTAATAACTTGTCATCTTCAGCTCCATAGGACTATAATAACATAAGTAATAATAATTATGTAGAGGACATAAGAGATTATTCCTACATTAGGAATCAATAGAAATTTTATGTTTCTTTTTGTACTACACATGTTCAATGCTCTGTAGTATGTTAAATCTTCATCCATTTTAATGCAATGATGAGAGTACTATACAATCAGTTTCATGCTACAGTCATACTACAATATTACCAGTTTCTGTTGATGCTGCCTTTTGATACTTTGATATACAGAGTAGCTCTACTAATATCCAGCTTTCATCAGTTAATGGTATTAATAGTCCAGAGTCTCGTACATCAAGGGAAAGACTAATAACCAGGTTTGAATACTTAATGGTAACAGCAGGAGAAAGGGGATCCTCCCCCTGATTTCAGCCCAAAATGTACAACATATATGCAACAACATGTAAAATCTTAATTGACACTTACTGTACATGTGTATAAACAACTGAAACTTAAGACATTGTGACATCAAAAGTTACACAGGTCTACTACAACAAGTAATGAATAACTAAAACAGAATTGCCAACATGTTAGCATCTAAACCCTTAACAAAACCCCTAGTATCATGTTAGTGCAATTGTGTCTAGTCTGGCGTTACCGCCCCTTCGGTTGGAGGAGAAAGGGTCTGGGGACAAGCGCATGTCGTACTTGTACAAGCTGGAATGTTGATTAAGGTGGGGCTACTTGAATATCGCCCACACACGTGGAGAATTTACAATAATCATAATGATTTGTTTCGGTTGTGGAGACGATATATCTTCACGAAGTTATGATCATCGTTTACTAGATAGCCCCTCTACTATTGATGTATTAAATATATGAAAAGAACTCTTTGAAGAAAGGTGTGAATTTCCTAGGTGGGTGTGCTCTTGATTTCAGGCAATCTGATTGGTCTGCAAATATTCTGCAGCTTGTACAAGTACGACATGCGCTTGTCCCCAGACCCTTCCTCCTCCAAGCGAAGGGGCAGTAACACCAGACTACAATTGTGTCATACAGAGCAAGAGGTAGTGGAATAAAAACAGCCAGTCATGTAGGAAATAGTCTGATATCTGATACAAAGGCAGGTCAAGAGTGATGAAAATAGATGAAAATATCTGGGTAACATTTAATATAGGATGTTTTGTTAGGGAGAGGAAAGAATCGATCATGTGAAGTACACTGCTGGGGAAGGGGGGTATGGGTGTGTGCTCCCACAGGAAGTGTTTTTAACTTTAGGCTCTCTGAAGTTGCTTCTGGGGCCCTAGAAACTGTGATGTTGTTGCATGTTGAAATAAATTTGGCCTGAAATCTGGGGGGTAAGGGGGTTTGGGGGGAAATACCAACCCACTCTATGAAATGCTGCATACCTATAGTAGGAGATTGATAATGTGCAAGCAAGAGGACTAAAATAGAAACAGTATTTCAAAAGTGTTATTACATGTAATAACTTCAAGCCTTAAAACTAAAATGCACCTTGAATAACATACATAGGTTCACTGAGCCATTTCAAAACCTATGCTTACCATTATAACAGCATTATAGAACCGGATGATGTCATTAGTAGTCACATCTTTGCCAACATTAATGTTACCAATGAAACGACATCTCTCTGATTTCGCTAATGTAGTAAATTGATTGATGACATTCTAGATTTAAAAGAACAAGTTTATTGACACGAGCAAGAAATTATTTATATTTAAAAAACATCAAGTTGTGCCCATATTAGAAAATCCAGTCTCTTTTATTGCTCTTTATCATTTGTGTGCAGAGTGTTCTGCCGAGGCTATTTAGTATGGTGGTCAGATTTTACCTTGCATTTAGTGTAGTTAACCTAGTATATACTTAATTCTGGTTTATTATCTAAGAGGAGGTTAAAGTATATGAAAGGTGAACAATTCCTCTCAACACTGAGCAGACTACATGACTATTATCATGATCATTGATCAAGACATTGACATACAACTATACATAATCATAGTCATTAGTCATACAGGGTTCTAGATTTCAGGCCAAAATTATTTCAACATGTAACAACATCTCAGCTACAAGCCTTCTGGGGTCCCAAAAGCCACCAGAAGCAACCTCAAAGAGCTTAGATTTATCATATTTCCTGAGGGAACACCCTCAGACCCCTCCTAGGAGCAGTGTGCTTCACATGCCGTATGAAACACTGTCATACATATTTATAAATAATTATACTTACATACTTTGATCTCAGGATGATCGGGAGCAACTCCAAATCTGATTAAACCAAATGGTACTGGTAGTTTCTCTATTATATCAACAAATACATCAGTGTTTCTCTGTATAACACAAGATAATCAAATAGTACATATATATTATACTATAAATTATAATTATATATATACATATTATGTATAATTATATATATATGTTATAAGTTATAACACACCTACAAGTGCTATATCAGATTTATAATCACTGAGCCATAGGCTTGAGGGTGAGGTGATTATAAATCTGTTATAGCATGAGTAGGCATGTTATAAACTTATAATTAGTGTTATTTTATAGCTGGTAACTAAAACCCCTTTTAGTAAGGTATTGTGACTTTTTAGTTAACTAAACTATAACTGTATTACAGGTCTATTGTAAAACAACTAACTAAATTAAAACTAAAACCTTTTAATAAGCCTAATATTATTTTTGTTAAATTATTTAATAACTAAAAGTGGTCATTATTGTCATACTAAAACAACACTAATGAATATATTTTCAGAAAGACAAAACTACTATAGCTGTGTGTAGTTTCTCCTAACATTTCATCTTGAGTTTGGACCAGGTGAATGTTGTAGTCTTGTAGTTTGTGTCACTGGCAGGTTTTATGGTTACTTCGAAATTTTGCCATATCAGGATATATATATATATATATATATATATATATACATATAATGACTTTCATATTCATTTCTATAAAATACAAACTATTCACTACTATCATGTACCCCTCGCATCAGTGTTTTTGATAAGCTCATAACTAACGGTGCATCATTGCCCTAAAGAGCTATTTATTTGGCACTGCACAGTTCTCTCTTTGGGATAGATGGTGCAGTTAATTATGATTATATTGTCACTAACAACATTAACGCTTTGTTAATTGGCTCAAGATGTATTCCCAATGGTGGCACATGCACGAACCATTGTTGAACAAATTTGGCCCATGCTTCAAAACATATCAAAAACTCTGCCCCACATTTACAGCTAAACTCATATATGTATAATATAACATAATTATTTGTAAGGAAATTTATACCAAGAAACAGCATAATAATGATAACAACAATAATAATAATTAAAGTAAACTAGTAAGATAAGCTACATGCTATATTTATGCACTTACCTTTATTAGGTGCTGAGCAGTATAGAAACCTGCAGGTCCACTACCAATAATAGCTACACGAGGTCTCAACACATTAGAAAACAAAGATAAAAATACTCTCACCATATTACTATGAAAGGTGTGGCTATAATTTATAACAGTATTTGGATGTAGTGTTTAATTAATTATTAGTTTTAAATTTATATATTTCCATAGCTGTGTAAATCAAGTCAGATGCCGATGCAGGAGAAATATCATTAATGTGTTTTACAAAAAAAATGAAATCAATAATGAACCCAACAGACTTAAATAACTGAATGTTGCCTAGTGAGTGTAATGATGATCAGCCTAGTAAGTGTAATGGTGATCATCTAAATGTTGCCTAGTGAGTTTTTAAATTATTGGAAACACAATTCAGCAATCCACGTATGAGGCTCATTACGCTTCAGTCTAGAGAATAATGAAGAACAAGATATAAATGAACTGTTATAATCACTAGAATGGCAGTGTTCTGATTAGTGATGCTCCGATAAGACATTTTACCGATATTCCAATAAACCAATAATTACTTTAGATATGTACCAATAACTGATACCGATCCGATATTATATATACTTTCTGGTTTCTGATTCAAAATGAGCATTATGTACAGTTCTATCTATTTGGGGGGCAAACCATCAAGTAATTAAAGTACTACTCTGTGTCTACAGTGGTTTGCAGAACAGTTGTCATATGAGGTGGTGACTGTCTAACCAAAATAATCCACACACATTTTTGTGACATACATGTACAAAATTTTCCGCATGCAGGATTAGCTTCCATCCAAACAAAAATCTCTAGATAGAACCCTGAAAAGTATCATAAAAGCAATTAATGATGCTATAATCACAAGAAATGATATTATTGGTACACTTTTTACATTATTGGTTACATCTTTCAGAAATAACCCAATACCAATACTAACAAAATGGCCGATAATGACCGATACCAATTACCAATACAATTATCAGTGCATCACTAGTTCTAATCTGTGTTGTCCTATAAAATGACTATGATATGATGCACTATAATTAAACTTACACAGTGTGGTGGGAAGCTATAACCACAGCTAGCCATTACAGAAGGTGGAATCCTATAGAATAGTAAAATATATGAAATCATAATACGTACATCTAGTCATAGACACACAATACACATAGACACACATGTAACAGGATTCTACCACAATGATCTGCAGTGGTCAGGGATAAAAAGTACTAAATATCTACTGACTAGTACTAAGTATCTACCTTTCAGGAACCACTGTACATTTGTGTACATATAGCAATTACATATACACTCGCGATTTTCCTGTGAAGAACCCTACATGTCCACACAAATATAGACACAGACACACAATCAATTTAAAACTAAAACTATTATATATACACATACACATATTGATCGCCATACAGACTGCCAACATATGAATAGCAACAACCCAAAGTATCAAGAACCTTTGAAATTGCCTGTAAAAAAATATAAATTAATAATTACTACAGATTATCTCTTTCGGGTCATACTGAAATCTATGATATACTTTAAGACATGAGAAATAATATTCTCAACATATAAATGAATGAATGAACAAACTCGATTGTGTTGCACAACATCAACAGTGCATGTTTTGGGCGTGGTTACAATGGAATTTTGGTAATCATGTAATTTTCATTGTTCCTTATCAAGGGGCCCGAATAATATTTGAAATTCACTAAAATTTTGAATTAAATTTGAAATTTTGCTTAATCAATTTATCTTAATCTTGGCAAAAGCTAACTAACTAAACATCAAAAAGAAAGCTTAAGAACTTATAAAGGAGAAACAGTGGTCACAACTATAGGCTAAGTTGAGGTATGTCGAAAGACTAGGAAACTACATCAAATTCGTACATAAACAAATTTATAAACATTATAGTTGAGTTTCTCAGTTAAATTCCAAATTTCTGTCAATTTCAAATTAAAATCCTAAGATCATTGATGACATCAGGTCCCTCGCTCCATACATACAACGAGTGAATTATTAATGCAAGCTAAAGTGTGGACACTCAATAATTCAACATGCAAATGAATTACTATACCACCAATATTTCTCATTCGCTATTTCCACACAAATTATTGAACTATTGATTTCACTCCTCCTATAAAATTAATATGAACCCCTTATTTATTAAAAGATTATGTTCATTCCAACAAACTTGCATCAGACATATTTATAACATACTGAAGTATTACTTATAGCTACACATGATATAACACAACACTCTAGTAGATCAATACTTACTCGGTCACATTCTTCAGTACACATTCCACTTCTATTATCGAGACATGTCTAAGACAAAACAAACATTCAAATTTAGCTAAATACAAAAAGTACCAGATTCTGCTTACCGCATAATCTGAATCATAAATGTCCACATCAGGATTAAATGCTTCATCGATACAGTATTCACCCCTTGGATCTTTGTAACAAGCTGCTGAAAACATGGCTATGTCCTATGTATATAGTATAAAACGTTTACATATAATAACATACATGGCCAGAACTAATGGTCTCGATGCATAAAACCAAATATAGTAATATTACTTTGTGTGCCTGTCTGTTTTTCTGTCAGTTATCATATGGATGAAGAACCAGGAAACAACTAAAAAAAATTCCAATCAAGGTACAGGCTGTCACAATCTCAAGACTAATTGACTTCTCAAATGTACAATGATAAGACAATGATGATGTTTTCTGTCTAGTAATTATTATTATTTGTGCCAGACACTGGACAATTTATATTGTTGTTCTAGAGCCATCTTATGACTCAGCTCTGTATATAAATAAATGCATTTTCCTACTAAAATTTAGTTGCTGCTCGAGTCTCCACTGAGTTTATAGCGAATCTGTGACACAGGCATACTATGGTAACATAATCAAAATTAGATATTTCAAAGTGTGATGAAGGTAGACAAATACAAGTTGAGATTTACATAATACAGGAGTGCAAGTAATAGTGCAGTCCAAGTCTACTTGACCCAGACCTAGCAGAGAATGTATTCCCAAACATTATCCATTTAATCAAGGTACATGTACTATGATAATGTTGATATGAACAATTACTATGCATGATAATGAATGAAATGAATCGATTGTATTTGTTCAAAAAACATTTCTATGTACTAACTCACATAATAATTCATAAGCGTTAAAAATGTGGGCAAAGTACTCATAATTCAAATGCTCGTTGATTTCACTTTCTTTGCAAACATTGTTATCTCTATTTTAAAGTTCTCCTGTGTAAATAAGCTTTACTCCAGAAAATATAAAATTGCAAAGTTGCAGAGCTGAGAAGAGAGCTGAAATGTGCCAGTCCACAGACTAAGTGTTTTATCAATCCACATGCTGGTTCAAAAGATTAAAAGAAGCTTGGTTGGACATAAGGTGCCAGCAATCTTGTAGAGCCAAAGAAAACTTCAAAAAGCTATATTTTCGTTTAAAAAAAAAAAACAAAAAAAAACTGAAGATGTAGTTGATAAACAAACTTTAATCTGCCATATATGTGTTGTAAACAGGGTTGTTGTAATTGTAATTCTAATTCTAATTGAAAGTTAATCATTAGGATAATTGTAATTGTAATTGTAATTGCAACTTTTTAACAGTTTAATTGTAATGTTTAATTGAAAAACAAGATATATTGAGAAAAAAACCCTATGGGATGTTTTTTTCTCAATATATCTTGGCCGTATGTATGAAATATAGCATGAGGGGTGGAGTCTCCTCACTAACACGTACAGTAGCACGTTATTTCAAGTCAGTAAGACGACTGGTCCATTCTTCTTCAGTCTCCTCACTGACACGTACATTAGCACGTTGACTCAAGTCAGCAAGACGACTGGTCCTTTCTTCTTCAGTCTCCTCACTGACACGTACAGTAGCACCTTGTCTTAAATCAGCAAGCCAACTGGACCTTTCTTCTACACTCTCTACACTGTTACGTATAGAAGCTCTTTGTCTATCCCTATAATTGCTTTGTGTTGACTATGTATTAATCATTGCTGATGGTACTAGTGTCTCTACCTTTCTGTGTACTCGAAAGTTGGGGCCTGAAGAAGTAAGTGTAAGCCTGATTGCAGTCTAAGTACACAGAACTGACTGAAGTAGGCCTACAAGGTTCTAAATGATGACTTCCTCATAAGCTTATCTGAAACTTAACAACTTATTATAATTACTTGTTAAAGATTCTTGCATAATATTTATACTATTTCTCTGCTTTATACAACAGTTATTAGCAGTTTCTGAATCTTCCTGGCTTGTCTGTAGCTCGAAGAGCCTCGAACGCGCGTTCTTTTATGCGCCACGCCCATTAATTGACCGAGCCCCCGGCGCGGGAATGACGCAACTTCCTTAACTACATATACAACGAAGAGTCGCGCAAGTGACACAAACATAAACCCCGTGGAAAGGATGGCCCTATGGGCCATAATAACAGTTAATTGTTGAATAATTACATAATCATGCGCTTAAGTTTTGGAAGGCAAATCAAAGTAGATACCTAACTCTTTCAAAAATTGCCAGAATTTATCTAGGGGTGCCAGCAACGTCTGCACCAGTTGAGCAAGTATTTAGTCATGCTGGGAACATAATGCGCCCAGATCGCTCAAGACTCCTACCAAAGAACTTTGAAAATTTGGTCTTCTTAAAAGTTAACATGAACTTGATGTAATTCAATTAAAACAAAACTAATTCTAATTGTAATTAATTATTATCATAATTTGATAATTGTAATTGAACTTTTTCCTATACAACTAATTCTAATTGTAACAATTAGGTGAAGAGTACAATTACAACAACCCTGGTTGTAAACTTGTAAATATACAGCATAATTGGATTGTGATACAATATCGAAAAATCGTAGAAATTCCAATAGCGATATTTGATCTAAAAACGTTTGTCGCGATAGTTCTAGTACCTGTATTATTTAACTGGGTACCCCAGTCAGTGGCCAGCTCTAGTAAATAGGAAGTGCATTATGTAATTGTTGTCTACACCCAAGTGTGTAGCCACACCCTGGCATACACGAGCCCATACCTGGGCAAAATCTTTAGCAACAAGTGAATGCAGTAACTCAGTGTTTTCTGCCCAGGATAATTAGAGTGGTGGTTGGATTCTACATTGCATTTAGTGCTGTTCTATCTAGTTTATATTTAATTCTGTCTCTATATGTATTATCTGAGGTGGTTAATTCATCTGAGTGGTGGTTAATTCATGCTGAGTGGTATTCTGACTAGCTGCCCACTTTGCGTGGGCAGCAACGCCAGACTAGCTGAGTGGCAGTTATTCCTGACCAATGCTGACCATTGTGGGCAGAACACTGGTAATTCATTTCCTTCATTTGTTGCTGGAAATATAAGTTATTGAACAGAGTAAAACTTAGTAAGTATAAACAAAAATACTTATATACTTCACTAACATTTTTAGTCCACTTTTAGTAATAATATATAATTTATTGTCCCATCAATTAATTTAGTGACAATCAAATTTGGCCACACCCCTCATGAATAATTAATGAGGGCAAATTTTTAGCTGTAAATCAACATGTTTTGCATGCCAAAACCTACACCTGGGAAACTGTCTAAGGCTGGCTATGCCACTCGATCATAGATGAACACAATAAGTAGATAGATGTGAACAACATAGTAGTTAATAAATCAATGGATACATAAATGGCTTCATTCATAATAATTATCGGCGAGAGTCTTACTGGATTGACTTCAATGTTTTCTCCACAATCCTGTTCTGTTGTTTCAATTGCTTCAACAAAAACATTTCCACAATCTTTGGAGCAAAAATCTTCAATACCAGCATGATCTACTGTAATCTCTATTTCATAAAGTATTCTCTGTAAGGTGACAAAATAACACAACAATGAACACAAGTTTAGTATTTTGACATGCTTGTGGCCTGAACCCATGATTACTTTCAATGAGGTGAAAGTATATAGTATTATATAACTATAGGTACATGCTATACATGTAGTTACTAGTTAAGGAAGTTATGCTATTCTAAGGTATTCAGTCAATGAATTGGTGAGGCAGGTAAACATATATGTACTTTAAGGGAGTTACTAAAATCTGAGATAAAACAGAACGGGATGGGACTATCCTGCCTACTAAAATTGGGACAACATACGGGACACTGGTCAAAGGAATGCCAATGAAATCATCACTACTAACTGCACAAAGAAACGAATTAGCCAATCAAATTATTGCTACTAACTGGATAAAGAAATGAGTTTGCCAATGAAATCATCGTTATTAGCTGCACAAACAAATGAGCTGTGAAATAAGCTTATCACCATTGTGACAGTAGCTGAGAATCAGCATAAACAGTAGTACTTTCACATCAATTTTCAGGCGTAAGAGAAGGTAAATATATTTATAATAATTGTTATATAATTTATATAATCATAACAATACATGGAGGTTATTCAAATTGATGGAACCATTGCTTATGAAAAAACCATATTATAGTTGGAGAAGTTGATGAGCTTGTCAAGAGTGCAAAGGTGGAGGGTGATTGCCAATCGTGTTTGTGTAAAGGGTGGTCAAGTCTTTATTTTTTTACGTCAGAAGGTGATCCCTGTAGAAAAGATGACTGGAGACCTATCAGTATTGATGGCACAATGGTTGTGTTACCAAATTACCTCGTCATTCCTCAGTAGTTAAGAAGCACTACTTTTACATTGACTGTAAGATAGACATTCAAAAACTTTCAAAGCATCATGTATGGATGGATGGCTGGTCCTGTGGACCATAAAAATATTACAATTACAAATTCATTAAATAAGTCAACTTGGTGCCCAAAAGATTATTTACAGTAAAACTTACTTCGCATTCTGCAATTACTTCTTTGTTTGGATTATTCTGCAGAGATTGATTTTCACATTCAGTCTCATCTCTTTTTCCCCTTTGGTGATACTTATGACTAAGCAGTTTCATAAAGGAACTGTGTGTGTGTGAGAGAGAGATGCATTAATCAGTAATTATTTAGCTAATAGTGATGGGATGTGGTGTCATACCGTTTTGACAATATCCCAGGATAAAATTTTCATATTACCCAAAAATCCTCACATGTGCATGTGGTTGGGCATGACCATTGTTTTTGCAAATAAAATTTTCGCAGTCCATCAGTTTTCATGAAAAACACAAATTTATTGCCCATGGAAATTTAGCACTATGCAGTAATCTTGCAGCTTGAATAAAATTATGCCACACAGTTTTGGCACAGTGTAGGTTAAGATAAAGATACCATTCTTGCTTTATTTCTTCCAATAATGTATATATATGCTACTAACAAAACGTTGTTGCTGTAGTATTTTTCACCAACTCGTACTACAGGGATGGGAGATTATCTGCAGACATGATCATAGACATAGTTCAATGTCATATACATGCTCCAATAGTCATATTACATGCAGAGTCTCGGAGACAAGTTTACTAGACTGGTATATAATATATATGTAATTACAATATATAATAATTATTAAATATATTAATATACATAATTGTAAAATGATAATCATACATAATTGTATCTTAAGTTAAAGTCCAAAATCCATCAAATTATGCATAATTATTATCAGGTTTCTTACCTTTTAGTAGTAAAAGCATGGTTAGGCTTAATAATGGATTTCCCTTCTGAATAGCAGAATAACACTATGATGAGTGTTATTAAAACACTAAAAATCTCATAACGATGCATCATGAAGCTCATTGACATTTCATCCACACAATGTGGTCAAGTAAAATCAAGTGCAAATTTATATAGTTCTAGACTTAACCACTAACCACTCCCATCTAACCACCTAATTAGCAAGCAAAACTAGGTAGGTCATATTATGGAAGTGTCTAGAGCCTACAATGACCATACAAGAGCTGGAAAATAAAAAGATCTTTTTCACCAAGGGTGGTTGGTGCAAGGAGGGGGATTAGGATTGGATTAAATCAACTTTTAATCCTAACAAGAGACCCTATGGTTTGTCAACCACACCTACTAACCAGCACTTCAAGCTATAAATTAAGAAAAAGTGCGAGTAGATGAAGCTAGTCCAAAATATCAAATACAAATACTAATACAAAGAAACACAAAGCTTTTAAGAAAATATGATTAACTGAGTGTGTATGTGCGAGAGAGAGAGGGAGAGAGAGAGAGAGAGAGATGTGGTATCATGTAATTGTCTAGCTAATAGTGATGGAATATGGTGTCCCATAAGTTGTCTGATACATTATCACAGCTGTGCTTCCATAATTATACAATCAAAGCAATTAGACTGGTGCAAGACCTGCCCACTACATGGGATTTGGTGCTACAGGCTAATTATATAGACTGGTGCAAGACCTGCCCACTACATGAAATTTGGTGCTACAGGCTAATTATATAGACTGGTGCAAGACCTGCCCACTACATGTACACATGCAAGATACCAAATTAATCAAGTAATACCCTATAGCCCTAGATATCCAACTATTTTGCAAGATAAAATTTTACCTTATAGTAGTAAAAGCATGATTAGGCTTAATAATGGATTTCCCTTCTGAAGAGCTAAATAACACTATGATGAGTGTTATTAAAACACTAAAAATCACATAAGGATATGCACACTATTAATGATCCAATGAAGGAATAAAGAGTGCTGGTAGCGGTTAAACGAATATCATTACAAACCCAGGAAGTAAGCCTACAATGACCTTACAAGGGCTGGAAAATAAAAGGAGCTTTTTCGTTGATACAAGGAGGAGGAGGATTAGGATTACATCAATTTTGTTCAGACTTTAATCCTAACAAGAGACCCTATGGTTCTACATGGGATTTACAAGCTAATTTTATAGACTGGTGCAAGACTTGCCCACTACATGGGATTTACAAACTAATTATATAGACTGGTGCAAGACTTGCCCACTACATGGGATTTACAAGCTAATTATATAGACTGGTGCAAGACTTGCCCACTACATGTACACATGCAAGATACCAAAATTAATCAAGTAATACCCTATAGCCCTAAAGTTTTGACAATATCCGACTATTTTGCACAATAAAATTTTCGCATTCCCCAAAAATGCTCACATGTGCATGTGGTTGGCATGACCATTGTTTTTGTAAATACATTTTCAATGTTCATCAACCACACCTACTAACCAGCACTTTAAGGTGTACCAGTACTGGCTTGCACTCTAGATACACTGCCAAATATTATATCATCATCATGTTAATAAGTACATTATAACAGAAATGGCTGCTGAAGTGCTCTTTCAACATTCTAATTAATGTTAATTAAATCTCTTATATTATAAGCAGTACAAGACATTAAAAAAAACTCACCATTATTGAAAAAGAGTGCGAGTAGATGAAGCTAGTCCAAAATATCAAATACAAATACTACTACAAAGAAACACAAAGCTTTTACGAAAATATGATTAACTGTGTGTGTGTGTGAGTATCTGAGAGAGAGAGAGAGAGAGAGAGAGAGGGAGAGATGGATGGAATATGGTGTCACATAAGTTGTCTGATACATTATCACAGCTGTGCTTCCATAATTATATTATACAATCAAAGCAATTAGACTGGTGCAAGACATGCCCACTACATGGGATTTACAAGCTAATTATATAGACTGGTGCAAGACTTGCCCACTACATGGGATTTACAAGCTAATTATATAGACTGGTGCAAGACTTGCCCACTACATGTACACATGCAAGATACCAAAATTAATCAAGTAATACCCTATAGCCCTAAAGTTTTGACAATATCCGACTATTTTGCACAATAAAATTTTCGCATTCCCCAAAAATGCTCACATGTGCATGTGGTTGGCATGACCATTGTTTTTGCAAATACATTTTCGCAGTCCATCAGTTTTCATGAAAAACACAAAATTTATTGCCCGTGGAAATTTAGCACTATACAGTAATCTTGCAGCTTGAATAAAATTATGCCCCACACAGTTTTGGCACAGTGTAGGTTAAGATAAAGATACCATTCTTGCTTTATTTCTTCCAATAATGTATACATACTACTAAAAAAACTCACCATTATTGAAAAAGAGTGCGAGTAGATGAAGCTAGTCCAAAATATCAAATACAAATACAAAGCTTTTACGAAAATATGATTAACCGTGTGTGTGTGTGTGTGAGAGAGAGAGAGAGATGCATTATTTGGTATCTTGTAATTGTCTAGCTAATAGTGATGGAATAAGGTGTCCCATAAGTTGTCTGATACATTATCACAGCTGTGCTTCCATAATTATACAATCAAAGCAATTAGACTGGTGCAAGACCTGCCCACTACATGGGATTTGGTGCTACAGGCTAATTATATAGACTGGTGCAAGACCTGCCCACTACATGAAATTTGGTGCTACAGGCTAATTATATAGACTGGTGCAAGACCTGCCCACTACATGTACACATGCAAGATACCAAAATTAATCAAGTAATACTAAAGTTTTGTCAATATCTGACTATTTTGCACGATAAAATTTTCGCATTCCCCAAAAATGCTCACATGTGCATGTGGTTGGGCATGACCATTGTTTTTGCAAATAAAATTTTCGCAGTCCATCAGTTTTCATGAAAAATACAAAATTTATTGCCCGTAGAAATTTAGCACTATACAGTAATCTTGCAGCTTGAATAAAATTATGCCACACAGTTTTGGCACAGTGTAGGTTAAGATAAAGATACCATTCTTGCTTTATTTCTTCCAATAATGTATACATGCTACTAACAAAACGTTGTTGCTGTAGTATTTTTCACCAACTCGAGATGGGAGATTATCTATCTAGTCATATTACATGCAGAGTCTCGGAGACAAGTTTACTAGACTGGTATATAATATAATTATATATAATTACAATATATAATTATTATATATATATAATTACAATTATTAATATACATAATTATAAAATGTAATTATACATAATCGTATCTTAAGTTAAAGTCCAAAATCCATCAAATTATGCATAATTATTATCAGGTTTCTTAGTAAAATCATGATTAGGCTTAATAATGGATTTCTGCTCTGAATAGCTAAATAACACTATGATGAGTGTTATTAAAACACTAAAAATCACATAAAGGTGCATCATAAAGCTCATCCCACATTGTGGTCAAGTAAAATCAAGTGCACCTCTAGACCTTACCTACTAACCAATTGTTTCAGCCCATTTAACCACCTAATTAGGAAGCACTATATGTATCATATGCACACTATTTAATGAAGGAATAAATATTATGAAGTGTCTAGAGTGCTGGTAGCAGTTAAACAAATATCATTACAAACCCAGGAAGTGAGCCTACAATGACCGTACAAGGGCTGGAAAATAAAAGGAGCTTTTTCACCAAAGGTGGTTAATACAAGGAGGAGGATTAGGATTAGGTGCATCAATTTTGTTCAGACTTTAATCCTAAGAGACCCTATGTTTCATCAACCACACCCACTTTTAAGGTGTACCAGTACTGGCTTGCACTCTAGACACACTGCCAAATATTATATCATCATCATGTTAATAAGTACATTATAACAGAAATGGCTGCTGAAGTGCTCCTTGAACATTCGAGTACAAAAAAAAAACTCACCATTATCAAATGACTAAAGATTTTACAAAACATTGAAGTTATTCATTAACATAATTATTATTAACTTAAAATTATCAGGCAATCTTGATTAATTGTTGTACAAAAAGTTTAACAATCCATGTAGCTAACACTCAATAAGTAGAGGCTTGTTACTCATCATCAATCTAGGGGACAAGATATAAGGTAATTATTAATAAACTATACTTGTACATTTAATGTTCTATTGAAAAATTAGGCCTGCCTTTCCAAATAACTACAAATGTGGCCTTATGTAAAGGTCATTCACGTTCACCTTGTCCTCAGAAAAATGTTCATAACTTCAGTTTGAAAGGACCAACAATCTTTTTACCTGCACCATTCCTGTTCTTTTTTGTGTATGTCACATTTCAATCCATTGCTTCGTTATTGAGTTACAGTATAATCATGTATTAATCTTATGACATTAAACTATACACTATATTACATATAAAGTCATCACATCATGATTTTGAGGACATCGTGAATGTGAACAGACTCTAGATTATACTTACACAGTGTTCGGGTACACTACTATCACAGGCAGTGAATACTGAAGCTGGAATCCTACAGAATGATATTAGAAACATCTACATCAGTGCTCATATGGCGCACCATTGGCTCAAAGGGCTTCTTATTTGGCACTGCATGGTTCTCACTTTGGGCCAGTGGCGCAGTTAGTTATGATTATATTCTCACTAACAGCATTAACTCTTTGTTAATTGGCTCAAGATGTATTCCCAATGGCACAAACACTAACCATTTTTGAGCCATTTTGGCCCATGCTTCAAAACTTATCAAAACCTCATCAAAAACTCTGATCTACATACACAGACACATAGGCACTAATGTTGTTTTAGTTTGACAACTTTTAGTTATAGTTATAGTTTCTCACAATTTTAGTTAAAGTTATTGCAGAGCACATTAGTGGGAGGCAACTAATCCAGGAGTGTCATGAAATCTTGACTTTAGTTTGTATATATATATATATTGTTGAGGAGAAGCCACTTTAGTCAGATTGAACCACATGTATTAATTAATTCTCTTGTGTATATTGTCTTATTGGTTCTTAATTTTGTACTCATGAAGATCACTACATTCTTGATCATGCTTTAGACCATGTGATACCATAGAATATTCTAGATTTGTCCTTCACTATTTAAGCCAGTTGTTTTGTAACTTATTTTATCCTCCTCCTTGCTCATTGTAGGACAGTTAAAAAACTTTAACATATATATATATACTTATATATATTTATATGTGGTTCTGTCACGCTGAGGAACCTACAGCATGCCTTCGATGCCTAGCTACACTGAGAAAAAGGAAGCAAAGAGCGGGAGCTACAGAAGAGGCCAAGACAGAGGAGAAATTAAGAGGTAGAGAACAGAAACAGCGAGATCTAGATGGAAGTGAATAAAAGGCAAGACTGATGAAGAAGAGTAAACAAATGAAGGAATATAGAGACAAGAAAACATCATTAAGAAGATCTAAGAGACTGGAATTCATGAGAAAAAACGTAAAGAAACGACTTCAACCACACCAAAGTGTCCAGTATTAACCAATTTTCATTTTAGTTAGTTATACGTAGGTATTACTGCAGACCTGTAATTTATTTATAGTTCAAAGTCATACTACCTATTTAAGTTAAAGCAGGAGCGCATGAATCCCAAGGAGCGTACAACAGCTATATGAAAGCTGTGTCAACCTTTGTCGAACAAAAGTACTTGAGATAATGATATTCATAATGTGTTTTAAGTGCTAGTGCAGTGCTAGTGGTAAACATACACACCTAGCGCCATATCCTGCACATGATACAAATGGCAACAAAAGTACTATATACTAGACGACTGTTGAAGAAGGAGGTGAAGTATCTTGTAAGTAGAGTGAGAGAAGTGGATGCTGTTCATTTCATGAGCAACTAACCTTCCTCGGAAGTTCTTGTGAATGAAGTCTATCCATCGTTGTTTTGACCTGTAGCTTTTTCTTTTTGGGCTGCCACTCATTTTATACACTCCCATATTCTTCGTTGCCTCTTGAGGTAGTGAAGCAAGCAATGTTGACTGGTTCTCTTCATTGGACGTAGGCTCACCTTTCTCTTTCCTAACTCATTAGTATACTAGTACTGCATGTGCATTGGGCATAGTTTGTCAGTAGATTTTTGTGTATTGTCAGCCACTTAGCGCCTCCGCCTTGTTTGCTTAGTGTTTGCCCATATATGGGCATTTTGTGCAATTCTTTCAATAAAGGTTGACACAGCGTTTTATATAGCAGTTGTATGCTCCTTCCCCGCCTTCGGCAAGGTTCATGTGCTCCTGGTTATATATAGTTATAGTTAAATATAACAATACTGAATTAGACAGACACATACAGACACATACAGACACACACGGTCTGGTACACAGACACACACAAACACACACAGACACACACGGTCTGGCACACACACACACACACACACACACATGCAATTGTTCTAAACATGTATTACATATACACATACAGATTATCATCATTCTCCAAATCGTTGACATATGAATAGCAACAACCACAAGTAGTAGTAACCTTTTCAACTGCCTATCATAAAGAAATTTAAAAGTTAAATTATTAAATATGTGACCTAATTTTCAAAAAAGGGACACTTTACTGCAAAACAAACGAATATACTGATTATTACATTCATTACATTTAGTGGAAGGTCTTGATTAGATACACTTCACTTGTGGATTATCTAATCCTTTATTGAGCCCCACTCTCATGACATATCAAAATGCTTAATGCACCTATTAATGCATCTCATGAAATTCTGACCAATGAGATTGCAGGAAAGGCATCACCTACCAGCACATATCACGTAATGCACATGTGTATTAACTCAATATGCAATAAAACATTTGTATAGCAACTCTTACTAATACTTAATACTAATATATATATATTTAATATATACTAGTGTTGTTTTAGTTAACAATAACTAAAACTGAAACCACTTTTATTAAGGCATTTTGACTTTTAGTTAACTAAACTACAACTAAAATACAAGTCTACTGTAACTTAAAATTGCCCAATAATGGGTACTTTTAGTTATTAAAACGAGCCTAATACTAGTTAATTAAACAACAACTAAACTGAAAAGTTTGAGAAACCAGTCATACTATAACTATAACTAAAAGTGGTCATTATTGTCAAACTAAAACAACACTACATATTAAACATTTTATATATACTTACTTGGCCACATTCCTCAGTACACTCTCTATTATTATTTTTGAGACAAGTCTACAATGAAGTAAATAATGCTAAAGTACCACTCATCATGCATGCCTACCTCGTAATCTGAATCATAAAATGTATTTGGATTAGCCCAGTCATATAGACAGTAATTCCCCTTTGGATCTTGGTAACATGATGCTTCCAAAATTTCTAAATCTTCTTGACTAGGCTAGTGGACAGAGAAATGGTTCAAACTATGATTTATATAAACAACATAATAGATAATTATAAAGAATAATAAAAACATTTCAAAAAATGAAAGAATATATCAAAACCAAAAAGCACATGAACAAGACTAGGATGGTACCTTAGTAACAACTAACCACTTCCATATAACAAGCCTACATAAGTATAGCTACTGTGCTTTTCAGGTTGCTGATATTAATCTTGTCCCGATCCCTGGACTAGAATGACCAATGAAATCTACTAATTCACGTGAAACTAAAATTTGATTGGTCGATTCCTTTGGTTGTAGTTCAAACAACCTGAAAAGTTTGGTAGAGTATAAAAGAATGCACAAAGAAAACATGTGTTATATAGTGTTGTTATATGAAGGTGGTTAGTTTAATTTTGTCACTAAGGTACAATCCCAATCTTCTTCCTGTGGGTTTTCAGTTTATATTAATGAATGCTTTATTTGTAGCTCTCATTTAGTATACCATAGTCCTCTATTATCTATGATTATACCTACATAATTATATCTAGGGCTGGGACGATTAATCAATCAATATTGAAAATTCTTCTGATTATCAATTATAAGTCTGTGATATTGATTATGGTAATTATTCCAGAAGACATACTTTTCATGCATGTAACGGCAAGTAATGTACAATACGAAAGTGACAGGAAGTCTTTTTGATCATCAAATGGGAGGAGTTTCCTGTATTAATTTACTTAATTGGCCTAATTATTTCCACTGATTTTAATCGATTATCAATCAACTTGAAGTTAGTGATAATCGATTTCAGAATCTCAGCCGATTCCCAGCCCTAAATTTATATCTAACTACCAATGTATATTTCACACTGAGCTTTTGCAATGATGTGTTTGTGCGTCAGTCTGTCTCTGTGAAGCTCTCACAAGAACTTCAGTATGTATAAGAAGTTTGAATTCTGTCACTATACACTTACTCCTACACCAGTATCCTTTATTTTATACCCACGTCTCAGCTTGCTATATCGAAATTCGAAATTATCCTCCCATAAAGCTAGTTATAATCATGTATTTTGAGGCAATCAATCAGCTGAATAAATTATGATAAGTTGTAGTGTTGTTTTAGTTAACTATAACTATAACTAAAACCCCAGGCATTTTGACTTTTAGTTACTAAACTATAACTAAGTTTTTGGTCTATTGTAATAACTATAACTAACTAAAATGAAAATTGGCCAATAATGGACACTTTTAGTTAGTTAACTAAAACTAAAACCCTTTTAGTAAGCCTATAATGTTAATTAAATTTGAGAAACGAGGCATACTATAACTATAACTACTATAACTAAAAGTAGTCATTATTGTCAAACTAAAACAACACTAATTAAGTTGCACGTCAGGTGATAATCACTAATTGAATGTATCACATGTTAGTTAGTTAAATGTGAAAGAATAATTGAAAAAAGAAATAGATGGACAGAACAGGTTGATGATATAATAAAGAACAAAAGATTGGATAGGATATGAATAAATAGAACAGCTGGATAGATATGAGATGTTGGTTGAATGGATGATACATGAATAGTATAATGTCTTACTGGAGTGACTTCATCATCAATGAATTCTTGATCACAATCTTCTTGTAGTGTTTCATATGTTCTAACTAAGAAACGTCCACAATCTTGGGAACAAAAGTTATTAATATCACTATCAGAAATATTACCATCTTCAAACTTCTCTGCTGCATCCTGTAATTTAACAAATAACAATAAATTATTGGTGTGGCTAAAAATTAAAATATTACTACACACAATCAGTATATGTGGCCAGAATAAAAACTTAAATACTTACTACGCAATTAGCAAGTTTTTCCATATCTAGATTCATTAAATCCGCATCACAAGGAAGACTCTTTTTTTTTAATCTGTGATGATATTCATCTCTAAACCTCCTTAGTAATTTCACAAAGCAACTAGAGAGAGAGAGAGAGAGAGAGAGAGAGAGAGAGAGAGAGAGATGAATGTGATGTATTGCAGTTGTTTAAATATAGTCTGTTCACTTTCAAGATGACCTTAAAATTATGATGTGATGACTTGAATGTAGTATAGTTAATATCACTAATGTCATACTACATGACACATCCACCAAAATACTCTCTCATTCCCAGACTTGGAACAAATTTGGAATGCACACACCATACACACCAATCAAATTCAATGGATGATCACAGACTACATACCAAGTTACCAACATAAAATTATTTGGGCAATTGTCAAAATCTCTATGATCAAAAGATATTATGAATCTCAGTATAGATATGTGAACAATTACTGGATATTCTTACTTTTCAGTGGTACAAGGCTGAATATTGAATTTCTTTTCTGTGAAATCTCCAAACTCTAGTAACACTATTATGAGTGTTACTAGAACACCAAAAAATGATGAACTAAACTTCATAGGCACACAAAGCTGCACACCATGAAGCACTATACATACACACACCTCGTGATCAGAAGACCACCTGCATGTGGACTTAGCTAGGACTTCCCATCACATCTATGTGTACATTAAAAAACCACGATGTTATGTATGTATTATGACTACATACATACATGAGAATGTATGTACACTGATATATACACACTTCCTATCACATGTATGTGTACATTACGACCCATAGATTTAGTACTGTAATGTATGTATTATGACTGTACATCATACATTCATATGAGAATGTACGTACACTGATATATATACTAGCGTTGTTTTAGTTTGACAATAATGGCCACTTTTAGTTATAGTTCCTCAAGCCTCTAGTTTATATGATTATTACTGTAGACGTTAGTTTCATTAATTAAAAGATAAAACATCTTATATATAAAAGGGTTTTAGTTATAGTTACTAAAACAACACTAATATACACACAATATCTATACTGTTAGTATATATATATATATATATACAGTTAGCTGAATCAGCAGTGTTATATATAGTATAAATACAAGTTTGGAGTTTAAGAGTAGTATTATTACAAAGCCCCTATCGATTACTGCCTTTCAAATCCATTAATCTTCAAAATTATAATTATTTTAATAAATAAAGACAGGTCCACTCTTATCTCAAACAATTGAGGCATATCCAGTAATGCCGTGGATAAGGTAAGATACTAGAACCATACATAGTATCCATGTATGTACAGCAGTGATAAACCACTCTCACCTCCCCATCATGAAACGATTGAGAAAATATCCAGTAGTGCGGTGGATAAGGCAAGATACTAGAACTGTACGTAGTATCCGTATATGTACAGCATTGATAAACATGAGTACATGGGTATACATGAACACTGTATCCATATATATTAAGTCATTCTACATGTATTTTATGGAACATTGAATAATGAAGGATGGCAAAGTTGTGCCAGCACTGGACATGATTTACAACAAGGGGTGCAGTATCTACCATTGAAATATTTAATATTATTAATACTGTATCAGTTATTTTTAAAATCATCAAAAAATTAGGGGAAACACGACATTTTTAAAAGAGGTACACACATTATTGATTGAAATATACACCAATCAACTACATTACGTATAAAATGAAAGCAACATTATAGTTCAGCAATGTACATATAGCACTCATCATGTCTGAGGTTCCTCAGTTAAGTCTAAAGAATAAAAAAAACAGATCAGTATATTTGAATAAAGTAATATAATAAATTATATTAAACACAGTTTTACATCAATGACAATAAAATGCAATGTTCTAGTGATGAGAGAATTAGTATTGAAATCTTGTTTAGTACTTACACAGTGTTTTGGTGTACTACGTTTACAGGCAGTGAATATTTCATTTGAAAGCCTATAGAAGAAGCAACGAAAAATAAAAATATATATCTAGTCTCCACACAGACAGACACCAATATGAAGTTACATACAACACACACATACATGTTATTGTATACACACAGACATGCATTGGCATACAGACAAACACGTACATGTACACACACACAACACACAGACACACACCAGGGTTGTCCCCAGAAATAAAAAGCAGAGCAATAATGTTAGCCACACACAAGCTGGCTGACCACACCCAAAGTCACACCTATTCATTAGACCACAACATACGTATAATATTTCCAGCTTGAATGAATGGACTCACAGTACGGAACCTAGTCTCGCATAGACAGACCCACCCTCTGCTACGCGACAGGAGGGTCTGGTCTACTGACATTACACTGTTCATTCCAAGCTAACAAATATTTGGTAGTTCAAAGGTCACCTAACACACGAGTCATGTGTGACATTTATATTATGGCAATGTACTATCATGTTGGAATCTTGTTTCTTGCAGAGAGCGGTGTGTAGTATGGGACAGTAAAAGTGAAGAGGAAGTCCCAGACTGCACACTGCTCTCACACAAGAAACAAGATTCCAACATGATAGTACGTTAGCGTAATATAAATGTCTCACATGTTAGGTGACCTTTGAACTACCAAATATTTTGTACCTTGGAAGGAACGGTGTAATGTCAGTAGACCAGACCTTCCTGTCACATAGAAGATGGTGGGTCTGGCTACACGAGACTATACAGAACCCTTGCCACAAGTGTGATTGGGAAACAAGAGCAATTACTGACAAGAAAATAATTGCAGATAATAGACATCTACTTGACTAAAATGTAGTTATTACATAATTATATATGTGTTATACGCAAGTTACATTCGAGTCCCCTAGGAGGAGAAGTGCAGTGTCGAAAACAGCTTTGTGGCTTCAATCACATGCATGATATTGTAGGTGGAGCTAGAAAGTGAACGTAGGTCGTCTGGCAGAAAGTTTAGAGTTAGCTTGATGTTTTAGCAGCCACTACTTCAATTGTATTTGATTTCAAGCTGTGATTCGACAGCAATAGCCTTCAAACAAGATGAGTTGTATTTCTATGTACTCTTTTGCTACATTACATCTTCTGAAAGTGGTGAAATGGCAATCGTAAGTTGTAAGATCCATTTTTGTATAGAAAAAAAACAAAAAAATAGAGGAATAAAAATCCTTCCTTCATCCCAATGGAGAAAATAGTAGTATATAGTACACTAGGAATGCCACACACAGAGGCATACATTGACACTTAGACAAACACACACAACTGTACACATTACATACACATAGACATATAAACATATACAGACTACAGCTGGGAATTTGCTGAGATTCTGAAATCGATTATCACTAACTTCAAATCAATTGATAATCAATTAAAATCAGTGGAAGTAATTAGGCCAATTAAGTCAATTAATGCAGGAAACTCCTCCCATTTGATAAACAAAAAGGCTTCCTGTCACTTACATATTGTACATTATTTGCTGTCTCATGCTTGAAAAGTATGTCATTTGGAACAATTGGCATAATCAATAGCACAGACTTATAATCGATAATCAGAAGAATTGTCAATATCGATTGATTAGTCAATTAATCGATTAATTATCCCAGCCCTAATACAGACACACAGATTTAAATAATGTTTCATTATCATTATTATACACATACACAGAGTCGTCGTCATCTAAATCAATGAAATATGAGTAGCAACAACCATCAGTTTTGATAATATTGCTGACTGACTGTTAGAGAGAGAAAAAATATATCACATTATTAATTAAATTAGGTGACTTCACATGTACACTTTACCATCAAAGATGAGAATAACACTTCTCTTTATGAAGTGTTTCCCCATGATAAATATTACATATAAATGTAAAGGGATTCACACATTACTATGACTACAGTATACAGTAGTACTATAGTATTACGAGGAGCCCATAATGACGAAAGCGTAAGAGTATGCTTTCTGGTCAACGTCATTATGGGCTCCTGGTATTACTTAGAAGTACAGTTGACTATCACCTTATTGATAAAGTGTAGCTCTCATCATAGTATGTAAACTTAATAAGTCAGGTACTGTATCAGTCTGTATGTGTTGTATTATTGTAGTTATCATTCCACAGGGGAGGGTTCTGTAAATCAATGGGCGTGGTATACAGACCCAAGCTACTAGTCTACAGAGCAGCAAAAAAATATCATATGAGTTATAAAAAGAGGGGAAAATTGGTCAATGAATTTCAGACACATTAGAAACCATTTTGTTAACACCGAAAGAAGATGTAATCCTGGAAATACTGTTTATGGTACAGGACCATTACTATAGTTGCTATCACAATGTGGTTGAATCTATATTATACAGTATTAATATTCTTGTGTCCCATACGTGTTGTATATGTGATGTAAACAAGGAAGTTAGTTAGCATCACTACTCAGTACTGAATGCTGTGCTGTACAGAATCCTCATTACCATGGCATGGATTCTATGCAGCACAGAATTTATTAACAACTAATCAGTGTTCTTTCTGGCCAGGATGGTGGTTGGATTCTAAGTGCTGTTTACCCAGTATATACTGTCTCAATAGTTTATATATGTACTATCTGAGTGGTGGTTAATTTATCTGAGTGGTGGTTATTACCGACCAGCGCCAACCAGTGCAAGCAGAACATTGATTAATTAATGTACTTATCTTGAACTTTTATTTTGTATTATTCTCGCTATCAATTCAGTAGTTTTACACCTACATTCATTTTTCTAGTATACCCGGTAATTCTACATCTACATTACTACTTATTAGCACTGCTATAGTCATTTCTATTAGAAAATGAAACTCCCAAACTACTAGAAAAGATGGAAATAGCCCAACAAATATGATTCTGAGTGTTATATACTATAGTTAAATAGTACTATAATGTTTCAAAATTTTTTTTCTGTAAAGTATACTACTAGCTTATACCCATTCAGTGGTATGGAAACAGCCAGTCATGCAGGAAACTGTCCAATAAATCTATTCAATGTCCTGTATAAGAATCAGGACAAGAGTGGTGAAAATAGGTCAAAATGTCTGGTAGTCGGCTCAATGTTTCCACACCACTGCCTATTTATATCTACACCTTGGCTATACATGTATCTATACTACAACACTACATGAATTACTGAGGGAATATACTAATAACAAGTGATATGTATTAAAACTTACACGACTACATGCATCAGTACATGATTCATCATAATCACGATAACAATTCTAGAAACAAGAGAAAAGTGGAAAATTAACTCAAAGAAAGTTAATCCAAAATAAATACAATGTTAATGTTCATACAGAGAGGAGGAAACAAATGTTTTACAATATATTTGCTTTCCGTGGGGTTTAATGTATAATATATGTTTGTCACATATGCATTGTATATGTAGTTAAGGAAGTTGTGTCATGGGGGCTCAGTCAATTAATGGGCATGGTGCGTAATAGAACATCCGCTCAAGCAGCAGGAAGAAAGCTGCTTGACTACATGTAGCTTACATAGAAATTGGAACAAATGGCTGTTCTAGCTTCTGAAATATATTCTTAAAGTTCTACAATAACATTTACAAGCAAGTAGAATAGATAATCAAAATAATAATTCTAGTAGATTGTTGTGTTTCAGGCATGAGAAAGTCAGCCATACTGGATTACTGAATGCATTACACCCCACAGTGCTGAAAGCAATCACAGGGAACAAGGGATACCTTTTCTCCATATATCTTGTTATTGAGTGTTCAGTTTTAAATGTTTACTATTCATTTATTTTGTCCCGTATCCAGAATAACAATCGTTAGGCTTCTGACTTTTGAAGGCTTCCTGCACACATATCGTGTACAGGAAGCACATAAACTCATATGGTGCACACTATTGGTCTAAAAAGCTTCTTATTTGGCACTGCACAGTTCTCTCTTTGGGCCAGATCACGTAGACGGCGCAGTAAATTATGATTATATTGTCACTAACAGTATTAATTCTAATTGGTATTCCCAACAGTGTTAGCCCCAGGTTTACATTACTGGGTGTGCAGTGTTAATTGCTAATTTTTATGGCCCGTAGGGCCATCCCTATGATTGCTTTCCCACGGGTTCGAACTATATATATATATTTATATGTTTGTGTCACTTACGCGAGTATGCGTTGTATACGTAGTTAAGGAAGTAACATCATTCCCGGGGGCTCAGTCAATTAATGGGCGTGGCGCGTAAAAGAACGCGCGCTCAAGCTCTACAGATAAGCAGAAAGAAAGCAGTGTAGCTTACGTAGAAACGGGAACTAATAGCTAGCTATTCTACCTGAAATATATTCTTAAAGTTCTACAAGGTTCTTTAAAAGGTAAACAGAGTAGATAATCAAAATAATAACTATAATAGGCTGATGTATTTCAGGCATCATAAAGTTAGCCATGATTACTGAATGCTGGACACCACAAAGCAATCATAGGGATACTTTTTTCTCTATATATCTTGTTCATCATGAGGAATTCCTTTATAATACGAAGCATATACTGAACAACCATATTTACTCCAGCTATGGAAAATAGGATTTCCAGTGAACCCGAAAGTTCCAGGTTTGCTTCTCACCAACCTCTCTGTCACAATAATCATCTGAAATTTTGTACCAGACACTAAGGAGATCATCACAATGCTATAACACGTGTGAACTGTATTAATATCTAAATACAGGTAAGTACTAAGACATTTGTGGAATGCCTAGATGCCCTCTGGGACGAACAATGATTCTCAATGGCGCACAAACTAACCATTAAATTGTTGAGCCAATTTGACCAATGCTTTAAAACATATCAAACTATTTGACACTATATAGGCTGGTAAGCTGCAATAATTTAAAGACAAGCCTTTGAGTTAGTGGTATTTGATAACCTCTCTGTATTAACAGTAACATATTTAAATGCATGTAAAGTACTAGCCTCATAATCTGAATCATCAATCTCTTCAGGATGAACCCAGTCATGTAGACAGTACTTGGATCTAGGATCAGTGTAACAAGATGCTCCAAGGATATCTTTTTCCTGTTGAGTAGGCTGGAGAAATTAAAATATGGGTGAACATTTCCATTTTGATCAAACAATTACTTTTAATCACTCATCCTTCTGCCATTTTTTCAAAGGAAGTCAATTGAATTTGGTACCTAAGAAACTCTTCCAGGATACCAAAGTTTATTTACTTTCTGTACAAAATAGTGAAATGAGGAGCAATTGAAGGTAAGCATTTATTCAAAAAATTTTGGGGGAGGGGGGGAAAGTATTCCTTTTCGAAGATTAGGTCATACAATGTATATAGTCTAGTATATACATGTACATATAGCTGGATGGAGGGATAGATGGATGAATGGATGCATATATGACTGAATGAATTGGATAGATGGATGGATGGAGGGATAGATGGATGAATGGATGCATATATGACAGAATGACTGAATGGATTGGATAGATGGATTAGATAACGGATGCATACATGTATGATTGAATGGATGAATGGATTGGATAGATGGATGGATGGATTAGATAACGGATGCATATACATGTATGACTGAATGGATGAATGGATTGGATAGATGGATTAAATAGATGGTTGAATATAGATTGGATAGATGGATAAATGAATACATAGATGAATGAATACATGTAGTTGCATGGATAAACATATGGACAGACAGAAATGTTATTTAATTTATAGGAATCTCTTACTGGATCGATTTGGCCTTCACAATCCTTAGCTAGTTTTGTGAAAATATTCACCAAAAAACTTCCACAATCTTCATTACAATAGCTATTAATATCACTATCGGAAATAGAATCATCATCTTCGGCTTCCTCAAATACAGACTGTAATAAAACAAAATAACACATCACATTAATGAATTTGAGTGTGTATGTAAAATGTACAAGATAAGTAGAGACTATAATTCTGCTTGAATGAGGAACATATACACCTAGCAACATTTTCACAACTATTATAAATACAGCATTATTTCATGATTCCATACGTGAAAGAAGTAACTCTTTTGAGAAAATGTATCTCTATGATTGCTTTGTGATGGCTATGCCATTATTGGCAATACTTTATAAATACAACATTATTTCATGATTCCTTGAAGAAATCATGTACTTAAGAAGGTCTTTTGAGAAAATGTATCTCTATGATTGCTTTGTGATGGCTATGCCATTATTGGCAATACTTTATAAATACAACATTATTTCATGATTCCTTGAAGTAATCATGTACTTAAGAAGGTCTTTTGAGAAAACGTATCTCTATGATTGCTTTGTGATGGGTATCACTCATTGGTCATTATTTCTAAATAATGGCCAATAATGACCAATACCAATTTCTGATCTGATTATCCACACATCACTAAATAATACGAAAAAGCAAATTAATTTTACTGTGCTAATTTCAATAAACTACATTATATTCTAAAAAGTGTACTATTAATGTCATTTCTTGTGATTATAATAATTGCTTTCGTGATACTCATAATTATTGAGAAAATGCTCATTTTCATTGAAAGTATCAGAAACCAGAAGGTAGATATAATATCAGATCGGTATCAGTTATCAGTACATAAAGTAAATACTGGTTTATCAGTAAATTATTATATCGGTGCTGAATCATTATTAACATACTATAACAATAAACATACCGAGCAACGTTCCAATTTATCTGTATCTAGAGCCAAATAATCAGCTATGCAAGCAGCACTTTGTCGTTTTTCCCTTCGATGAGATTCATAAGCATGCCTCTTCAGCAATTTTACCAAGCGTCTAAATAGAGAGAAAGAGAAAGAGAAAGAGAGAGAGTGTGTGTTAAGTGAATATTGTCCATAAGTACAGTACCTGATTTTATTAAGTTTACATACAATGATGGGAGCTACACTTTAATAAGGTGATATCAACTGTACTTTTAAGTAGTACTATAGTTTGTACAGTAATCATAGTAATGTATGAATTCCCTTAACATTTGTATGTGATAGCATGTACTAAGGTGTAATACTGAGTCGTACATTTAAAGTGCAGTGTACTTCACTCACAATGTACGCTATAGTCAATGGAAATTAATTTGCTTTTTATCTATCTTGCATTCATATACATAAATATTGTTGTGTTGCTTGGATTTGAAATTATTGACATAAGTACAGTGCTGTTTATCATCCAGTATATACTTAATTCTGTCTCAGTAGCCTATATATACATGTATGAGAAGTGGTTAATTTATTTAAGAGGTGGTTAATTCATTTGAGAGGTGATTATTTCTGACCAGTGTGGGCAGAACACTGTAAAGAGTAATGTCCTGTTGCAGAACACAACTTGTTGTTACTATGGAATGCATGCCAAATAAGATCACAACACTATCTGTTCACATACCTTTAGTCTTATAATGAAGTTTAAGTGGGTTGTACATGTGCTATAATAATACATGTACAGTACCTGACATTATTAAGTTTACATACTATCACTGTACTTCTATTGACTACAGTGTACATTGTGAGTGAAGTACACTGTACTTTGAATGTACTAGTACAGTACTACACAGTATTACATCTTAGTACTATTCTATCACATATAAAGATTATGTAAAGGGAAATCACACATTACTATGATTACAGTACTACTACTTAAAAGTACAGTTAACTATCACCTTATTAAAGTGTAGCTCCCATCATAGTATGTAAACTTAATAAAGTCAGTTACTGTAGTTTTACTTCCCATACATGTATGAACTATGAAGTGATAGTTAGGAAGTATATATTTGTTCTCACTCAAGCATCACATTATTGTAGTTTCTTATGGTGATATAGCTACACTACTGTCTTTATAATTATGATGTAATGCTGAATTTTGCCATTTTGAAAGTGTCATGAAACCTTTTTGATCATCAAATGGGAGGTGATTCCTGTATTAATTGACCTAATTAATTCCGCTGATTTTAATCGATTATCAATTGATTTCAGAATCTCAGCCGATTCCCAGCCCTACTCTGTAGTCCTGATTCTGGACACACTGGAGAAGTGTTTAGCATTGACACACTAACACACAGACACAATCATTACAATTTAAACATTCTTAAATGTCACATGACTTCTACACTTACCACTAACTAATAATGTGAATATAACCACCAATATATTTCCCATCACGTGACCTCGGATTCATAGACCAAGTTAACACTACTCAACAGAAATTTTACATGTACAGACCAGACTTGTGGGCATTAATTAGAACTTACACACTCATAAGAAGGGTGCTTCTTCATGTAGAGGTCATTGCATTACAGGTTGTATACTGTTTACATACTATAAATAGTGGGTGGGTTGTGGTTTTGTTACTAGTATATAGTGAGTGGTACATGAATAAACTGCCCTTATAAATTTTGCTTACCTTCCAGTGTTGAAAGGATGATTACGTTTCGTAAGAAATTTCCCCTCTGAATTTCCAAAATTAAGTACCACTATGATTAGTGCTACTAGAACACCAAAAGTCAAAAAAGAACGCATCATGTAAGTCTAGTCACAAAGGAAAAACACCCCAATAATAATACCGTATTTTAATTGCGCTTACTTTTTCGAGCCACACCCAACATACTTTCTCACGTGCACGATCACATGCATCATAACGGAATGACTTTTTACCTGCACCACTTTCATATTATAATTATCCTTCCCATTCTTTTTTGTGTATGTCAAATTTCATAACATAGCTTCATTATTGATAATCATGTATTGATTTAAACTCATATAAAGTCATCACATCCAAATTTTTATGTTATTGTGAATGTGAACAGTCTTCCACGACCATCTTTTTTTTTATGGCCCGTAGGGCCTTCCTATGATTGCTTTCCCACGGGTTCGATGTATGTTTATATATATATATATATATATAATTATGTTTGTCTGGGAATTGGGATGTGGATATCAGTATACTTACACATTGTTGGTTTAGATTACTATAGCCACACTGTTCAATGACATCTGAATCACTTGTGGATATTATTATGTTTTTTTTTTATGCATAATAATAATAAATCAAGTTGATCAAACTATGATGTATGGTACAGGGGAGACTTTATTGATCCAAGTGTCCTTGAGGATTGTGGCTATACGGATCTTGAGCAGAGATGGCATGTATTTATACAATCAGGCTTGTTGTGTAATTCTAAATAATTAGTAATAGTTAGCTACTTTCAACTAATACTAATAATTGCAAATTTGCCACACACATCAAAGATATTTTGTCAAAAGACGGGCATTTTCTGGAGATAATATTGCCTTCATGGCTAAAAAGTCTTTCTATCCGGCAGTGCTGATGTAACTGGAATGGCAAAAAAAATTCAAATTCCAACATCTGCAAAAAAACAGATGTTACTAGCTCATTGCAGAGTAACATTACCTAGCTAGACAAGAAAACAGCATTGATTTATATAGTCTCAGGAGGAATTGAATTTCATGTAACCAAATAAGGGTTAAAATAACCCATTCATTTTTACAGTGTATAGATATATTCTTCTAGCTAATTAGAATCACTATAATATCACATGCAATCTGGATAAACTGAATTCACAATCAGCATGAGACAGCACTTGTATTAACAATCGCATGGATGGTCCCAAATCAGATTCATACTGAAATAATTCGTTTGTGTATTATTTAATTGTATTTGCAAATAAATGCTTCAGCAAACTTTTTAGTACATAGTTATATATTTATATAAAATAAGGTATTATCATTTATTGTACTCAGCAAGTAAAATCAGAACAGAAACTTTAAAACTTATATATAGAGCATAAAAAAAGTTAGTGTAAATAGGTATAATAGTTATAAATATATAATATTATAATTATATCAAAATAAAAAGGAAGTGGGCAAATTAGGTCTACAGGGAAAAACAGAAGATATAACTATCGCAACATTATAAAAATTTCATTCTCAACTTACACATCTCTGCTCAAGATCCTTATAGCCACAATCCTCAAGGACACTTGGATCAATAAAGTCTCCCCTGTACCATACATTTGATCGATTTATTATTATTATGCATAAAAAAAACATAATAAATTAATAATACATAATTATATAGTCTAGTGCCATTTTAGTTAGCTATATCACTGCAAAAAATAAATCGTTAAAATAACCATTTTATTGGTTAGTACAGTTTGCAAGGAATAGCATGAGTTTCATTTCAGATAGTCAATTGTAATATATAATGTGCACCAAGTATCGGAAGGTATAAATTAAATTAAGTGTTTGCAGGTTTACAAACCTTTTTGATGGTCATATACAATTACATGTACTTTAGTATAAATTATACTAAATATGAGTAGACAGCACCCTTAAATTATAGTGATTCAACTATAATTGAATATAATTAGTACAAAGTATCTGTGGCATTAGGTGTATGTATGTAGACAGCATCCTTAAATTATAGTTATTCAACTATAGTTGAATATAATTAGTACAAAGTATCTGTGGCATTAGGTGTATGTATGTAGACAGCACCCTTAAATTATAGTTATTCAACTATAGTTGAATATAATTAGTACAAAGTATCTGTGGCATTAGGTGTATGTATTATAAACAACTAACTAATTGCCTTGCAACTGTACTAACCACTAAATTTAACTGGTTTTTTTTTTGCAGTGTAACATTGCATTGTGAGTTTTAGTTAACTAAACTATAACTAAATTAAAGGTCTGCAGCAATATCTATAACTAACTGAAATAAAAATTGTCCAATAATGGACACTTTCAGTTAGTTAACTAAAACTAAAACACTTTTAGTAAGCCACATTATTTTAGTTAATTAAACTATAACTATACTATAACTATAACTAAAAGCGGTCATTATTGTCATAGTAAAACAATTATGATATATACACACATCAATTATTGTGCCTTTGACACGCAGAAGCATAATTATAACTGAGGGCACAGTGTGTTATATATATATATTGTAATGTATAATAATAATTGTATACTTATGAACATACTCTTCTGAAGATATCGTTTCTTTAAACGATGCATAGCAACATCCATCAGTTTCTGACAGGTACTTAAGAATCTATTACATTATGAAGAATAAATTAATGTAGCATTATATTAGTCATATATTGGTACATACGTACATTTGTACAGGCGTCTCCATCACACATTCCAGTATGAGCACATTCCTACAAAAGTTGCAAATGATGACATTATCAGTATATCTATAGCAACTTACCTGATAATCATCAGCATAACTTTGACTTCTATCATCTAGGTCACGTGTGGTTGTCACCCAATTTTTAAAACAATAGTCACCGTTATGTTTTTTGCAACTGTCAGTGGCCATGTTAATCAGAGGATCCAAATTTCCCTATTATATCAGTTAATAATAACAATTACATGCATGCTAACCAAGAGATCACTTACTCCAGCATCATTACAATTCTCTGAGATACAGGTAAATGCATCCTTAAGCAATGAATCACAAGACAAGGTTTCACAGTAATTCTTATAATCACTATCAGTTATTCGGCTCACATCATCAGTAAGTAACTCACCAAAAATATTATTACAATTTTGAAAATTATCATCTACAAAGTAATCTCCACAAGCAGTTATGCAATCATCCTGACGTTTTCCTCTCAGTTTTGTTCCAAGCCTATCACGTCGTGATGAAGCATGATGCACAAATCTTTTCAAGTGTTTTGTTGCAGTTACTACAGACCTCAGACTCCTAGCCTCACAATCAAGTGGTTGTGTAAGTGCTATAGCTACCACAACAACTGCAATTGCAAATAGTCCATGCATTTTGAACGAAAGTGAAGTGTATATCAGAAACTGGAGAAAACGATTGTAGTTAGTATTATAGCTAATATATTCAAAATGTATAGCTACCAGACATGAAATGACTATATATTGTATATATAAATTATGTGTATATTATATAAATGACAATCTCTTACCTCTTAAAGCTCGAAAAGAAAACAAGACTTGGGTGGAGTTCTAGATTTTTTTCCAAAGGATCACATGACATGCAATGTAATCAGTTGGAGGGATCAAATTCATAGTTTGGGTATTGATAATTGAATTGACTGTCAGTTGCATGCATTTTTAACATCCTTATCCTGAATGAACCAAATTTGTATATATACTTCGTTATTATTAGACAAAAATGACTTTTAAGTCAGTATAAAAAGTATCTTTGCATGTATCATCAACTGAAACAAAACCAGTATTGCAAAGTTTATTTAAATAAGTTTCAAATAGTAAGTAATTATTAATAAAATCAGCAGCAAGGTTAATATAGTGTATCAATATAATATTATAAGTATAATGCAGCGATGACATCAGTCAGCTTTTGTTCAGAGAATGTCCATCATTTACCCTAAGGAAAAAGTAATTATAGCATCATACATTGAAATTTGTGCTGTTAAATAAACTCCATTGCTTCTTCCATCCACAAAATTGAAATCGCCTTGAAATTTTAATATTTCACTAATACAGTTCACGAAAATTAAATTTATATAACATAAATTTTCCCAATCTACAATATTTGTGTAATATGTGTATACAAATGATTGAGTGTATGCTTATCTAACTTTTAACTTACACATCTTCTAGGAGAATCCATATTGCATTCTTCAAATACAACTTTTCCCAACAGAAAACTATTTTTGGATAGATGCAGTGATTAGATATATAGTCATTTAGATTTTATAATGGTAATTTTACTTTTGTAATTCCTCATCATCAATTTCAAGCAGGTCGGCATAACAGCATCCAGCATTATTGTTTATATATGTTAGGGCCTGGGTACATAATTATAATTGAAACAATAGGAACAAAAAATTATTACTCAACTTACAGACTTGCATGCTTGTGGACATGTCTCAGTTCTATTCGCACACATCTAGATTAAGAATTATACAAAAACAGTAAAATCAACTGAACCTTTGCCTTATTGTCTCAAATGCAAGAATCTTATACCTCAAAATTTTCGTGAAAGTGTGGATCAATATCCATTGAGGCATTTCCAAGTCTTTGCCACTCTTTAATGCAAACATCATGAGTTTCATCATCAACATCACAAGAATAAGATAGAATTCCAATCAGAGCACCCATCTGTTGTGAAAAGTAATATATAATTATATAATTATGTATGTACATATGTATATGCATGCATGCAGCCCACTCACACATGTATGCAGTATATGCAGTATGTATGTATGTATGTATGTATGTATGTATGTATGTAAGTATGTATGTATGTATGTACGTATATATGTATGAATGTTATACCAATACACACATCGTAATCACACTCTTCATCGAGAACTTTAAGAATTGGGGGAAGCCATTTAGAACAGTTGTATCTTCCACAGTACTTCTTAATGTAGTCATCATCTAAGCCATCAAAGAAATCATGTTCATCTTCGAAGACATACTGACACTCTTCACTGTATGCATGGCTTTCAAATCTCTCTATTGCCCTTTGACAATCAGTACTAGGTCCTTGTCGCTTTGCTCTTGACACAGTCTGGAGTCGATGCGTAAACCAGGCAACTTTCGATTCTGCTTCCTTAACATGAGAAAAGAAGTTCGGTTCAACCACTCCAATCACGAAGACAGCAAGGACACAGAACGTGAATACAGTATGCATTTTCGAGTTTCTCCAAAATAAGGCGTGGCTCTATCTACACCTTAATTTAGAGAGCCCCACCCTAATTGCATTGTAGTAGAAAAGCATTATAAAAGAAGCAATTTTACACGTTTAGATTATATACATAAGAAAAGTAGCATTAACATCAAACTGTTTATAGATCTTCATTAAGTCTGCAATAAAGAATTATGTAGATAACAACATGATACGTTTATGTGTGCGTGTGTTTGTGTTTGTGTTTGTGACTCTGTTAGTTCGTGTATGTGTGATATGTTTTGTGGGTGTGAGTATAAATGTGTGTGTACATTTGTGTTAAATGTGTACTTACACATGTTCGCGGAATAGACATGTCACAGTCCTTAAACACATCAGTTCCAATCATGTATCTATTACAGACAGATCATAATTATACACAAATATACACATCATCATTATATTAATCTTACTCTGCTGTATTCTGATCTTCAAGTAAATCAGCATAACAGCATCCCAGCTCATTGTTGAAGTACGTTAGTGTCTGAATACATGAGTTAATAAATAGAATTGCTATATATAGCAAATTGAACTTACGCTTTTGCATTCATCTGGGCAAGGATTAGCAGTAACATTTCGGTTCAGACATCTCTATAAAGTTCAAATTGAAAGTGAATAATCTTAGAATTGTACATGTAATCATTGCAGTATTGAATACTTCCAATGATTATAAGGTATTATATAACACGAATGACAACAAAGTCCTCAAATATGTTTCTACAGTTAATTACACTTGCTATCCATTCTTTCAAAGCAAATAACACTCACACATGAACTTACACTATAATTTTGTGAAAGTGTGTTATTAACACCATTAAAGATGTCTCCAACTTTTTGCCAATCAGAAAGGCAATAATCGTGTCCATTTTTATCACAAGAGAGTTTTAGCAGTGTAACCACTGCACCCATCTATTAATGATAACATAAATTGATAATATCCTAGGCTGAAAGACATAATAGTATTATGTATGTTTGTACATGCATACTTTATGTACATGTATAATGTACAGTGGCTTAGATATAGGGGGGGGGGGCAGGGGGGCTTGAGCCCCCCCCCCCCCCCCCCCCCCTCAAATTTGAATGATGCAGTATTGTTATTGATTTATGCACGTGTAACATATTTAATTATTGTAATTGTTAATATCATGTCAAGTTTGAACCCCCTAATTTTTTTATGGTGTCTAAGCCACTGAACTACACTCATTCAAACAGACAGGTATGCTCACATCAAAACCACAATCTTCATCGGCAGCTGTTAAAAGTGGTGGAAGCCAACCAGAACAGTTATATCTGCCACAGAAGTTTTGAATGTAATCATCATCTAAACCATTGAAGAAACTGCTGCCATCAAAGAAGAGTTCTTGGCACTGTTCACTGTAACTGTGTTCATCGAGTTTCTGCAGATCTCTCATGCAATCATCACTAGGTGCCTGTCGCCTCTCTCTAACTGCTTTGTTGAGAGCTTGATGTTTATTTCTTAAATGGGCAGCATGTCGCTCTGCTCTTTTCACATGAGAAATGATATTTGGTTCAACAACAGCAATCACAAAGATCACAAGAATACCGAACTTGAATAAAGGATGCATGTTTGACAGAGAAAGCCAGAAGGGTGGGGCTCTAATAATATTCACAGTTATAATTACAATGTCACATGCAGACACATTAAAATAAAGTACTATTTGGCTGAGTAAGCTTTTTCTGTTAAGGGCAGTATTTGCTCTTCCTTTCATGACATATCTTCAGTGGCTAAAATCATTATGATATTGCTGCATGATTTTGATTATTTTACCAAGACTTCACAACTAAACATAACAATATACAAAGCCGTATTTGAAGATACATAACACAAAATTGGATTGCGGGATAATACTAAACAAAATGTTACAAAGAATGAATCCTCTTTTATAACAATTTTACAAAGAAAGATAAAATATGGATAAATATATAACTTCTGATACAAGTTAAATATGTATTGATATAATATAAAAAATCAGTATGCAATATGCAGCAGGGAAATTAGTATGGACAATGGTGTGTTCTAGATAACAATCATTGAAGGGGAAATTGGTATGGACAATGGTGTGTTCTAGATAACAATCATTGAAGGGGAAATTGGTATGGACAATGGTGTGTTCTAGTTAACAATCATTGAAGGGGAAATTGGTATGGACAATTATAACTTCAAATATGAATTAAATATGAAATAAACACAAGCAAATATCAAAAGAAAAATAATAACAAAGATACACAAAATGATTGGATTGTGTGATAATACGAACAAAATGTTATGTAGAGTGGCATTTCCTAAAATATCTTTACTGCTAGAAAATAGACTCCTGGTGTCTGGTTTGGAGGCATGTCTACGATCCTTTTTTATGTGGGATTTAATTACTAGCTCATCAACAGGGATTCCCTCTGTTTTAATAAACTGCTCTAGACCTGTTAGGAAAAATAAAATGGACGATGAATGGATAAATGATGGAAGCAAGGATGGATGTTTACATGATTGCTTGGTCCATAGTGAGTGGATATATGGATTAATGAGTGAGTGGATGGATGATTATATTATATGGACTTATGAATGAATGGATGAAGAAATGGAAGCAAGGATGGATATTTACATGCATGGTCCTAAGTGAGTGGATATATGGATTAATGGGTGAGTGGATAGATGATCATATTATATGGACTTATGAATAAATGTGGATGAATGAATGGATATATGGATTAATGAACGAGTGGACTTATGGATGAATCAATGAATGAAATGAATTGATGTATGTATGGATTAATGGGTGAGTGGATGGATGACCATATAATATGGACTTATGAATAAATGTGGATGAATGAAAGAATATATGGATTAACGAACGAGTGGACTTATGGATGAATCATTGATGGTGTACCTTCATTCTCTTTTGGAGGGAGGCCATTCGGAGCTTCTATGAACAAATAAGCTTTGTTATTATGTTTAAGATAAACAACAAATGTAATTAAACTTGTACGTTCCATTATCTGTTGATACAAGAAAATATAAACTTAATAATAATCTATAATTCAAACCAGAGGTTTTGAAGCATGGGCTCAACAATGGTTGGTGTGTGCCATTGGGAATACATTTTGAGCCAATTAACAAAGAGTTAATGCTGTTAGTGACAATACAATCACAATTAACTGTGCCATCTAGCCCAAAGAGAGAACTGTACTGTGCCAAATAAAAAGCTATTTGGGCCAATGGTGTGCCATATGAGCTTATCAAAAACACCAATTCAAATCCAAATTAATGAGTGTGGCATATACATGTACAGTACTTTATTTTGAGAGTAAAGGTCCGTTTTTGCAAATCAGGTCACATGTGTGAATAGCCTTTCCTGTTCATGTCAAATGTCAATCCATTGCTCTATTAGTCATGCTACAATTATGTTACACTATACACCAATAAAACGTCATCATACTGTAACAGTAATTATTTTTCAATATAGTATAGCATTACTGTCTAACTACTGTGATGTTAATTGATAAGTATATCAATTACTATCAAACCGGCTGTTGAACAACTGAAGTTCAAATATGAAACTACTGAGTAATTACTGTACTGCATGGTGACCTATACTGTATGTGATTGTGAATTAGAAATTCAGTAATCAAAATTTAATACTTATTTAAAATGCTCACTATTAGAACACAACTAAATTATGTATTTAGAGTGGAGAGTAATAGTAGTTCTTCATAAATAGCTTACCTTCTGTTCAACTACAGTAGACCAGTAGCTATTCCCAGTAACTGGATCAATCACTCTCCACTTCACACGACCAACTAACCAAATACGTCCTGATGAGTCCATAAAACCTGCATCCTCAATTCTAAGCCATACTGTTCCATCATTATCATATATTAACCTTTTCTGTTCAACCTAGAAAACAGGATATATGGAGAAAAAATATTCCTGATTACCTTGTAACTTATAGTTGCAAAAATCTTAAATTTTGAGGCAATTGTGATTATAAACAGATTACATGAACCACTCAGCACTGAGTAAGTAAGTACTGATACTGCATGTACCTCATGTGTGTTAACATGCCACCCTGATATGATCAATTCCCCAATATCACCACGAGGTAACTCCAGTGTATGAATGTCCAAAGGTTGTTTGGGAGATTCTATGGATAATTGAAAAAAAGCATTGACACAAAACAACATATGAAATAAGTATACATATATATAGAGAGAGAGAGGGAGAGAGGGAGAGAGAGAGAGACAAAAAACTAGTACAGTAATAGATTGTATCTGAAAAAAATCGCTCATGAATAATAATTTAAAATCTAAATACCACAGTGAACAAGCTAAACCTATCTGACAACACTGATTCATGTAGCCCTGGCTCTTTGAGAAACCAACATCACAAATAGATCCAAAAAGTGTATTATTAAACACATATTCATCTCAATAATATCTGTCATACAGGACACTGTCCTAGTGATTGTCTGGTAAATTGAAACTACAAAGTATTGAAGAGCGTGACAAGAATGCCCAGCAGTTGCTTTACTATCCCTACATCCATAACTTAATCAGTCAGTCAGTAGAGATATTCAATGCAGCCCCAATATACAGGGGTTTTCATTTAATATCTCACGAAAACCTACACTCTGACCAGGAAAATAACCGTGCATTTCTACGCAACGATGCATTGAAATACACAAAATCACTTTATCAACAGGTAATATAATTGTGCTACATTACACTCAGTGTAGTATATACTGTTTTATGACTTTTTATATCTGAATTAAGACTTTACAATAGCGAAGAAGATAATTATTATAATACACAAATTATGCTCTTATCTGGTCAACATAATTATCACTGTAGTAATCAAAGTATATATACCCTTTGTAGTTACATGATATTATTGTTGATCATGTGACCTGTGGCCAATCAAAGTGCAGATAATGTACATGTGTATTAATATATTATAATATTATAGTATTATAAACAAAAGCAATCACCATCTAATATAGAAATGATCTTGACACTGTTTTCAACAGCAGGCAACCCCACACACAAACCATCAGGTTTATTCTCCTCCAATTTCATTTTCCTTTTAGCAGATATTGTAGATATAGGCTCAGCCTCGGTACTACCATATATAACTGTAACCTTCTTGTCTGGTACTGCATTAGCCATTACACGAAGAGGACCTCTAATAGAAAATATTGGACATTGTTTAACATAGCCATTATCAATTATTTAGGCCCCTCTCTATTCTATACTCCACATAGAAAATGAGTTGTTATCCCTAACAGATATTTATATGGGCTAATAGAGAAAGAAACAGTACAGCTAGGATTTGTACTGAGGATTACCTAATTACTGATCTGGAACTCTTAATCCTTAAACCACTGATACTTGGATACAGAAACAAGATCAGATACTTGGTTCAGGTGGCACTACTGTTTACTATGATACTGTCGCTAAAGAGCTATTACTTAACTAACCTCAAAATGTACAGCTAACTAGTACTGGCACAAACCTATACTTATAAGTACAGAAATTATTGCAATATTGCAATATTATTATACTGGTTTTCATCCACACTGGTTGGGAATAACCACCACTCAGCATGAATTAACCACCACTCAGATGAGTTAACCGCCTCTCAGATAAGTTAACCGCCTCTCAGGTAATACGTATATAGGCTATTGAGATAGTATTAAGTATATACTTGGTAAACAGCACTAAATGCAAGTTAGAATCCAACCACCACTCTAAATACCCTGGGCAGAACACTGAATTAGAAATGAACAACAAGGTTTGGCTCTGTATGGTAAAACTAGAGGCTACCAAATTTAATATCTACTAGACATATCATGTTAATGTAAATATGAAAATGGACAATTTGGACAATGTTTGCAAAAAATCAACTGTTTGAAGGGACAATTTTTAATCAAACACTTGCTATCGGTCAATTTGTTCAAGAAGCCATTGAAATTACATCCTGTTAATTGATCTTCCTGGTAGAGCTGGGCGATAGTGAACTATTTAATAGATAATTGAATGATAGTGGATACAGAGTCTGAGCATTTTCCACTTGTGGTCAGAGAAACTAAGTACCCCTCCAACAGAAAAACCTCCAGCTCTTTGTCAAGATCGATCTTATCAGAAATATTCCTCGCCATTTTCACATGTTTTTTTTCACATGGTTGTGAGTATGTTCAGGTAAGACAATGTCAAATGTACATGTTTGTAACTACATGTCCACTATCACAATAGTAGTTTGTATTCTTTCTGTCGCGATAGTAACACTGATGATAATGATAGTCATACCATCACTACTATCGCCTAGCCCTACTTCCTGGATACCAATTTCCTTGGCTTCCTGTATGTAACAAACTAATAGCAAGTGATTGAAATTTACTCACATGTTATTTGTGTAATCTTAATACAGGAACTAATTAATTAACCTGAATACAGGGGCTCCACCAACTGCTATAGATATGATTGGTAACATGATCTTAATACAAGAGGATAATTAATTAATTAACCTGAATACAGGGGCTCCACCAACTGCTATAGATATGATTGGTAACATGATCTTAATACAAGAGGATAATTAATTAATTAACCTGAATACAGGGGCTCCACCAACTGCTATAGATATGATTGGTAACATGATCTTAATACAGGAGGATAATTAATTAATTAACCTGAATACAGGGGCTCCACCAACTGCTATAGATATGATTGGTAACATAATCTTAATACAGGAGGATAACTAACTAATTAATTAACCTGAATACAGGGGCTCCACCAACTGCTATAGATATGATTGGTAACATGATCTTATGCTGAACAGCATATTGTGATAGTCTGTATGCTAAAGCTGGTGAGCTAACTATTCCAGAGACTTTGTATTTCTTTAAAGTTTTGATGACGGCAGCAGGATCACATGTCACAAACTTATCAATTACAACACAAAGAGCACCTAGCTGAGTAGGGAGACATTATAGTTATAGAATGCATACGTACATGTAATCTATAATTCCTTGCATGAGGGTAGCATGAGGGTAGCATGAGGGTACCATGAGGGTAGTATGAGGGTAATATGAGGGAAGCATGAGGGAAGCATGAGGGTAGCATGAGGGAAGCATGAGGGAAGCAGGAGGGTAGCATGAGGGGAGCATGAGGGTAGCATGAGGGAAGCATGAGGGAAGCATGAGGGTAGCATGAGGGGAGCATGAGGGAAGCAGGAGGGTAGCATGAGGGTAGCATGAGGGAAGCATGAGGGAAGCATGAGGGTAGCATGAGGGAAGCATGAGGGAAGCAGGAGGGTAGCATGAGGGTAGTATGAGGGAAGCATGAGGTTGGTAGGATGAGGGTAGCATGAGGGAAGCATGAGGGTAGTATGAGGGAAGCATGAGGGTGGTAGGATGAGGGTAGCATGAGGGAAGCATGAGGGAAGCATGAGGGTAGCATGAGGGAAGCATGAGGGTAGCATGAGGGTAGCATGAGGGAAGCATGAGGGAAGCATGAGGGAAGCATGTAGCGAATGTCAGGTAAATTGAATCTGAGCTGTATACAAAGTATATGGGAAACAGGACAAGAGTGTTGAAAATAGGCCAAAATGAAAATAGCCCAAAATGTCTGGCAGTTGGTTATTTCCACACCCCTACGATAATTATTATCGTCTTCTGTGTGTTTCTTTACAAACCCTCATTCACTAACTTTGAGAAAATGAAGAGGTACTATATACAGATTGGTAGCTACTCCAAAGTCTCTTTCATCTATTTTAATATCACTATCTTTGGCAATAGTGTGATATGTCATAGAAAGACACTTGGACTGCTTTGATAAAAAAGAGTGTTCTCTCAGGAGCAATTTTGGCATTCCTAATAAATACAAATAATTATCAGTTAATTAATTGATAGGAGGATAATAAATATATGTACATGCATGTGTATGACTGGGTGTGAGATATAGTGATGGTAGGATAATAATCCTAATTATGTATGTGTGTGTGAATGTGTATAACGACGGCAGGATTAATGTACATGTATAATTGTATATTTATGGGCAGTGTTTGGTCTAGGCTATATGAAAACTAGGTGTCTCATTAATCAAGTTTGTATTAATCTTAGTTTACACTCTATTTTATAGGTACCAACAAACCATTACTCATTACTATTACTAATAATTTGATATATAAGAAAAGTTAATTAGGAAGAAACCCTCCTAATGGTGTTAAATTACATGTAGCAATGAAGTCCACAGAAAAACAGACACTCTCCTTCCAGGAAACAACAACATCCCATCTCATCCCATTCCATCATCAACTAGTCCCAGTTTAATGGGCACTCTTTTTTTAGGGGGGGCAGCATGGCTTAGTGGTTAGAGCTTGAGCCCCTCTTGATCGAATGGTCAGTGGTTCGAGTTTGGCTGCAGTCATGTTGTTTCCTGGAAGGAGAGTGTCTGTTTTTCTGTGGACTTCATTGCTAATTTATTGTTTGTTTAAAGAGCTGAACACTTTTCAGTAATAAAAGCAACAATTTTAGGCCTCCAGCACTCAAGTTTAGGCGTCCAGGGACACCTAAACACCCTCTAGAGCAAACATTGGTTATGGGTGAGTGTATATATTTGTGTTTCTACAGACAGGAGTAGGGCACTGATTTTATCAAAGAAAGAGAGAGAGAGAGAGATACAGTGTACACACACAGAGGGAAGGAGAGGGCTACCTGTACTGCCTGTGGTGAATGTTACAAGACCATTTTCAACAGGTATTACATCTTCTGGCTGGAGTAAGTCCACTTCTCCTTGTGTAGGACCAACTTCAACATGTTTAGGAATATTACGAATAGAAGGAAAAATGAACTACATAAAAACAAGATATCATTGACTTTAAGAGTTTTGATTATCTTCTATTCCACTCCCTCTCCATCAGAGCTTTTGATATGTTTTGAAGGATGGGCCAAATTGGGTCAACAATCGTTAGTGTGTGTGTGCCATTGGGAATACATCTTGAGTCAATTAACAAAAACGTAATGCTTCTGTGACAATATAATCATAATTAACTGTGCCGTCTGGCCAAAGAGAGAACTTTGAGATTGTCAAAAATTTTGCTCTCCATTATTCTCCTTCTTTATATGACTACTACTAGCTGAATCCCTGTAGTTTAATTGGTATACCAATGGCTTAGAAAATCATTTATTTTTCTCAAAACCTATCTCCCTCTGTCTGTCAGTCTCTCTGTCTGTCTGTCTATCTTTCCCTGTCTTGTCTCTCTCTCTCTCTCTCCCTCTGTCTTCTCTCTCCCTCTATACACATCCTTACCCTAGTCCATTTCATCTTTGATCCTTTTGGCCATATCCACACAGCAGGGTTGGCATTTCTGATACAATAATCCACTCTTTCAAACCCCATAGCAGTATCAAGAACAACAAAAGTCCCTCCTGTAATTAAAGAACTATTACAATAATATCCAGAGGATAAAAAAAAAATTATCGGATTATACACTGTTTTCAAATTAATAGTTATCAGGATATTTTCCACTCGACTTGCATATATATATATATATGTATGGCTGGAGAGTAGGTGGGGCTTGATCAGATTTAAACTTACTCTCAACCTACTAATTAAGGGATAAATTAACTTATGTACATGATATACAGTGTTCTGCCCAGGATATTTAGAGTGGTGGTTGGATTTTGCATGAATTTAGTGCTGTTTATCCAGTATATAGTTAATTCTGTCTCAGTAGCCTATATATGTATTATCTGAGAGGTGGTTAAAAGGTGGTTAATTTATCTAAGAGGTGGTTAATTCATCTGAGAGGTGGTTATTCCCGACCAGTGCCGACCAGTGTGGGCAGAACACTGGATACATATTATCTAATTAAATTAAAATGAAAGAAAACAATAATTAATATCCTCACTTTACTATATCAGGAAAATATATTTTAAAGTTTATATACAGTATGCCTACTCCATTTTAACCTACTTGACCCGTAAAATGGCAGTTAATGTCTACATTGTTTGATAACTTTTCTTCACTGTAAATCGTTTCTTAGAGAAGTGTAATAATTTTAGCAATTATTACGTTAGTTGCTAAAATCACTAAAATTAATACACACAATTAAAAGTAGACTTAATGTATCTTACCAACACTAAACACTGCACATACTATACAGTAGAAATCAACTGACGGCGCTGAAGTAAATAGAACCCTTTCACCAGGTTTTAGTCCAACAGTTTCTTTAAGAAGTTTAGCGACATATGATACTCTCTTATGAAACTCCTTACAAGTAATAGATTCATTACCAACAACCTATAAACAATTTAATAGCAATTTCATTAATTAAGAAAGTTAACATTTTTATGAGTTAGATATCTACATGTATATATATATACAATCACATACATGCAGGTAAAATATTCTACACAAATTATCAACACAAATAATCATCCATTATACTTACTAGTATAATTCTATCAGGTTCTCTTTGCAGACTCTCCAGAACATGGTAAGTGTAATTGCTGGTTGCATCCATAATGCCCTGAATTAATCGAAAAAAACATTGTGGGCGTGTCCATCACGTGGCATTGGAAATTTGGAAGCTGAAGATTATGCCAAGAAGAAAGCAAAAGCAATCTGGTGTTAGTAAACAGACAAAACACAGAAGACAGAGGACTTCAGGAAACCAGGAGAAAGATCAAAGGTATTACAAAGTTTCGAGGTTGTATATGAATGTGATACTGAACCAATCTGCCACACCCATTTATTTGCTTAAAATCATGTGCATTATTAAGTATTGAAGTATTGTACTTGATACCATTGATACTGATTCGAAGACAAGAGAGCCTAGTCACAGGAACACCTCCACTTTAATTAATGGGTGTGGTTACTCAACTTTATTCAGATTTAAACTCCAACGACAAGAAACTCTATGGTTTGGCCACGCCTGTATTACAAACATACGCTATATTATATTGTACCTGTTGACTGCGTTCCTGTGACTAGCTATTATTTTCCCAGACTACTGGGTATTGTATCACCCATTAATCGACTAATGAGACCTTGATCGCTACTCCTCACCATTACCTACCATTCATAATGGCATTTTGCTTTGTAAACTCTATCCTTCACTGTCATTGTGGTTTACATTGTTTGTATGAATATCATTAAAAGGTCAAAGTTCATTGTATCTATTGCCCCTGATTGGAGATAATCTAATGTGGCCTTATTATTTTAAGAACAAAGTTATTAATGGATTATTAATTATTAATTATGACTATTCCGTTTTCACTAGTTCAATATGCTCTAAACCATATGACTCAGCGTCTGATGATGATAATAATGCTGATGAATGTGAGTTAATTAATTTGCATGTTTATTCATCTAACACTTGTGTTTAAAGTCTAGTACCATGCCAGATCTCATAGACTTAAAGGTGGTTATATTGTTTAACTGTACTATAATGCTGAAGGTAATTCACATTCACCTTGACCTCAGAAAAATGTTCATAACTTAGCTTGGAATGACTAACAATCTTTTCACCTGCATCATTTTCATATAATAGTCCTTCCCGTTCTTTTTTGTGTATGTCAAATTTCAATTCGTTGCTTCATTATAGAGTTACAGTATAATCATGTATTAATCTTATGACATTAAGCTATACATTATATTACATATAAACTCATCACATCATAATTTTGAGGACATTGTGAATGTGAACAGACTATAGTCATTTTATTTCTTTTCTGTGGTCATGTACATGTGTATGTGTTCAAATTCATTGTAGAATTATAATCACAGGTCATTTTATTTATAAGATTTTTTTTTCTCCACTTACTCTTATAATAAGGTACTCTAATGGCTGAAGACCTAAATCTGGCAATGTGGGTGAGTGCAACTTTCCATTACTCCATTCCATATCTTGTATTTCACCTAACAGACTACTGTGGAACCCCTCTATTCTGGACACCCTTGGGACAAATATAAGTGTACTGATTACAGGGGTGTCCTCATTTCATAGGTGAATTTGTATTACAAGGCACAGTTTGGGAAATTTGTAAGTGGCCTCATTTTAGGGTGTCCTTAATAAAGGGGTTTCACTGTACTATAATTATGATGAGAAAATAATTCATTTTTAAAAAAGGAAAATTGATCAAGAGCTTATCTTTGAATACTCGTTATTTGACCATTTTATACAATAGCACAAGTAGGTGTCTAGAATGAACAATAGTTGTTTCCTACAGTAATACAATGATGTGTCATACAATGTATGTATACAGTATATGTCAATAAACATTCACCATATAGTAACAGTAATTAACTTGGTTCTACTGTCAGTACACTACAGTTATTATTGTCTCACTACTTTGGTGTTGAATTGACTGGTACAGCAGTTACTGTCAAACTACTATTGAACTGCTGTAGTGCAGAAATGAAACTACTGAGTAATTACTGTCAAATTACTATTGAACTACTGTAGTGCAGAAATGAAACTACTGAGTAATTACTGTACTGTATAGTGTCTTTGTAGTGACATACACTGTAGTATTATTTCTTTTCTTCACTATATAGGATCTTTGTCAGTGTGATCCAAAGAAATGCTCTGGTCGTAAGTTGGTTCGTCTTGGGTTGGTACGCAGTATACCTATTTCACAACCATTCCCTGGTATTGTCTTATCACCTATGGGACAACAGAGTGTATCTTACGAAGATAGAGACATTGTACTTAGTAAAGGTATTGCTGTAATAGATTGTTCTTGGGCCAGACTGGATGATACTCCATTTGGAAAGATGAAAGGACGGCATTTAAGACTGTTGCCATATTTAGTAGCTGCTAATCCTATTAATTATGGCAGGCCTTGTAAACTCTCTTGTGTTGAAGCATTTGCAGCAACTCTGATATTAACAGGTGAGATAAGTTAGGCAGTGCTAAACACCACTAATATACAACCACACCCCTTTTAATTAGAAGGTACATATATACTAGATAAGATAGTCAAACATAAATAATGATAAATAATAATTTAATTGTTGTTATATATGTATAGGGAAAAGTTTTTTATTTGATTTCAATTTCCTAAATCTTAAGACTGACAACTGTTCCCTTTTTAGCCATCTCATGCAAGAAGATATTGTATCTAGATTGGGCAAGAAATAGTTGAAAGTTTCATTTGTTTCTCTTATAAGATGGCTTAAAAAGACAGTAATTTGTCATTTTAAAAATCAAATTAGACCATTTCCAATACATACAGGTTTTATACTATATGTATGTGTTCAGTATATTATTTACATGATCTAACCCTTCCCAGGATTACGAGATATTGCAGAACAATTATTGTATCGCTTCAAGTGGGGTCATTCCTTCCTATCTTTAAACAGGTTTGTAGTATCATGAAAATAATTTCCGACTAGAGCATTTGTTTGTATTGTCTTGTTATCCAGTGAACTACTGCATCTTTATGAGAATGCAAGGACCTCAACTGAAGTTATTACTATACAGGAAAGATGGTTGCAACAGTTGGAATCAGTAACACATAAGAGTATAGAGAGTTAGTAACTAAAATTCTTTTCATAATTATAATTCAAGCTTCCTAGATATTTATCCCATTGGTTTTATAGATTGGATTAGATCAGAAACGTATTAGCACCAAACTACATACACAAAGGAATGCATAACTAAATATCATTCATCTTCACCTTGACCTCAGAAAAATGTTCATAAATTTAGTTTGGACAGTGATGTCTAGAAATTTTGAGAACCCAAACCACAAGTGAACCTAAGTCAACCACATAATGATATTCATGAAATGTTTGGACATTATTAAATCAGCACACTTACCACATAGGAGGTTTATATGTGGAGGAATAGGATATATTATACATGTACATGCCTATAATGTGCAAAGTTGAACTATGTATATACTCTAGTGTTGTTTTAATAATACCCACTTACTTATATGACTAATTTGTAGTAATTTATTTATATAGTTAACTAAAATAATATTAGGCTTACTAAAAGGGTTTTAGTTTAATTAACTAACTAAACATAGCCATTTTTCATTTTAGTTAATTATAGTTATTACAGTAGACATGTAATTTAGTGATAGTTTAAATAACTAAAAGTCAAAATGCCTTACTAAAAGGAGTTTTAGTTATAGTTATAGTTAAAACAACACTAATATACTCACACATAACTGAATGAGCATCCAACTGAAATATCTACTGCTGCAAAATAGTTGCACTTTCTCTTTTAACTTTATGTTTCTGTAGTTGATTATCCTAGCTCATCAGAATCAAGTGTTGAAGAAGATGAAGAAGCTCCCATTGATAAACTAACAAGAGCTCTTCATGATACAACTGTTTCATGTAATGATATGCTGAAAAGGCGTACAGAATAGAATATACTATCAAAGTTTTCAATACTGTATGTATATGGTGTGCGTGTTATGAACCTATTATCCTTGTTATATTATGTATTGTATTATACTTATCATTATACACCACTGAACAACAATGTAAACTTGACAATATCTTCTATGTATAGTTATATAAATACATCTGTTATATTTTATGGTGGGATATGGTTGATTGTGTGAGATAGAAGCAAGTTGCTTCGTCCTATGTCATAAAGAACTGTTTGTGGCTTCATATTAGTCTTCAACTAAACCTCTTTACTAAGACATTTTGTCTTTCTGAAATGCAATACACTATAACTAACATTGGCCAATAATCGGTACTTTTGCTTAGTTAACTTTGTTGATCATTTAAAACTACTACAACCAGTTTGAAAAGCTGTTAAACTAAAACATCACTACATATATTCTGCACTGATGGTTCCTCCCTTGAATAACTTGATATACACCACACACCAGTATCAACTGTCAGAGTATGAATATACTAAACCTGTTTACAGTTAGACTGTAAGTATTCATAGGGACTCATATTACAGCAATGATACCCCATGGAGATACATCTTAGTCTTTAGTGTGGAATTTGCTCTTCACTTATATGCCCAGTATAATAAATGGAGCAATCTTTTTAGATAACTTTTTAGATAACTTTTATTGTCTTATTTATGAGTATTTTACTGTGTAACTTATAATGGGAAGATTTAACACAAACTACACACATATATTATAGTCTTGGCTCTTGGAATGCGACTATGTGATTCAAATAATAAATATATAGTATGCTAACAGATCCTATATACAAAATATAGGACCCTCGATTTGTGTTCTCGGATGTGATATAGCCCTTGCAGACTCGGGCTATATCACATCCTTGGACACAACCTCAGGTCCTATATTTTGTATATAGGACCTGTTAGTATACTATATACAATATATTGTATGATGGTGACATCTCCTGCACAGTGTAAGGTCTATATAATATATATATATATATATATATATATATAGAACTCACCACATCAAAGGGATGATGGTGACCATACTATATAAATATAATTATGCTATATAATTTATATCATGTACGTATTTTACTAGTAGATATCAATAGTTTCTAAAGTTGTTTTGGTAACTAGATATTTCTTGTGAGAATCTAAACACTCCAGTGGTGAATAATATTAATTAAAAGTTTCTAGCGCGCTTTCGCTTCAGGAGGGTGGATGTCGGTACGCCCATTTTTTCGTTTGCAACGCAAGAGCAAGAAGTGTTACTCTGCTGTCTGCTCTGTGTACAGATTAATTAAAGAAATAGCAATATTCCAAGAGTATATCCTGCAATTTTGCCTGAAGGTATATTATTATATTATAATTATATATAATATGTACTTCAGTCTGTCATTGTACTGGTATTGTACTGGTATAATAATAGTTATTATTGAGCGTATATATTATATAATTATTATATAACTGTTGTATTATAATGTATCATTAACTGCAATCCATAATAATACATCATAGTAAGTGTGTTTTTATTGTTTTACCATTGCAACTCAGTCAGCCCCACCCTTCGCGTAGTATCGGCCGATATGCGATATAGCGAATGTACGTAAGTCCGGCCGGTACGACTTTTAGTGTATTTGTTCTTTTAATTTATGATAATTATAATTAATACTGTAGTCCTCTTGTTTCTGTACAGGTAAGGCAAGTTGCTGGAAGATCAGTTCTATAATCACAAGGTTCGCAGCCTAATCAAATTCATTGATGGGTGTGTGGCAGATAATTTTTATAGTGGGTGTTCTGTTTAGCTCCACCCAAGGACAGACCCCACCGGTTTTCACCAAGGAGAACTATACTGCTGAAATATCCGAAAGTGAACCAAATGGTTTTGTTGTACCAGTTGATATAGAGGCCAATGATGATGATGGAGTTATATACAGTATTGATGAAAGTACTGGTGCATTTGAGATCAATAACATAACTGGAGAAGTAACTGTATTAGATACTAACAAGATCGATTATGAAGACTCTGCAGAAATAACTGTTACTATAGTAGCAACAGATCTGAATAGCAATCCTTCATCTAGCAGTGCAAGTCTCATAATAACGCTAACAAATGCCAATGATAATTTTCCTGTGTTCAAACAAGCAGAGTATACCTTCACTGTGTTGGAAGAAGAAACAGGAGCATTTGTAGGGGAAGTGGAAGCTACTGATGATGATGGAGATACCCTTACATACTCGATAATAGATGGAGCACTAACTGATTTCACCATCTCCACAGAAGACGGTAAAGGTGTGATAAGAGTGGCTACAAAGCTTGATTTTGAAATAGAGACAGATTATTCATTTAGTGTTGCTGCTGGAGATGGTACTAATATTAACACTACCACGGTACATGTTGTGGTGACAGATATCATTGACCAACGACCAGTAGTGAGACCTTTCTTATCAGAGTTAATTATTGATTTGGATACAAACCAGCGTTCAGTTGATATGTCACATCTTAGTGTAACTGATGACAGTAATTTATACAGTGGTGTTGCTACTATCAAGTATCTATTTGATGATGAAGAGCAAGTAAGCAAGCGTACATTATTTGTAATTCAACATGAATTTTTGAGCAGTTAACAATGATTTTTGTTACAGTGGAAATTAATAACTATTTTATAGCTTGGTCATAGTTCTAGATGCTGTTGTAGCAACTGGATGCATTGTAGACTACGTATTACTGGTTTATAGTTTCTAGCTGCTATAACTACAGTGTAGTCATATATTCTTAATTTTATCATAATTATTACATACATGATGATCACTATTTCCTATCATTGCAGGGTTTTCCTCTTGACTCTGGCACTTGTTCGTGTGTAGGATGTGATACTGAATATGTCATGTGTGATATATCGCTGACTCCTCAAATCAATCTTACTTCAGGAAATTCACCTGTCGCTGTGTCTAACAATAACCCTGATCAAATTGTTGATACAGATGTGTTTGAATTTACTGGTGAAACATCTAGCACAGCAAATTCTATCATGTCAGATACTGTTCGAGATCAAGCTATGGGTATTTCGGATAACTTCTCTACTTCTATTTGGGTCTATGTAGAAGAGAGTCCAAACCTCCAGTACATTTTTTCTTTTGAGAATTCGAATGGTGATCGATATTTCTCCTGGCTGTTACGTCCAGGAAGACTTAATCTATTTTATAGGCGAGATCGGTTGGATAATCTTCCTGTCGGTCAGACTGACTCAGGTTTTGAAAAACGTGTTGGTCTCAGCTTCTACTTTGATCCAGATATATTTCCTGGCGGAAGTATACGCAACAATAAATGGCACTTCTTGAAACTAGATATTCAATATCCATCAATCAAACTATATGTAGATGGCTATGTACATTATGCTACAGAAGGTAATTACTTTGATATTACAAATAACATTGTACGTCTAACCAGGGACGGCACAATATATAATATGCCTGCTAGAATTTTAGACAAAGATGCTTCAACAATAGCTTCAATAACAGGATTTTTAGGTGGATCACAGAGAGGAGGTTTTAGGTACAATTTCCATGGTAGACTTAGGCTTCTGTTCATCACAGGACTTATGGATAACAGCCAATATACATGTCTTGCTTCATGTAATAACAGTTTGGTCCCAACTAGCTATGTTCCTGGTAGTGAAGACTTGAACACTACTGTTGGTGATTTCCATGTTTTTTATCAACCAGTTTCACGTACTCTCTACTTCAATAATGCAAATGGTGAAGTAGCTGACTATAACACTTTTGTTAAAAGTTTGGTGTACCATACCTATGGATACCTACCTCCTCAGCAGGAAGAGAATATGGGAGAAGGGAGAACTATTGAAATTATGGTGAGATATAATTATACAGAATTACAATGCATTAATTGTAGATGGATAGAATAGCCTGAATAATAACACACTTGAATTGTGATTGATTTTTCATATATATTTATTTTATCAATCATTTTTATTTTATAGATATCTGATGAAACTGCTTTTGGTTCTATATCGGAAACCACAATCTATGCTCGTTCTAACCAATACAGGCCAATATTGAGTGCAAGTGGTTTGGTTGAAAATATCAACTTCACGACTAATTTCACAGAGGGAAAGGATACAGACATTTTCATCGTGTCGCCAGATATGTTTTTCTTTGATCAAGATATTGATGCTGTTATAGAGAGTGTAACAGTCACACTCACAAACCCTCAATTGTCTACAGATTTGGAATATCTCACTGTAGATACCGATCTCTTGGTAGTTCAAGAGACAGCTCATGAAATTACTCTGACTGGCGTTACTGGAGTGAAAGATCTTGTATATGACACCGCTCTACTGAGCATGAAGTATAATAACATAGCTGATGAGCCAGACGATACCATTCGTAAGATTCTCATTTCTGTATTTGATGGTCGAAATTACAACTATCCACAAACAAGAGTATCTATTGAAGTAATAACATTCAATGACCCTCCAAATATTTACCTTACTGGTGTACCAGGTGTTAATGTAATTACTGCTGTGTATAATGAAGGTACTGAGATGGAGGATGCACCAGAATTAGCTCCAGATATGGTAGTTCGTGATTCTGATAGCCCGGAACTAGTATCTGCCACCGTAAATCTAGTTCAGATATTTGATGTTGGAAATGAGAGCATTTTCATTAATACAACACTTCTTGACGGTACAGGAATATCATGTCAGCCAGCAAGTTGTGATGGTCAATTACTTACACTCACTGGTAATGCTGAACCAAGTGTTTATCAAACAATTCTTAGATCTTTGAAGTATGTTAATGATAAGCAATCTAGTGATTTTCCTTCCCTGTTTGATAGAAAAGTTACGGTAATGGTAAACGATGGAGTGAGTAACAACTTCCCGCTTGTGGAAATTATAATCGATATTGTAACTCAGAATCCTCGTGTCATCATCGACCTTAATACTCCAGATCACAATTATTTTATTACCTATACTGAAGACACAGGTGATGAACTGGCTATTGCTGGATCCACTCGTGTAATTGATGTTTCGCTAACCACACTAAAGACTATGATTATTAGAATTAGAGACCCAACACTTGAAGCTGGAGAACAGCTTATACTAGACCAGTCTTGTGTTATTAGCTTAAACATGACATCAGAAAGTCTTTCGGGAATTAAGCAACATTTGTTTGGTGAGGGAGCACCAACTACTGACTATTATCGCCAAGCAATCGACTGTGTTACATACAGAAACACAGAAGATGAACCAAAGAATATTACACGATATATAGACTTCTTGTTTGTTCCTGGTGGTGGTGCGCCAAATGACACAGCAACTACCGAAATAAGTTTTCTTTATATCAATGATAATTCACCTTCCTGCACTGGTAGTGACGATTTTATAGATTTGCCTGAAGATACAGTAATTGGAGATGTCGTTCATACGCTGAATGCTGTGGATATTGATGTTGGTAGTGGGGATAGTGAGGTAGGTTATGAATTCATAACTGGAAACGAAGATGGAATTTTTAGCTTATCCTATAGCAAAGGTGTAGCAACTATTACCTTGGCTAGTGAAGTTAACTTTGAAAGTGTTATTGTCCAGTATTCAGTTATCATTGAGGCCTGCGACATGGGGTCTCCTCAACTGTGCTGTAACTACAGTATAACTTTCAATGTTAGCGATGCAAACGATAACCCACCTGTCTTTGTCGATGAGCCAATTACTCTCTCAGTAAATGAAAACACTGAACAGATCGTAACAACTTTTAACATCACTGATGCTGACAGTGGTATAAATGCCATGTTATCATCCCTCAGTATCGACTCAGTTCATCCTAGTGGTGGATGTATCAATGTGTTTAATACCACCTTATCTCCACCAACTCTTCTTACAATAAATGGTGGTATGGACTTTGAGACAACTAAAACATGCTATATTGTTTTGACAGCGCAAGATGCCGGAGTTCCAACACAATTTAGTACCACTAATGTAACTGTTAATGCAATAGATCAAGATGACAAACCTCCAGAAATACAGCCTCCGTTTTCATTCTCAGTCTCTGAAAATAATACAGTACCATATGAGCTAGGTACTGTATATGTTATCGATCCCGACTCTGATGATAATGACTTAACATTTGCTCTTGTTGATGCCACAGGCTTTGTTATCAATAAAGACACGGGGGTTTTGTCAATTCTTTTTAAGACAGACCTAGCTATTGCTACCGCTTACACTGTTACTGTTAATGTAACTGATCCTGCAGGTAACTCAGATACCCAGGCTTTTACCATTAATGTACTGCCTGTCAATAATGATCCACCAAATCTGACATTAAACAGTGAACCTGTTATATTCACTGAAGAATCAGGTGTACCAGTCACTCTTATTTCGAGCCCTGTCATATCAGATCCAGATAATATTACACTAACTATTGATAAAATATATGTTTCCATCGCAAATGGTGAGGACTCTACCAAAGAATCATTATCAGTAGAAAGTGGTGCTCCAGCGCATGTAATATCACTGACTGATAATCCTTTTCAGATTATCATAATTCCAACAAACCAGACTAATATTGATGGTGTTGTGGCACTCATTAGAAGCATTCAATATCGCAATACTCAAGACGAACCAAGTCCATGCAGAAGTGATCGTCACCCATGCAATTCATCCAGTTCTCGTACCATTCTTGTCTATGTTTCTGATACTCTTTTTACTAGCAACACAGAAGAGGCTATTGTTAATTTCCAGTTTGTTAATGATCCTCCAGGAATTCAACTAGACACAGCAGGTGAAAGGTTGATAGAGTTCATTGAAGGAGACTCTCCTACTCAGGTTGCTAACGAAGCAGCTTACTCCGTTAGTGATGATGATGATGATAATCTCCAAAGTCTGAATTGTGAGATTACAAATCCGTTAAATGGACCTGAAGAACGTTTGGTTATCCTTGGTGATGTACCTGCTGGATTGATCATTGATGGCAACTCCACTCATTTAGTATCCTTTACTGGTAACAGCACGGTTGCTAGTTACATGACTGCTCTTGGGTTGATCTACTACTACAGTGATTCATCTGACCCTGATACAAGTGCTAATCGAGTAATTGTCTGTATTGTTTCCGATGCTTTAAACGATAGTGCTCCATCAACAGCAGCAGTGACCTTCCAGGAAATTAACAATCCTCCAGGTATCACACTAAACATTGATACCATTGACTATCTGGAAGAAAATGGCAGTGTTTTTCTAACTAGTAACCCAACGATTACTGATGAAGATGATACTACACTGATTTCATTACGAGTTGAAATTATAGGGTCTTCAGGCACTCAACATGGTCTCATTTTGGGTGTGTTTCTACCTCCTGGCTTGGAATCTGATATTACTTCAACCTCAATATCTGTTAACGGATCAGCATCAATCACATCATACATTAGTATACTTTCCAGTATCAAATATAAAAATTCCTTACTTGAATTTTCTGTTCTTGAAAGCTTCAACATCAATTTCACTGTGGTGGATGGTAGTGGTGGTACCAGTAGCCCTGCTGTGGTTAATATCAATCTTGTAGCTGTGGATGACAATCCTCCAGTATTTGAAGAGGAGCAATATGCTACATCAATTCCAGAGACAGATTCGGGTACAGTACTGACTGTAAATGTTACTGATGCAGATCTTCCCACACCTGAAACTCCAACCTTTTCTATCACAAATGGGGATACATTAAGTCAATTCACTATAGTAAATAGTATTGGCAATCCACTACAAGGAATTATAAGCATAGTAGGATCTCTGGATTATGATAAAATAAGCTTTTATCAGTTAACGGTGAAGGCTACATCAGGAGCATTTATGGACACCACTATAGTCAACATTACAGTGACTAATGAGAACAATCAAAACATTTTCTTTAGCACCTTCCCAGAGGGATTCGAGGTGTATGAGAGTAATGTTATAGCTGAACCATTAATGCCTTCTACAGTAGTTGCTGAAGATCCAGATGGCTTTCCTATCACATACAGTGTTGTCTCTTCATATGTTTCCATTAATCCAAACACAGGAGTACTTTCTACTATACCTCCAGTTGACAGAGAGGGTGACCCAGGTGTTTTATTTTCTATCACCATATCAGCTACAGATGGAGTGTCCACTGTTACACGAGATTCAGTTGTCACAGTACTTGATGTAAATGAATTTCCACCACAGTTTGATGAAGATTTGTACATAGTATCTATTGTAGAAAATTCCCCTCCACCTAATTCATTTATCTTGTCTATCACAGCCTTTGATGCAGATGAAGCCCCTGATAGATTAATGGAAGGTAGTGGATTCATGACACTAGTAACAGATTCATTGTTTGAAAGTCCATTTTCCGGCTTTTTTAATCTCATAGATTGTGATCTCTATTTAGTCACTCCTTTAGATTTTGAAGAAACAGGCGCTGTGATAAATTTGACAGTCACTGCCTCAGATAATGCTTCACCTTTACCACTAACAAGCACTGTTATTGTACAAGTGACAGTAATTAATATCAATGATGAGGTACCATACTTCATAGATTTAGTTGAAGAATATACAGCTAAGGAATCTCCATTGACAGATTTTGACTTGGAAATTAACGGAGACGATCCAGACCCCGACAGAGATTTGTTGTTTATGCTTAACAGCACGTTAATGGATATTCCATTTGCAATCAATTCCTTGACAGGCAGAATTATGCTTACTTCTACATTGAATGCTGAATCCGGTATCATAGAATATCCTCTTATTATCACTCTCACAGATCTTAACACAGCTTTTGGTTATAATGACTCCGTCACTGCAGAGATAGTTGTCATTGTTGAGGATGTCAATGACCATGCACCAGTTTTTGAACAGATTTCGTACACCTACCAAATGTCTGAAAATGAATTTTTTCCAAGTCCTACTGGTGATGCATTATTTACTGTAAAAGCCAATGATGGAGATCTTGGTATATTTCCTTCCGGAGATCCTAATGGTAATAATAATGTAACATACTCTCTCTTGGGAGCTCCGCCAGATGTATTTAGAATAGATGCAATCTCAGGAGTCATCTACAGATTAAGAGCAGTAGATCGAGAAGAACAAAATATATACAAATTTGTAGTACTTGCTATAGATAACCCTGTTAGTGAATTTTCTAATACAGGTATGGCACAAATAATAATTGAAGTGATAGATGTAAATGAACATTCTCCTGTTGCTGATCCAAGTGTCTATAATGTGATTATACCAGAGAACACTAGTGTTGATACAGTGCTAGAGACTCAAGTGTCTGTTCAGTGGTCAACTGTAGGTAAATAATCTTTATAAAACATATTGCTATATCTTGGCGAGCACCAAATAGATATTTATTTTTGAGTATAATAATGTGTTAGCAGTTCACAGTCTATAATATACAGAGGAAGTGTGTCGAGAAATTTGATGGATGGATGGATCAATGGATGGATGGATGGATCAATGGATGGATGGATAGATAGATGAATGAATGGATGGATGAATGACTATACTTTTTCTCTCATTAGTTGAACCTGGACTTTATCTTCGACGTATCATGGATGTATCAGAAATCAATGAAGAAGATGGTATCCTTCTCTGTCAGTACTTGCGATGGTATGAAGATGGTAGGATAGAGTTAGATGAGGTGACATATCTCAACGGTGATAACTGTGCCAGTAGTGATGCTGATGTTGTATGGATGCAGTACATAGCAGCCACCAGTGATACTTCTACAGAGGTGAAGATCTCATCAACTACATACATATGTATATGCATGTTTACATCGTTACTTAATCTTGTAAGAGTTCTTCTTAATATGACTTCGTTTCCGAGTAAACATTAGATATTAGTGATGGGCGATATGATACCAAAGTACTAGATATTTCGATTCCAGTCTGAAATTTCTGTTATTAAGTAGTGTCCAAGTATTGATACCGATACTACCACGCCCTTTTTTATTCTGCCACACCTATTTATTAGTTAAATATGCATACTGCATTCATTTTTAAGCAAAATGATTATTAAGTTTGGAATGGATATAAATGTGTGTATTGTTTGGATGCACGTTATAAAGTATTGGTATTATACATGATACCATCAATACTGATTCCAAGTATTGTATCAAAATTAAAATTTCTGGTAGTGCCCATAGATGTGTAGAGAAGCTGACAGCTTTATATACATGAGTACATAAGCAAGTAAATTATCTGAGACGTGATAATAATTTTCATAAAGAGTAAACATGCTCTATTTGAGTTACGTGTTCATTACAATCAAGTACATTCTTGCATACAACATATAATTTTATTTTTCTTACAAATCTTTTTTTAGGTTGATATAGCTGTACCTCTCTCAGATGATTATCGCAGTGATATTTTAGGAGCATATAATAATCCACCAACTGATGACACTTATGAAAGGTATAATAAAACTTATAATATGCACCAGTGTTAATGTTTTAACTAACCCTTTTAGTAATAATGGGTACTTTCATTACTAAACCCTTTTTATATTGTAGTAAGGCAAAACGTTTTAGTTAGTTGACTATAGTTATACCTAAAGTTGTGAGAAACCAGTGTTTCCCCTAAAGTGTGGTAACATGGCGCTCCCCCACCCTTTAGTATTGCTCCCTCACACTTTAATTTTAAAGTTTATGCTGAAAAACACTGTTTTATAACATGGATTGAATATTGTTGACCAAACATCATGTACTCACCGATGCACTCCCCTACCTTTAATACATGTATTTATCCTGGGGGAAACACTGAGAAACTAAAGATATAGTATAGGTATGGTCATTATTGTCATACTGAAACAAGATATAGATGAATAGTATATGTACATTCTGGTCAAATTCATACTTTGTGCTCTAAATTATATAGGTATCTATCTCTTGACACCACCTTTGCTCAAATTGGATATACAGTCACAGAACGAACTGTTACCTTTTTTTCTGAGTCTTACATTCAGGCATTGAATGGTAGTATTGCTGATGGCAAATTCAAGTGTACACTAAATGGTGGAGGCAGTATCCAAGCAAATGCAACTTATAATACACTAGAAGACTTTGAATATTGTTCAGTTTTGGATGGTGGCTTCAATGCTGGAGCATTATCATCTACTTTCAATGACACCTCCATATGGGCACTTACTGGTTTCAATGGACAGTGCTCAGTATTTTATGGCCCTACACCTGATCCTGCATCTGAGCCGCTTATCACTGATTCATTATCTGTTGGTGGCAAAGTATTCTATCGACTTGGAAATGTCAGCTGCACAATGGGTAAGTTTGTCGTACCTTAAAAACATTGTATACATCATATATTTATTATATATATATTTACTTTTTTGCTTTGTTGATATTTTGGGCAAAACATTTAATTTGATTTTCTATGTAAAGTGGAACCACCCTATTCTTGACACCATTGAGACTAAAATAAATTGTACTTATTACAGAGGTTGTCCTCATTTCAGTGGTGAATTTATATCATAAAGCACAGTTTGGGATATTTTTAAGTGTCCTTAATACAGAGGTGTCCTTATTTCAGGGAGCTGGAATAGAGAGGTTCCATTGTATTTCAATTGCATATACATCTTACATGAAATGAATTGCTTTGGATTAAGAGTATTTTGTCTAAGTGTCTATTTAGTCGAACTGTGTGACTTCACTCACTTAATTTTTTTTTTTTATTCACAGAAACATGTCCAGCTCCATCAGAACTCAATTGTGATGCCACGCTTGGAGACAGTGCCTCAATTACTGATGCTCCTTTACCAATTTCATTTGTTGATCCAGATGGAATCACAAATACAGAATTCTCTTTCTCCTTGGTTAGTGTTAGTCCAAATTCAAATTATTTTAGTGTTGATAACACAACTGGAGCTGTTAGCATTGCTGCAGAATTAGATGTTGACGTAACCAAGGTAACACTATACTATTTAACCATTCGCATAGAAGATATGGATGGACTGTCAACTGCGTTCATGGTATATGTTACCATTGTAGATATAAATGACAACAGTCCAGTTCCTGAAAATACAACATATGTAGGTACGGTCTATGAGAATAGTGATATAGCTATGGTAGTCTCAGGTCTAAATATTCAATTCAATGATATAGATTCAGATCTATATTCTGAACTAGTGTATACGCTTGATCCAAGTAATAATTTCATTCTAAGCATGCCTAATTCAACTGTGATTCTAACAAATGTTGAGTTTGATTACGAAACAGACCCATTACAATATGAGCTTGTTATTTCAGCTATGGACATGGGTGTCCCACCAAATACTGGTGTTGCTAATGTCATAATTGATATTCTTGATGAAAATGATAATCGTCCTGAAATATTAGCCACTGCTGATCCATCACCAACATATATAGAAGAAGGACCACCCGCTACTGTTGCTAATATAAACATTACTGATGCAGATAGCGAGATATTCCCAATGCAATACGCAATAGTCAGAATCATAGATGCTGTTGATCCTCAGGAAAGTCTTGGTCACACTGGTATAATTCCAGCTTCCCTGACTGTAAATATTAATGGAAATGAAATAACAATTATTGGTGCGGCTACACCTGCAGAGTATGCTAATTTCCTTGACACAATTACATATCAGAATCTTGCTGATGAGATGACTCCTCCTCTAGAAAGAACTATTAGTTTTGGAATATCTGATCTATCTAATGATGCATTTTCTTATACTAACATTACCATTAACCTACAAAGAGTAAACGACCAACCTTTGCTTAATTGTACTGCTACGGGCTTCGTTACTCTTCCCTCAATTAATGAAGACATTTCTCTTGACTCAAACCCAGGCGAGTATATTCGTAACATTTTATCAGGTCTGGTATCAGATATTGATCTAATCACCGAAGATTCTGATATTGGTATTGCTGTAATAGCTGTTACAAACACCGGCATATGGCAATATGCTGTGAATAATACTTCACCGTATGTTTCATTTGGTGGTTCTGTTTCGGAATCTTCAGCTACAGTGCTTGGCCCAAATAGCAAAGTCAGGTTTCTTCCCACCAGCGATAGTGTAGGTAGTGCTAGTATTACCTTCAAAGCTTGGGATTTGAGTGACGCTCTTTCCATAGGAGCAACTGCAATTGATACCACCTCATCCGATTCTGACTCTTCTTCTCCATTCAGTACAAGTACATGTGAGGCCACTCTTGAAATTCTTCCTGTCAATGACGCTCCATCAATTGATCTTGACATGGGTGGTTCAATTAGTCCCAATTTTAGTACATCCTATACTGAAAATCAAATTCCAAAAGTAATATACATCACTGATCCTATGAATGTTGTCGTTCAAGATATTGATGATAAGTTTTTGCAGTCCTTGACAGTAAAGATCACTAAAGATGATGGAAGTTGTGACTTACCCAATTATCCAGATGTGGTGACAGATGATCTGATTGCTGCTAATCTCTCAGCATTTGGGGTTAGTGAAGACACTGTATATGATGGTGGGGCCTGCTGGACCTTCACGTACACAGCTAATTTGACTCTTGAACAATGGGAATGGTTTATTGGCATGATTCGATTTAGTATCAATAACACAGAACCAAGTGATCACACTAGACGTATCGAATATGTTATAAATGATGGGGAAGTCAATAGTGCTCCTGTTTACTCCTTTGTTGAAGTTTTTCTGGTATCTGACAATTGCCCTGAGATCACATTGATGGTAAGCAGTCCATTGACATTCATTGAACGAGGATCTGCTATTATTATTGACAGTAATGTAACTGTTGTTGACTTGGATTTTAAAGCTATGAATCCAGAATTGAGAGTAAGTATAGTTCTTTCTTCCACTGAAATTGAAAACTCTTTTGGTGCAAATGGAGTCGAAACAGCAATATATAATTGTAGTACATGTATCTTGGATGCAATTCCTTCTGATACTGTTACAGTTGTCTACAATACTGACAACAATGTCTTAACTCTTGAGGGTCCTGCAACACCAAAACAGTACCAAGACGTTCTAAAGACTTTGACCTTTTTTGATACAGGTTCTGAACCATCTTTTGCTTCCATGATCACCCTGACAATTGAACTGGAAGATGAGGAATCTTTACAATGTCCTCCACCGACTGAAGTAACTATAGTTTTAGAATCCATAAATGACTTCTCTCCCGAGTTTCGCTTGAATGGAGCAGACCTTAACTTTACTGTAAGTTACACAGAAGATGATACAGAAGGTAGCAGTATTGTTGGAGACATTAGAATATCTGATCCTGACACCATTGATTCAACAAGCTATGATATTACAATAGAGATAGTCGTAGGCTATGAAACTAGTGAAGATGAATTAGTTATTCCTGATAGTTCACTAATTCAGGAATCTAGTAACTCAAAAATTATTCTTCAGGGTACTTTGAAACAACTTGCCATAGCTTTAGCTAGTATAAAATATAGGAACACAAACCTGTTGCGTCCATCAACACATACTAGAATAATTGGGTTTTATCTGTCAGATAATAATCTTAATTCAGAAGCAGCGTTCACTCGTGTAACAATCTCAGCTGTCAACGATCCTCCATCTATCGATCTTAATCCATTGAATCCCTTCACTTCTGATATTTCTGTCATATTTGCTGTTGCTGGTGATCCAGTTTTGATTGCCACTGATGGAGCTTTTATTACCGATCCTGATAGCGATAATCTAGTCAGTATGACACTGCTGCTTGAAGAAGTAGATACAGATGGAAATGTTCAAAACAGAAAGGACATCTTTAGTGAGTCTTTAGTATTTTCTGCTGTTTCTGGAATTACCGGTTCATACGATCAAAACTCGGGTGTACTTTCACTTTCTGGAGTTGCTGCACTAGCAGATTATCAAACATTATTAGAAACAGTGAAATACCAAAACTCAGACAATTCTCCTAGTTTGAACAATCGTCGTGTTACTGTTACCATTTCTGATGGATCTTTAACAGATTCTGCTGCTTCACTCATTATCTTAGGAGATATTCCTAATCCACCTGTCGTGGACCTCAATGGAGAAAATGCCGGTCAAAATAACGAAGTGTCTTTCACTACCAAGGAAGATGAACCAGTGACACTTGCTCCTCAAGCTGTCATAACTGACATTGACGGGGATAATATTTGCAGTGCTATTATTTCATACACAGGACCAACTGATTCCTGTAGTCCATCCTTCCTTAGTTTTGATCATAGTTTCAGTGATATAAGTATTGATCCCTCTCCAATCACAGATGGTATTAGTTACACAGTTAATACTTCTTTTACAGATGAATGCCGTGAAACTATCATTTTTGATAGTATTCTGAGGGGGATGACATTCGAAGCTCCTGATGACACTTCTGCTGGTGTTTGCACAATTACAGTTAGAGTTATAGATGCTCGTGATAGCATTAGCAATCAAGCAAGTATTACCATCACTGTGATTGTAGGAAATGAACCACCATCTATTGATTTAGATCTTGGAAGAGTGGATAGGCACTTCTCTTTTGAGTATGTCCAGGATGTGGATATCGTTAGGCATATAGTCAGTATTTATAATGAGAGTTTAGTCATGAATCTAACCTCACTATCACCTGTTGGCGAAGCCCCTGGAGAAGCTGCACCTGATGGAGCAGCAGATGATGATTTTGGTGTTGCAATTCTCAGAAATCTCTCTTATGCAGGCTACAGCCTAACTGATACAGACAGTGAAGAGCTAGAGTATCTTAGTGTCCGTTTTATTTACAACACTCCATCTGAGTTGATGTATGATTTAATTCGTTTCCCTTGCATCTCAACTAATCAATCGGTAATTATTGATCCTCAAGTTTGCATATCACCAGGTAAAATGATATCCTATTCTGACCTAACATGCGACCCTGATCTTTTTGATGCATGTGACAATCCTGTAGACTTATGTACCAATCTAACAGTTGAAATTGATTGCGGAAACAGTGAGTACCTATTTCAGTACTCGGCTCAAGGAACTGTTTTACGCTATGAAGAACTGCTAGGCAATCTTGGTTACCAGTACAGCAGAAATGAGAGTATTTTCAACTCCTTAGAGAGAACAATAAATATCACAGCGTCAGATGGTCGTGCTGTCAGCGCTGGGGCTCTAGTATCAATATTAGTTGTTCGTAGAGATGCTACTCCTAAAATAGCAGATAATGCTACCTTTCAAATGTATGAAGATGAGAGACCAAATAGAGGATTTGTATATTACACTCTTCCAGTGACAGCTCCAAATGGTACCACACCTGAGAGAGGTAGTGTTGTATTAGAAATAGAGGACTCTGATATTGATGGTGTATTCACAATGGATGAATTTGGTAACTTCAGGCTGATAAGCAAGCTGGATCGTGAAACAAAGCCATTTTATTTTGTGACTATATCAGCTCGTTTTATGTCATCAGATCCTCGTGTTACATCTACTGGTACTGTAGTGATTGAAATACTAGATGTTAATGATAACATACCTTCTGTTCAAGCAGAATACACTGCTGATGTTTATGAGAACTTAGAAGATGAATTTGTTGTACAAGTTAATGCTACCGACAGTGATGCTGGCTTAAATGGTCAGGTTATGTATGCTCCTTTACTGGGAATAGGAGCTGAGAAGTTTCATGTCAACAAGAGCACTGGTGTTATAACCACAGCTGAACCACTGAAATATAATGAAACTGTAATTTGTGATTATTATCTCTTGGTGCTCATTATTCAAGACTTGGGGGAAATCCCATATCAGACACATACTGTGATTAATGTTAATGTGTTACCAACACCACCAGATACTGTAGAATTTGATGCAGATAATTCTATTGATGAAGTCACAGTTCTTGAATCAGCCTCATCATTTTCACTTGGTAGTGTTGTTGCTTTTGAAGCAGGAACTATGGACTCATCATTTATTCGTTATCGAATTGATTCTATAATTCCACTGGAAGATCCTGCTCCATTTGATGTTGATTCACTCAATGGTAGTGTTTATCTTACATTAGAACTAGATGCAGAGCGTTCACAGTTGTATATCATCACTATTGAGGCCTACAGTTTACGAAGTGACATTATTGTAATGTCAGCATTCTGGAATATCACTGTCACAGTAGAAGACGAGGATGAATTTTCACCTACATTTGTACCACCTGGTCCTTATATTTTTGATGTTAGCGAAGGTGCTCAAGTTGGTGATGTTATAGCGACACTTAGGGGAAGAGATGAAGATGCTAATGAAGAGACCCTAAATTTCATAATTGTTTCAGCCTTTGATGGTCTCGAAATAAACATACCTGAAGACTTCCCCTTTACTCTCCTCTTAAATGGAACTATCATACTCAACAAACAATTGGATTTTGAAACTCAAGCCAACTACACATTTGAAGTCAGTGTTAGAGATACGTCAGGCGATCCTGAAAATACCGATACAACTACAGTAACAATTAGAGTCAACAATGTTAATGACAATCCACCTTTTTTTATTGGCACACCATATATTAGAGATGTTCGAGAGACAGCTGCAAATGGAATGGTTGTTTTAACTTTGACTGTTGCAGATCTCGATGAAGATCATATCGAACTGAAATTACTGAACACAACAGGTCCTTTTTGTCTTGAAGGTAATACTATTATTGTATGTAATAGTACAGAGTTAACTGCTTATGAAGTGGATAGTGTATTTTATGTAACAGTTCAAGCAATTGATGTGTCTCCTGAGAATTTCACTAATGAAACTACAGCTAAATTAAACTTGGTTCTGATTAATGAATACGCTCCACAGTTCCCTGCAAGTGATATGCTACCAAATGTGATACGTATTTATGAGCAATTGGGTAACTGTAGCCAGATAAATTCTCATGCTGCTGAAATAGGAGATGAAATTCATGATTTTGACGCTTTTGATGACCAAGATGGTGGAATAAGTGGCACAATTGTTGACTATACTCTTATTGATGCTGCAGAATTATTTTTTGCTATCGATTCTGATACTGGTCGATTAGAAGTTAGTGGATGTGTAGATGCTGATGTACAGAATCAGTATACACTGACTATTGTGGCCACAGATGGAGAAGATGGTGATGGAACTTCATTTAATACTTCACAAAATATTTCTATCAGAATCGATGACCTTAATGACCATCCTCCTGTTATCACAAGCAAACTAACATTCACCATTCGTGAAAATGAAACAGTTGGTGCTAATGTTCAGTCTTATGTCTTTGGTCAACTCACTGCTACTGATGGTGATATCCTTCTTGCTAACTCTGAAGTATTTTTTTTCAGGAGTGATGATACGGAGGGTGAAGGGTCTGAAGCAGGATGTCCATCAAAGCTCTTTGGTTTGCAACCAGACAGTGGGAGGTTGTTTGTCTGCCAAGAACTAGATTTTGAGACCATGGAAAAGAAATATATTATTCCATGTAGAGCTCAGAATACTATGGGTGAAATACTAAATTCTGCTGGCAGTCTAGTGTCGGAAAGAAATGCCATATTTTTCGATGTTATAGTTTACCTTGTTGATAACAACGAACACCGACCTAACATTATTGGAGATGATTTTCAATTTGAAGTCAAAGAGAATGAAGACAATCAAACATTTATTGGTACCATTGGAGCAACAGATGCCGATGCTGCAGATGTTGAAAGTGGAATGATACAGTACTTCCTTTCACTTAATCCAACTGTTGGAATAGATGGCAGCTGTACCTCAGAGCTACCTTTCTACGCTACTTCAAATGGTAGTATTCATACCTGTGATGTATTTAATTACGAAGATATAACATACTATGCTTTCTATGTCAGTGTTTGTGATAAAGGTAATCCAATAATGTGTGTAATCGAACCTGAGAGTGTCATTGTTACCATAATTGATCGAAACGACAACCCTCCAATATTCAGTGGTGAAACTTTGAGTATAATCCTACCAGAAAATCAGACAGCTGATCCAATAGCTGTTTTATCATGGACTGATGCAGACTCTGAAGCTAATTCAATTGTTGAATTAACTCTGTTGACAACTGGTACTCCATTTGGTCTGGATGGTGCTAATGTAGTTATCAATATGGCAGAAGAGATTGATTATGAAGAGGACCCTATTATATATCAGTTAGAGATTTTAGCAGATAACCAACCTAGTGATCCAGACGATGTTGCTCAAAATGACACTATTGTCATCCTCATAACACTCAGTGATATTAATGATGTCACTCCTTCGATTTTTGATCCGACTGAGTTTGTTATTTTTGAAAATGTGCCGATTGGGTCTTTTGTTGGTTCAATTAATGTAACAGATATTGAAGAAGGTGACAATGGCCGCCTGACTTTCTCTTCTGATTCAGAATTTGTTAGCTATGATTGCTCTGGTGACAGTGTATTTAGACTAGATGCAGTTTATGGAAATATAAGTACTTGCATTGAGGTTGATTACGAAGAAAGAAGTGACTACACATTTACGATTGTTGTTTGTGATAATGGATTACCAACTCTCTGTGATCAAGAAATTTTCTTTGTATTCATTACTGATCTCAATGACAACAAACCCATCTTTGCTCAAGATCCTATTGAATTGGAAATTAGTGAAAACAGCATGGCTGGCTTGGGATTACATTCCATTGTTACTACAGATCTTGACAGTGGTGCAAATTCTGAAGTTTCTTTCACATTTTTGAATGCTACTGTTCCATTTGACATTCGTAATGATAACGAGATCTATTATACTGGAGATAGCCAATTGAACTATGAAAGCAGCATAAGGAAATTCATTTTGCAATTAAGAGCTACTAATGTACCCAGTGTTCCAACAGATGTTACCCAGGTAGTTGATGTAGTGGTAATAATTGATGTCACTGACCGAAACGACAATCCACCAGTGTTTGAAAATGATTTTGATGAAGCTAGTGTTGATGAGCATTCGCCATTTGGATTTGTAGTGTATAATGTAAGTACCACTGATGGTGACAGTCTGCCTAATAGTGATGTGTACTATGAAGTATTAACATCTGATTCACCATTCATCATGGAAGGCAGTATGGTTACAGTTAATGACACTGAAGGTTTAGATAGGGAAGAAATTGGTAACCATCACATACTTGAGATACAAGCAATTGATGAACCAGATGCTGCTGATGATGTAGTCCAGTATGCAAATTTCACTCTCAATGTCACTATTGTGGATATCAATGACAACTATCCATACATTTATGGAAAGACACAATTCCTTGTACCTGAAGATTTCGTGAATGGAATGTACTTTAGACGTATAACAGCACGAGATGCAGATATTGGTGAAAATGCAAGGATTCAATACTTCATACTTTCCAGTACAGCTTGTCCTTATGATGCAGTTGAGTGCACAGTAACTGGAGAAAGAAGTGGGGCTGATACTGACTGGTTAAATGGTGATTTGGGAAGTGCTTTTGGAAGTGCTTTTGGAAGTGGTGGTGACATAGGTTGTACCTATGAGTTACCTTTTGACATTGATCCTGACAGTGGATGGTTGCAGTTATGTCACGCACTGGATTTTGAGCGATACTTTATGTACACTTTCAGTGTGAAAGTATGTGATTCAGGTTTGCCTCGGTTGTGTAACACTAGTGATGTGTATGTAACAGTTACAGATATCAATGATAATGAACCAAATATTAGAGGACCCACTGAATTCACAGTAAATGAGACTGTTACACCTGGTTATCAAGTTGGTTGTGTCAATGCCACAGATGATGACACCAGCTCAGGAGGCATAGTGAGATTTTACAGTGAGGAAGTTGTGGAGTGTTCAACAGATTTTCCATTCGAAGTGAATGATACCACTGGTTGCATTGATGTGTGTGCAACTCTCAATTTTGAGAATAGAATGTCCTATACCTTTGAGTTGCGTGTCTCTGATTTGGGTGATCCACAATTGAACAGTACAACAAATGTAAACATTTATATTGGCAACATTAATGATCATGGACCTACAATCACTTCTCCTGCATTTGCTTCTGTCATTGAAAATGCAGTAAATGAATTTGTAATTAACGTCACAGCTATTGATATAGATCATTCTCCACACAATGAATTGACCTTTTCTCTGTTAGATGATGCAAATGGTCGATTTGTTATCACTGCAGAAGGACAGGTGTATACCAAGCAGGCCCTAAACAGGGAAGCAATGTCATATCATTTGATTACTGTTGAAGTTAATGATATGGTTTTTAGTGCAAGTCAAATTATTAATGTGACAGTCAGTGATGTCAATGATGAAACACCAGTGTATGTAGGAGTTGGTACATTCAATGTAATTGAGAACGAGGATATTTCCATTCTATTGGATTTTGTTGATGGTGATATTGGTATAAATGCTGAACTAATACTAAGCACAGATGATCCACGATTTGATTTCTATAATGATAGCCTCACTCTCAGAAATGTACAGAATATTGATCGTGATCCAAATACTGGAGGATCACCTACTGTGACACTACAGATTGTAGCAACTGATCAAGGCTTTCCTCCACAAATCAGTGATCCTGTTAATATCACATTAATAGTTGAAGATGTGAATGATAATCCACCAATTCCTCTTGCACCTTTCCGTGGAAACGTAACAGATGGAACTCCAGAAGACACATTTGTTATAGAATTTATTGCTACTGACTACGATGAAGGAACTAATGCTGAACTGAACTTCACTCTGTTAGATAACCAGGACAAATTTTACATAAACTCCTCCAGCCTATTCACCAATGACCTTATTGAGTTAATGGGTGATAGGGCTATCAACATATCTATCACTGTACTGGTTTCTGACCAGGGATCACCATCATTTTCTACTAATTATACTGTAATTATATTTGTTGTTGATTCACTACCAGAGTTTACTCCTGATACTTACAAGTTCTATGCTGTTGAGAATATATTCTCCTTTGATATTGGACAAGTATTTGCTGCTGATCGTGATTTGGTGAAAGGAAATGAAGACTTTGTCTTTTCAATAGTCTCCTCAAGTCCTTATGGAGGATTCACAATTATTAACAGTACACTCTTCAGTCCTGACTCTTATCTTGATTATGAAGACAATACCATATTTGATTTAATTCTTGGAGTTGGGGATGGGGTAAATGTATTTGACAAGGCTTGGGTGACTGTTAATTTAAATGACACCAATGATGTACCTCCACATCTATCACCTATTAATTCAACTTTTAGTTTAATAGAGAATACAGCTGAAGGCTCCATCCTAGGTCAAGTAGTTGGTATTGATTTAGATACTGGAGAAAATGGACGGCTTACCTATCGCATACTCTCTGGAGAAAAAGCAGCTTTATTTGATATAGATGATGATGGCAATTTGATACTTGTGAACTCAAGTGCAGCAAATTTTGAAATCTACCAGAGCTTCCTCTTCACTTATGATGTTTGTGATAATGGTATTCCAAAGAAATGTAGCAATCCAGGCTTTATCATCATAAATGTGATAGATTTAGATGATGTAGCGCCAGTCTTTAACCCAAAATCATATTCTCGTTCTATCAGTGAATTGTTTGGGGCAGATATGTCAGTTTTGGTGGTTAGTGTAACAGATGAGGACACATCTGTTGTTGATCTGACCTTTGAACTCATCCCAGAGCAGACCAAATTTGTAATTCAACAGATTACAGGTATTATTCGAACCACTAGTGATCTTATTGATTATGAAAGTGCTCAGAGTCACTCTTTCACAGTAGTAGTTACAGATACAGCTGGACTGACTGATACAGCAACAGTGACTATTACAGTGATTGATGAAGATGACATTAGAGCTGAAATAGAAAGCTCAGTATCTGTGTTCCAGCCATTAGAGGACTCGGACATCCCTATCTCCTTTGCTGCCATTAGTGTTATTGATGAGGACTCTGTCAGTCAAAACATGATGGACAAAGTAACAGTAGATCTTCGCTCTAATCCTCAAGGAAATTACTCCTTCCCCATTGATGGTGGGTTCTGTGACCATGCCAATTCCAGCTATATTGAAAGTGACAGCTACAGTTTATGTGGGCTTGGTAGTCTGTGTGTCAACTTCCATGACCATCTTTTACCATTGGGTGCAGCGACTGAATCTAATGGTATAATATACTTCCCAGGAGGTCTAAACTTTGGTATTGCCAGGCCTATTCCAGCAGATGCTATTTCTATATCTGGTGAAGACTTATCAGGCAATTTCACATTTAGTGTTTGGGCCAAACTGGAAGCAACTGGACAGATTATCCAGTTTGAAGTTTCTCCTCATATTCCATTCATTGTCCATGTGACTGCAGCTGGAATAATAAACGTCTTCTCAACTGAGACAATTAATGAAACTCCTAATCAAAGGGAGATTGTTACATCCACAGGTCCATCCTTGTTTGACGGTGCTTACCATCACATAGGAATATCCCGAATTGGCTTGACAATGAATATTTATATTGATGGTGTGTTGAGAGGTTCCAGCGATAAAGCTGGTGATATATTCACTGGATTTGCTGGCTTTGTAACAATAATTGTTGGTGAAGATTTATCGGGCTATCTTGCACAAATCAGGTTCTGCACTAATACTGAATTTGATTTGATGAATTTCATCTGTCTTACAACTTGTGGTGAATTGTTTGGAGCTACTAGCACAGACAATATAACAGCATCAGTAGATCATCGTACTCGCACTGTTGTTCTACAATGCAACAGTCCAAATTCCTGTTCACTTGAAGAAATGAATGCAGCTGTGGACATGTTGACTTTCATCAATGTTGTAGATGAGCCTAATCCATTGGATAGAGGCCTTTTCATAAAAGCTAGAGATAGTAATGGTTTTGGTGATGAAGCTGTGTTCATTATTAGACCATATCTGGTGAATGATAAACTTCCAATACTTGATCTCAATGGATTAGGTGTCAGTGGTATTGATTATGAACCTGAATATGAGGAAAGATCTGATCCTATTGCAATTGTAGGATCTGAGGCTGTACTGTATGATTTGGACAGTGGATACTGGCAATTTAGTTATATAGTTGTTCAACTATTCAATCTCAGTGGACTTGAGGCACTAACAGTAGAGACTGGTGATATTCCAGAAGGGATTACTATCACAAAGGTTGGGTCTGTTGTAACTATCAGTGCTTCCAGTAATCAATATCCTGAAGTGTTCCTGGATGCTTTAAAAACGATTTATTATTCAAGCGAAGAAGAAGACCCTTCAGATGATCGTAGAATTGTAAAAATAACTGTCTATGATTTTGAAGCTGTTCATAGCAATAATCCTGTTGCTCTTGTAAGTATTACTGTAACTCCAGCTAATGATCCACCTGAGTTAAACATAGATATCACTTCAGTAGAAATTGATGAAGAGTTAAGGATGGTCACCTTACTGGAAGATGCTGTTATAAAGATTATAGATCCAGATGATACTCAAATGAGTGCAGCTACTCTTACATTGTTGGATCAAGTTAACGATAATGAAACACTCTCTCTTGACACTGGAGGCAGTGGTCTAACAGCATTTTATGATACTAACACAGGTGTTTTATTAATCAGTGGTATAGCTAGTACTGACATATATATTGCTCAATTGAAGAAGGTGATATATAACAACCCCAGCCTCCATCCAACAGAAGCTGATAGACAAGTTTTAATTAGTGTCACAGATGAGTCAGGTGATACGAGTATGTCGTTAGAATCAGTTACTATTACTATAGATGTGTTCAATGATCCTCCTGTTGTAATATTTGATGACACAGGCAATGGTACGTACAGCACAACATTCACAGAGGATAAGGACACTTGTATAAAATTCTTTGGAAACATATCAGTTAGTGATCCAGAAAATGTTGGAATATCACGAGTTGAGATTGGAATTATAGATCCAAATTCTGATGAATATCTGACAACAATAGGGTCATCACCAGCAAATGGATTGTTTTTCCCTAATACTGGAAACTCATTGGCATTATTTTCACTTGATCCACCAAACATTGATGTTATCACAGAATCTTTGAAGACAGTGTACTACTGCAATAATGCAGAAGAACCAGTGCCTGGTTTAAAGATAATCGACCTGACATTCAGTGATGTCAAACTTTCTAAAGGACAGCAAAAATCTACCACAATACAGAGCACAATTACAATCATTGCAGTTAATGACATACCTTTTCTTACAATAGAGGCAGCTGAGGGATTAGCATTTGGTGGAGAACCAACTCCATTCATCAATCCTGATTCCGTTGAATTTAGTGATAACGATGATTCGAAATTCAATGAGATTAAGATTATCATTACAAATGCTCAAGATGGTGTTATCAATGAGTTTATACAAGCTGCTGGTAATCTACCTGGTGGAGGTCTTCTTAGTGATGATGGAGCTTTCACATTCACTATAACCTATCCAATGCTAGCTGATGATAATACCATTATATCCAGCATTAAGGAACTACGTTACAACAATTTAGCTCCCATTGTTTCAGCTGATGTCCCACGTACGATATGTGTACAAGTAAATGATACTAAAGTATTGAGTAACCCATCTTGTGTTAATATCACCCTTTCTCAACCAAACCAATTTTCGCCAAAGTTTTTAAATGATTCTTCTTCTCTTATCTTCAGTTATGATGAAACATCATCCAGTATTATCATAGGATCAGTATATGCCATTGATAGTGATACTGATGCTGTTGCCTCTTTGGTCTTTTATTCTATTGATTCCATAATTTCAATAGATGCTGAAGGTGCCATTAAAGATACGACGACCATATTAAGTCTGACAATAGATTCCGAAACTGGATTAATAAAAGCACCAATGGGGTTTGATGCAGAGGAATATATATTTCACAATGTCACTCTTCGTGCTCGAGATAATGGCAATCCAAATAGACATGACTTTGTGTCACTGGTGGTGACTATTAATGATTTGAATGACAATAGTCCTTTTTTTATTGGCCTTCCATATACTGTAACTGGTGAAATAGTAAGAGAAGAACTTGTACCTCCAATAGAAATATTCACATTGCAAGCAGACGATGATGACCAGTCCAGTCCTAACAGTGAAATTATATCCTATGGATTAGTAAACAATTTCATTGCAGATGGTTATCCTATCTTTATTATTGACTCCACGAATGGTATCATTTCATCAAATCAAACAATAGATGCTGAGGAATATCGGTATTTTATACTTAATGTCTCATCCACTGATGGTGGATCACCTCCACTAACAACCTACACTACACTAGAGGTGATTCCTTTGGATCTTAATGATAATCCACCAAAAGTCGATCAACTTATTTCAGCACTTTATCCCACTTCTGAACGCATTCCTCGTTCAATTGGACCTGCCATTCGCGTGACTGATGAAGATGAATCTATTGCTGTTAGTGATATCAGTGTTCAACTTACTAATCCGGAAAGTTTCACTGACTATCTAAGTTGCTTACTTATTTGTCAAGATGAACGTTTGGAAGAAGAAGGTTTATTAGGGGGACTGAATGGTGCTATTGATCTACTATCCTTGGCTACCTTTACTGGGCTTTATGTTACAGACATCACTATTGGCCAAGGTAACTGTGATGCAAAGAATTTTGTTCGTAATACCATAACACCTAGCGATAATGGCTATGGTCGAATTCCTCAAAGTTCAATCCCTAATTTGAAGTTTACAAATATCTCTTTCTCTTTTGTTTTGAATATCACCAATGAAGGTTTCGTAGTTGGAATGGTTGACACTGCTGATGAGAATGCAGAGCCTAGTGAAGTAGATCGTATATTTGCAATCAGGATAAGAAAAAGAATATTCAGTATTCATTATTCTTATGCTGATAATGTTGATCAATTTAAACACCAAAGTCTTAGTACCATTCCAGACAGACCATTTAGTCAATTCTTTGAAACAATTGCGGGAGAAGAGTTCAATACCACTCGACACTATGTGGTGGTAATCCAGAATGATAAAGTTTATGTATACGTTAATTGTGACTTTTTGTATGAAGTGACTCTTGATGGTGTGCCTATAATACCTGATGGTATAACCACTGATTTAACAATTGGAAGAATTGTCCCCAGTGATCTGAGTCAAGATGGTACGATTGGGCAAGGTCATCTTGGAGGAGATCTGCATGGATTGTATTACTATCCATATCCTCTTAAAGTTGATCAAATCCAAAGTATTTGCACCTGTGAAACTATTAAACCACCTGCTTCATATCCACCAACGATTTCTATTGCTGAACAGACCACAACGAGCATCTCTATTGAACCAGCTGGTGATGCTACATCTATACCTGCAGAAGATGCTGCATCTTTCCTCCAAGGTATAACATATCAGTACAGATTTGAAGACATTCCTGAAACTAGTAAAACCATAGAATTTTTAGCTACTGACAGTATTTCACTAACATCAAGTGAAACTGGAACAATTTCATTTGTTGAGGAAGATACGAGCCTGCCATTCATTGATCTTAATGGACCTCTCATAAGTGGTAATGATTACATTGCAACATACACAGAAGATGCTGTTCCTGTAGCTATATCTGCCAATGAAGTTAGCATTGCAAGAGATAATGAACTCAATTTATTTCCAACAATTGAGAATGTCACTATCGAATTGCTAAATCCACTGGATGGTGACGAAAGTGAAATACTGAGTGCCAAGAGCACAGAATTCATATCTGTTGTTGCCATAAAGAATACTTTACTCCACATTCATGGTCCTGGATTGTCTGGAGAATTTTCTGAGGTTCTACAGAGTCTTACATATGAGAATACACATCAAAACCCAATTACATCATCTCCTCGTAACATTTCATTTACATTATATGATACAGAGGGACGATTCAACAACCCCCTCTCTTTCACTACAGTAACTGTTGTCCCTGTAAACGATCCTGCAGTATTGTCCTTCATTGATAATGGACTAGATGAACTGCAAACTGTTATGTATACAGAAGCTGAGGAGCCAGTTGCTATAGCAAATGGACTTTATATAGATGATGTGGATAATGATTATATACAAAGTGCTGTAGCTAACATCAGCCAAAACTTCGAAACTGGTAAAGATCAGCTCACAGTTGAAACTATTGATGGTGTTGTTGCAACTTATAATAGCAGTACAGGAGTTCTTACCTTGTTCGGAAATGCTTCCTTAGAGAGTTACCAAAATATGTCTCGTAGCATAAAATTCTCTTCCTCGGATAATCCTTTACTGGATAATACTGACAATTTAATGGTGTCTTTAAAACGAACAGTGACAATCATAGTTAATGATGGAACTTCTGACAGCAATAGTGTTGAAATCGAAGTTCAGTTTCTACCTTTTAATGATCCAACATCTCTGCATATCAATGGTAGTGGTGTAATAGAATTTACAGAAGGAGAAGATCCTGTTTTGATTGCTCCATACGCTTACCTATTAGACTCTGATAATGAGATGCTAGGCTCTCTTATGGTAATATTTGAGGAAGGTGGTGAAATTGGTGACGTCTTTGTCTATGGTGGAATTCAAAGTGCTGTATTGTCATTCGAAGGTAAAACTCTGAATAATTCTGTGTCTATATTGAGGAATATCAGTTACTATAGTACTGATGATGAACCATCGCTGGCAAATAGAACTATTATCATAACTGTTGTAGATCTGGAAGACAATAAAGTTGAAGAAAGGATTATAATAATTGTTTCTGACCAAAACGAACATCCACCAACATTCAATAATCTCCCATATACTTTCTCAGTGGATGAAAATGCAGAATCCAATACACTTGTAGGTATTATAAGTGCAACTGACAATGATCAGTCAATAACAGAAATTGCATTTAGTGCCAATAGTTCGTCCTTTATTCTTACTACCATTGACAGTTCAAGAGCATCTGTTCATACAACAAAAACATTTGACTTTGAATCAGATCCAACTCTTATTACATTTAACGTTACTGCATCTGATGGTGATCTAACAAGTATGACCACAGTTACTGTCACTATAGAAGATATTAATGAATCACCCAGTATTTCATTAGATGTACTATCATTTGTGGCAGCTGCACAGCAATCTCGTCAACTTATTCAAGGTTCTTTGGATTTAGCTGATCCCGATACTTCCGATACCATTACTGTAGCTGTTTTAGAACTTTCTGGAGTCCCTGCTGATTCTATTGAATCTCTCACTCTCAATCAATCAATTTCAGGATATACTTTCACTAATAAAACAATTGAATCCAACTTAATATACACTCTAACTAGATCAGGTTCTGCTGTTGTGAACATGGAGAATGCTCTTAAATATATACAGTACATAGCAGGTGATATAGTTGATCCACTCTCACTTAGAATTGTCATGCTTGTTGTAGAAGATTCATCAGGTGTAGAAAGTAATGAAGTAAGTATTGAAGTTACTCTAGCTGATATTCCTCAATTTGAAGAGGACGACTATAGTGCAAAACTTTTAGAGGAAGAATCTCATTCTAACTTCTTACAAATACAAGCTACTGTTGCCAATCCTAATGATACGATACAATACAACTTGAAAGAATATGATGGATTTACCATTGATGAAACCACTGGTTATTTAAGTCTGACTGGAGAGCTGGATTATGAAGAAACACAAACAGTACTATTGGAAGTGTATGCTATAGCTAACGTTCCTTTACCTCGTACGGCCACTACCACTGTACTGATAACTGTTGTCGATAAGAATGATGTAGCTCCTGAAGTTAGTGGTGTTGGTATTATTACCATAGAAGTTGGTGTTCCAAATCAACTATTTGAGGATATTGGAGTTACGGATCCTGATACTTTTCCTATTGTGGAAACTCAGGTGAATATTAATGGCTCACTTATGCCCTCGGTTTTCTCTGGTAAAGTGTGTGTTGATGAAACAAATGCCATTAACAAAATGGTCACAGTTTGTGGATTGAGTACTGGTAACTTCATTAATCTGTTAACATACAATGACACTGGTCCCAAAGCTACTATATCATTTGATGAATATTCTAACCGTATCCTCACAACATCAGATAGTTATGCACGTGTTGCAGCCAATCTTTCCGACTTTGAAGGTACCATTGACCAACTTACATTTGCCTTCTGGGTTAAACCACACACTGATGGATCAGGCTATATAGCCTTCTTTTCTAATGATGATGCTAGTGTAAGATACTTCACAGTCTACTATGATTCTCCAGATCGTATTATAGTTTCACTGAAGCAAGTAGATGTTCCTGGACTTGCTGGTCAAGTACAAGTGGTGTTTCAACTACCCAACTCTATTGAAGATGATGTATATCATTTCATAATGATATATTACTCTGAACGAAACATCATGTGTTCTGTTGATAGTGTTAAGGTTGAAAGTGTGGCTGTTTTTTATGCTAACATCTTTGATGAGCTTTTTGGTGAGTGATCATGCTTAAAATTTCAGTGCAGAAATTGCAAAATAATATTAGAATACATATTATACTAGTTAGTAAAATAAATGTAACACATTTTTGATGTTGACAGGATGACCATTATTATAATAATAATATGACTAATTTTATTCCTTCATTCATAGATCTTCCTTTGGCAACTGATGTTGAAGGACCATCAGAAGATGAAGAATATGTCTTTGTATTGGGAGCAAGATACACATCTATTGGAGGATATGATAAACAGTTTTCAGGGATGATATCAGGTGTTATATTGCTATCAAAATCTGCCCCAGCTGGATTTGCAGAATGTGTTGTTGATTGTCTTGAATCAATGTCTGTGAACACCACAGGAACTGCCGTAATTAGCTTGGGATTTGATGTATCAACTCGTACTTTGACATTGATTGGTTTGGCTCCTGACAGTGATTATGAAAAAGTACTACAGAGTTTGGTCTATTTGAACAGAGCTACTGATCCAAATATACAAGGTTTGCGGCTTGTGATTGATGATGGTATAGGTACTCAAACACTTAGCCTCCCAGTCAATGTTCTTGGTGGTAGCCGTCGTCGGCGTCGTGATACAATGCCAACACGTCGTCGTCTCCTATCAGAAGATGAGTACGAAAATGTTGATAATGAATCGGAAAGTGAAGAACCTAAAAACTCGTTTGTTTACATTTGGGCCTTTGCTGGTGTAGGTATTGTTATCAGTATTCTGATTATATTAGTCCATATTTGGAAAAGGCGAGCCTCTTCTGGTGCTCATATGGACTAGAGATATTGCCTGGATATGACATATTATTTGGACACGAAAACCTTTTGACACACAAACTCACATAAGTTTTTTTAGTTTATTAAACCTGTTAGTAGACCTTTTTAATTAAAACTACATATTAAATGATACTATTTACCTTCAGAGAAAATTTATTTATCTTTTTAAAGATTTCTTATTATACTAGTACTTTCAAATGTTATGTTAGTGAAATTTTTGAAAGTTTCTATTTTATGATATCTATACATCAAAGTGATAATTATATAAATATATATACTCAGCCAGTAACCGGTACTTCTTAACATGATAAACTGAATTGATATTCTACTGAAACAACAACAGTACAATATACTGAATAATTTCCTGTATGACTGGTTTCCACACCAGTGACACCACATGCAGGCTGCTACCACAATAAATATAAGGGATCCATGGACAGCATTTTGTTGCAAGTTGGAACATAATTATTGATACAACAAAATATACACAGGCATGTAACTTCCTGCATCTGTCAATTCCTAATTTAAACTTCATTCTAATTCCATAACAACATGATCCCAAAACAATGGATATTAAATTCTTAATAATCTGAAGACCAATAAAAACAAAATAACAATAACAAAAAGCTAACAATCACTTCTAAAATTATAAACCATGATTATTATAATTTACTAGCAGTACCCATTGGTCCAAATGATGATCCACTTGCCATCCATTGACCACCATCAACAACCAATATTGCACCGGTAATGAAAGAGGACATAGGACTCAACAAAAACACACAAGCTTCCGCTATTTCTGTTCTTGTACCCAGTCTTTGAAGAGGAATCATGGATTTGACATATTCCAATGCTTGCATACTTGCACCACCTACATAAAATTATGGAATTACACAGTAAAGCATATGTACAAACAATGTCTAAAGGCAATTTGATAAGATAGTATCTCAACTGGTTCTGGATTTTATTTAATTTATGAAACACATTGTGGGTTTTTCACAAAATTATAAAATGCCTACGTAATTGTAACATGAACACTCTCAAAATACATATAATCATTTTAGGAGTAAAAAATGAAGATATCAAATGTTCAGTTTTCCTTTATAGACAATTTCCAGCTCCTGATTCTTAGCTCATTATAGTTCTGAGCTCTTCATTATATTCAGTTACCTAATTTTCGAAGACCAACAGTTCCTTCTATTGGACCAGGTGCTATACAGTTCAATCTAATGTTCTGTGGACCCCATTCTACTGCTAAATGTTTTGTCAAAGCATCTAATTAGAAAATAATAATAATAATAATGAAATATTAATGCATGAATTACCTATAGCTGCTTTGGCCGATCCAGCATGAGCCTGCAGTAAAGATCCACAATAGTGTAATGTAGCAGATATGTTTATAATAGACCCTCCATGATCCTTCATGAACACTTCATATGCTGCTTTAGTACAGTTAAATGTACCAAGAGTATCGATTTCAATAACTGTGTTGAGGAATACCAAATAAACAAATTGAAAATGACATACTGTAATGTACTGGTCCTGATTTTGATTATGAACACTGACCTGTTTTGAATGCATTAGATGACATACCACTAGCAGGACATAGAAAATTACCAGCTGCAGCTGAGAGAGACAGACAGACAGAGAGACAGAGAGACAGCGACAGAAATAGATAGATAGAGAGAGAGATAGAGATATATAATAATACATGTTGTAGCTACAAATATAAGTGGTAAATATTTTACACAGACACTGTTAAAATTAAATCACAGTGACTGATGATGAAGTATTAATTCGTCTGTTTGTGTTTTTTTAAAGTAAAACAGACAGTTGGGAGTTTGAATGAGCTATTTGAAAATGTCAAATTATACAAGGAACAAAAATAACAATAAGCTTTTTCTAAAACCTTTCAGTTATAAAGTTATGACAATTTTTATAACTCATGGTTACTGTTTCCATCGGAAGTTTTGATACGTTTGAAGAATAAGCCAAATTTGCTCAATAACGGTTAATGTGTGCACTATTGTGAACATACTTAACAAAGACCGTTACTTAACAATATAATCATACCATCTGATACTGCAACCAAAGTGTACAGCACCAAATATGTAGCTCTTTGGCTAATGATGCACACCATATAAGCTTAGGAAACAACATTACATAATGTAAAATACAATCATGCCGATTTTAAACTGAGTCATTATAAATTCATAGTTTTAAAGGCCTGTGTGTCACTATGGGTTCAATCACCATGTTAACCACAATGTATATATACGTGGACTGCATCTGACTTGGGTAATTGCCCTACACATGTACACAAGAAGCTTTGTCTGCGTGTTCCCAAAGCAATTGTCCATGATAATCTCAGTTTCAACTCAATGCGATTTTACATTAGTTAGTCAGTTACCATTTACAAGGAAGTCAATGGATCCATATAGTTTTAAAGTTTTCTCCATAGCTTTGTGAACAGAATCATACTATGTGTAGAAACAATACAAATAATGTAATGATTTTAACTGATTCTAATATCATACCTTCCTCACATCCACTTGAATAGGATGACACTGCATACCTGTGGCATCCATTAAGCATTTTGCTGACTAGAAGCATTATGGAAATGAATTTAAATAATAATATTATACATGATGTGCATATATTTTATACATACATTTAGTTTGACTGAGTCTGTTATTAGTGTTTAAGTGCTTACTTAAAACCCAACATCTTTAGTTTTTTTAATATTTATTTTGTATTGGTTTGGTTTAAAATTACGTGACATATGCTTTGTTTTGTTTTTTTTTGGTTTCATTTTGCCATTAAATTACATTAGGCAATTCCATATGCAAATTTGCATTGAACTTTATAAAGCAAAATACGTACATACATACAAAGTTTAAAAACGTATATGTACATATGTAATTAAATATGTACACATTATATATGAACACAGGGTGTATGATACTGAATTAGCTCCTTATTGGTCTTTAACAGCCTAAACAGCAGAAATGAGCTCGCTGCAGGAATGCATACTCAGCACTTGGCAAAGGGTGTGGCTAGCAAGGGTTGTATATAATTATTATAGTAAGCAAATATTTATGTTAATTAATTGATCAGGCCATGTGATCATTAAGATTAGCAAGCGAAATGTTTGGGTGTGCTTCGTGCCGCCCAAATACTAATCTGGTGCTGTATAAACAGTCCCATAAATTCTGATTTTTAACACCCCATTGAACATTTACAATATACATGCATTTCACATCTCACTCGTACCATATAATACATAGACTTATGATTGCACATGCATTATTCCATCACCTCTTGAAGTTTTTCAAGTCTCCTACTTGCAATAACAGTACGGCATCCATGTCGCATCAGCACTTCAGCAATCCTGAATCCAATACCAGATCCTCCACCTGAAATGAAAGCAATCTTCCCTTTCAATATGTTGGGCTGGAAGTGATATTTATATTTCTTCAGGCAGTAGTCATCATGATTATCATCAGAATCCATCACATCTATTTTTAACCCTTTATTCTCTTATGCTTACCTGTTAATTAATTCGCATTCTTTATTCGTTCCCATAGCAACAAATCTAAGGACTTGGTTCTCCCACAGTTTTACACATGTTGCTATGTCTATTTACTTTTGTCATCAAGTTGAGGCTATAGGTGAAGAGAGACAGTGTGTCTACACGAAAATACGATGGCATCCACAGTATACACTGCTGGCACTTGCATCAAAGAATGTGATCACTGGAACAGATGGCAGGATATCAGTTTGTCATGATGAGGTAAAAGAATCTATTTTGTAATACGAAAAGACTAAAGTGTTTCTATAAATTTGTATGTATATATCTCCTCTCACTGAAGTCATATTCAATAGATGGTTTAGCTTTAGTAAAGTTTTTTGGGGTGTGGTGCAGATCTGTAAAAAAATATTTATAATAAAAATACTGGGCTATGATTTAAAATATATACATGCATTTTAAATATCATTGTTAATATTGGGTTATTGGCTTAATGGCTTTACAAGATTGCTCCTCTCCTTTTGTTGGTAAATAGAATCAGATTGTACGATTATTTTATAAAAAACATACTTTAAAATTGTTCAAAAGATGCTAGTGAGTGAGGAACAATTATTCAATAGTAATGAAATGCATCAATGAAAAATGAAGATGAGCTCCTGTTGGTGATATACATTAGTTGTATAGGGATACTATCTAATGCTATATCAGCCTGCTTGTAATGCAACTAATAAAGCTCGAAGAGCTTCTGTCTACAGTCCTCTCATGATCCTACGATAGCTGACATAGTGAGAAAGAAACAGCAGACTATAATGATAGATGTTTTTAGTTTTGGTGCTCTCTTGCGTGAGATTATGACTCGTCAAGTTCCAGATTTGGATCAGTTTCATGTAATGCTATAAAATGTGGCAGCTCTAGTAATACATTATAGCATAGATATTTTAATATTAAAAGATGTTTATTCATTATTAAATTTTCTTACGTACTATAGCTATTGTGACCCCATATTAGGGTTGGGCGATATTGAAAATTAAGTTTTGCGACCATTGCCTAAAGGGACTTGCGATTATTGCAATATTGCAACTATTCATTGATACTGTCTGTGATAGCAAAAACAGGAAAAATTTTAAAAAGATTGACACTTCTGATCCTTGTTTTGAGAGCACATGGCTCAAAACTAAGTGTTATAGTATTTTTCAACTGCATATATTAAGCTATTATTTAATTACAGTAAGACAATATTTTACCATTGCGATAATATTGGCAGACCAAATCATGCAATATGATTATTGTAATGGAATAATATTATCCTATACAGAATCTATCATTTATAATATAGGGTGAACTAATTGAAGACATGACAATTGAGCGATCGGTTCTTGTGGAGCATCTTGAATGGCATCCACAAAAGAAGTTATTGGCATCTGGCTGGCAGAATGGAGTGATAACAATATCTAATATTAACGAGACCGAAGTGCATCAACAATCATCTATGCATCGTGCGTCCATTAGTACTCTTCAATGGAGTACTGAAGGAGGATACTTAATATCGTCAGACAAAGTGTGTACTGTGTAGTGTTTGGTCCACATTCATTCATCTTTTTTTTTTTCTATCTGTTCGTTCATTTATTCACTCATCAACTCATTCATTCATCCATTCCTTCACCCACCATCCATCCGTTCATCCATCTATTCATCCATCAACTCATTCATTTATCCATTCCTCCACCCACCATCCATCCGTTCATCCATCTATTCATCCATCTATTCATCCATCAACTCATTCATTCATCCATTTCTCCACCCACCATCCATCCGTTCATCCATCTATTCATCCATCAACTCATTCATTCATCCATTCCTCCACCCACCATCCATCCGTTCATCCATCTATTCACCCATCAACTCATTCATTCATCCATTCCTTCACCCACCATCCATCCGTTCATCCATCTATTCATCCATCAACTCATTCATTTATCCATTCCTCCACCCACCATCCATCCGTTCATCCATCTATTCATCCATCAACTCATTCATTCATCCATTCCTCCACCCACCATCCATTCGTTCATCCATCTATTCATCCATCAACTCATTCATTCATCCATTCCTCCACTCACTCATTTATCAATTCATCGTTTCATACATCTATTGCATCCATTCACCTTCCATCCATCCATTCATTCATCAATTCATCCATTCATCTGTTCATACATGGATTCATGGATCTATCCATTTATCCATCCATCCATTCATCCATCCATCCACCATCCATTTGTGATACATCCATCTGGTCCACATTTCTCAATCCTTTCACACATAATTAAATTGATGTAGCACAGTTATTTAAGAATATTATTATGTGAACTTAGTGACATGATATAAGAACAAATATGTGTTTCTTATATATAGAGTGGTTTAGTCATTGTATGGTGTTTAGAATCAAGAGGAAAATTACTTTCAACTCCTGTTCATCAGAACAGATTAGCTGGTGAACCTACTCACTGTGTACTATTCAAACCGAGGTATAATTAATTTTAATATTTATTACATTCGTTCACATTCATAATAACCTCAAAATTATGAGGTGATGACTTCATATGTAATGTAGTGTATAGTTTAATGTCATAAGGTTAATACATGATTATACTGTAACTCAATAATGAAGCAATAGATTGAAATTTTACATACACAGAAAAGAATGGAAAGGATAATTATATGAAAATGGTACAGGTAATAAGATTGTTAGTAATTCCAGACTAAAGTTATAAATATTTTTCTGAGGTCATGGTGAACATGAATGACCTTTAAAAGATTAAAGACAAATTATTGATCAACAAATTGTTTAATAATCTTTTTGTATATCTTGTTCATTCATAGTGCATCCACAATGAAACAGACATCATACTTTCAAACTCAAGATTGTTTTGAATGTTTCTTTGCTAATGATGCAGGTTTGTTTATATGTCTGTACATCTGTCTGTTCATTTTCTATTTTCATTGGATGCTTGTAATTAACATTTTAACACTATCAAAAGAAAGAAGGAAACTTTAAGTTTCATATTCCATTTCCGATTATCCCTATGATTGCTTTGTGTTGATGACTTAGCCTGCTATAGTTGCTCGTTTCCCATTCTTGTTACTTTTTAAATGTTCTTGTATAATTTTAGCAATGTCTGTCAGCTATAACAGCAAGTAGTTACAGTTTATAGAGTTTAAAAAAACTACTGTACATGTAGATTGAGCACATGTTCTTTTAAGTGCCATCTCTATTAATAGACCAAGCCACCACCCCACCTCGGAATGATACAACTTCCCACTATGTATACAACACGTACATGATAAAAACAAAGTTGGGAGGCTAATATAGAACTCAAAATTAAACAAACCACTTCCATATAACCCTACATAAGTACAGCTGTTTGTATTTTGCTTTATAGCAGTGTAAGTACTTATGTAGGGTTATACGAAAATGGTTTGTTTAATTTTGGGTCCTATGTTAGCCTCCCAACCTTGTTTTTATGCTTTTTGGGTTTTGATGTCCCTACATCTTCTTTCATTTTTATTGAAAATTTTATTATTCTATATTATACATGAATATACATTGTCAATTTGATTAACCTCATCGAAGCAATCATAGGGATGGTCCTGTGTGTCATATGTACTGATAGACATTTTAAACTCTCTCTCTCTCTCTCTCTCTATAGGCACACTATATTATATGAATGCCAATGGACAGTGCGTAGAGTCAGAAAAGGTTGAACATGGGTTGAAACATATTATATACTCCTCTGAGAAATCTTTGTTAGCAGCAATCTCCAAGGACTTACTTTTGATTACATTCTCTGTCGATAAGAGAGGAAATCCTACTAGAATATCTGAGGTGATTGTGTGAATAGTTTATGTAAATATGTGACCTAATTTGTAAATAAATAACTGCCTTTAAGTATTTGCTATTCCACATTTTGTACATTACATTATTACATGTGTAATTGTGTATATATATATTTAATTTAGTAGTGTTGTTAAAATCATTCACATTCGCCATTACCTCATAAAAATGTTCTTAGTTTTTAGTTTTGAATGATTAACAATCTTTTAACCTTCACCATTTTTATATAATTATCATTCTCATTTCTTTGTGTATGTAAATTTCAATCCATTGCTTCATTATTGAGCTAGTATATAATCAATATTACTACATATTATTGTGTATTCATCACAGGTTTTCTTCTTCAACATAATTACATTAAAATATTCTTTATAAAAACAAAACATTTCGTCCCATAGTTGTTATACATTATGCAACTGTGAGAATAGTATAACATACTGTATCAACCCAGAGGCCTTCTTACTGAAGAAGGGCTCTTGGCAAAACCATTCTTTTATAAAGAGTGTTATTGTACATTTAAGAAGAAAACTTGTGATGAATACTGAAAATGCATTCAGGAACCTTTATGGAATTATATAACTATGTGTTTGTTATTTGCTCAGGCTAAACTAGGAGGACAAGGAACAATATCATCAATGATCTGGGCCCCTGATGGAGTACTAGCAACATGCTCTACTGAACCTCATATCAGGTTTACTATAGTATACATAATAAAGTAGTAATCATATGTTAGTATTCTATGAATTACAACAATTTGACTTGTATGCAACAGTCAGAATAGTATAGGAACTTTGTCAATCTGTGGTCTGTGGAGTAGTGCTTTTGTTTGGACAGAACATTAAACTATTGAACCTTTATAATAGATACATGTACATACATACACAGTTGTGCATTATCAACAGCTTATGAGTGGCAATGCTGTGAAGATGCATCTAACTGTAGTATTTCTGGAGTTACCAGACTGTCTAATTGTTCGGTTTATAAAAGCATAATACATCATATGCACACCATGTAAACTTCCTAATATGGTAACTTTCGTAACAGCCTGGGATTATGCTGTATACAGTTATGCGTTCCTTTGTAACTTCACCACACATAAGCTCATGGCAATATCAATGTATGTACATGTTTTGAATTTAACAGGTTTTGGGACTGTATTGAGAGAGAGAATTTCTTATTGAGTTTGAAGGATCACATAACTTGTGATGATGATGTTGTTGTCACTGATATCTGTTATAACACAAATTATGGTAAACTGACAGAATGAATATTTCCATTTGTCTGATAAACTAATCAGTTTTAAATAGCAACATTTAGTAGTAACATTAATATAATAACTACTGTACATAACCATGTAGCTGAGTAATGCTTAGTAGCAGTTATAGATACAGTAGTACTAGTATATAGAGTTATAGACCCAACACAACCTCCAGTGGTACCAGTATATAGACCCAACACACCCTCCAGTAGTACCAGTATGTAGACCCAGCACAACCTCCAGTAGTACCAGTATATAGACCCAGCACAACCTCCAGTAGTACAAGCATGTAGATCCAGCACAACTTCCAGTAGTATGAGTATAGATGTATGCACCCTTGTAGTAGAGGGTACACAGATGTAAAAACTAATTATTGTGCCATAATACTTTGAATTATGTTTGAAAAATGTTTTACGAGCATGTAAAAACAAATAATTAAGGGTCCACACAAGGTATTTTTAACATAAGGGGGTACATACATGATACATGCAACTACCTATAAGGAAGTATTGTAGTCCTCTAAATGAGCATAGAGAGAATTCTTTCAATGGTACAATATGTACATGTAGTCGACGTCACCAGTTCAATTCTTATAGGATGGTGTTCCATTTTATATCACTTCCCCCATCTTGTAGGTCTAATAGCTGCTGGTACTAATAAAGGACACACAATTATATGGACAAAAGAAAATAAAGTTTCTGATGGTCATTGGAATCTAGTCACATCATTAGTTACTCCCGGAGAAGGAAGAATCACAGCTGTTGAAGTAAGCATTATATTTTATAATTATACTCCCTCATTTGAGACAGGTACTGTAATTTTTTAACTTTTATTATTCATTTTTAAAGCAATGCCATATCTTTAAATGCTTGTTATTTTTCAACATTTACAGTAAGCCAATAGGATTTGTTAACCATTTTGCTTCTTGTTGGCTTATTGTGTAAAATGGCTGAATAGCCAGTATTTAAAGAGACGCAACCTTCCACTTACATAGTGAGGGTTGATATATATATACTTTATACAGTTTATGAAATAATAATTATAAGCTAACAATGCCAAGTGCCAACCATTAATCTTTTTACGTACCACACCATCAAGCCCCCTGGCATGATATGTGACAATCATATGAATTATAATTAATTCCCACCGAATGCAATCAGGGACAGCCTGGCCCTGTGGCCAATACCAAACTTTATAATTGAAATGTGTTTTGAAATAACTATTTATTCACATGTACATGTAAATAATATCAACACTGAAAGGAAAACTAACTGTATACCAGGGCGGGAAATAAGCCTACAACATCTGGTGAGCAATTCCGTCACCAGTGCTCACCATAGTACAACTACGTAGCATGCATTGTCACATCAAAATCTGGGGCTCCTTATGCTAATTTTGGTGCTCAAATGAGCACTGGAGCACTCTGCTGTATACTATAACATTTATACATAGCTGTATAGTATAAACATAATAATCTCCTACATTTGTAAAATGTAATTCTATAAATCTATAATTGAGAGAGAAATTGTATATACAAGTTGTTTAAGCATATAGGTTTAGAATCACAATAAAAACTGAGAAATAAAGGTAGCAACGAAATAAACTTTACATTCAAAATTAAACTCTTCAATTTATTCACTTCACTTCTAACAGCGTGCATAAAAAGACAATAGAAAATAGAAACATTTAAATAAAAATGCTACTATTATATTTGATAGCTACATTTATACAAGATAAAATTTTGCTTGCAAAAACTAAAAAAAATGTGATACGATTCGAATAATTAAGAAAAGGACAAGTCATTTACAATTCTTATTACTTAATTATATTTTACATTCTGTACTGAATCAAGTAATGGTTCACGTAAACCACTATCATCATCATATTCCATGTCTCTACGAGTAGTAACTCTTATGTGCAGTATTTTCTGTACTATACCAAAAAACTTCAGGATCACTCGTCTAGGACCCCTTATAGCTATGACACCATGATATAATACTACTCCAATAACTGATATTAGATACAATAGCAAGACTACAAAGGCATATAGACTTCCAGATCGTAGATTGCTATTTTCAGAAATAAGAAAGAAAGTCATAATATCCATGATGAATAGAAGAAATGTGAACCACGTGTCCAACAGGTTAACTAATGTGTTCTTAAATGGTTTAACATGATTCTGTACAATCATGAAGAGGGCTACTATAGCTATATGTATTATTAACATTATAAGTGGATGTATTCCACTTAAACAAGCATATACTATATACAGGAATACCACTAACCATTGCCTAACACCAAACCAGTACCCTAATCTATCTTTATAAGGTCCATGATAAGCATCAATTAGTGGACGAATGTATTTCGATAAACGATACTTTCTTAAATGAGATGCAATTGTAGTGATTACCAAATATGGTAATAAGAAAAGGAGAGATGTCAGTAGAGATAGTAAGAATAGAACAAGATGACCTCCACTGAGATAAGTTATATTACCACCAAAATACCAAACTGTTAGTGGATGATGTGTAGTATGAACCTTTGCTGACGTGAAGATATCAGACATTGTTAGAAGTAACTTGGCAAATGAGAGTTGAATTAAAGTAGCTAATACTTGTACTGATGAACCCACTATCAAGTTTGATAGACGAGAGGAGTATCGACTGATAACAACCAAACCTAATACTAAAGACCACAAGTATACTGGAAAAACAAACTGAAGTCCTGTTTTAGCAGTGATGTCCATACCATGATAGAAACACATTGGATAACCAAGATTTAAATTAAGAAAGGAGAGAGATAATTTAACAGGTAATGTATGTAGTTCATCAACAAGAATATTTGTGTGTAAGCTAACAGCAGACATGTTGGCAAAGAAGACTAGTCCTCCTAGTGTTCCATTTGAGACTGTTAAATTGAAAACAAAAAGTACAAGAACTAAAAAGAGGCCAATGAAAGCATATCCTAAAATAGACAAGAGCCAGAGATTAGAACATTCTTGACACTCATTGCTACCGAATACTAAACTAAGATTATCATTACACTGTCCACAAATGATACCTGTCCTTCCATACTGACATAATGGATTTAACATTGTGGCATTATAAGTTGTGAGGAATGGGTAACAGTACTCTGGTGGACAAACTAGAGAAAAGCCTTCAACTGATTGACTGTTGTTGGATAGTAATGAACTGATATTACCAAACCAAGATGAATATGGTAAGTAGATAGTGACTGTTTGTATATCACAGGAAATATCCTTGTTAAGATTATATAAGAATGAACTGCAGTCACATTTACTATTCACTGTGGTGAATCCAAAAGGACATGGCATTGCTAGCAATTTGTAATTCTTAACAGCCTTATTTTCGATAGTATAAAGTCTGAGGTTTCCATTAAGAGGCTGAGAACCAATCATTGTAACAATTGTAAAGTTCAGTTTGTTACATTTATTTGCATATAATCTATTGATAGTCTCTCCATCTATCTTCCATGTTTCTGAGCCCTTATGATTATCAATTCTATATGCTATTGCAAAAACATTTGCATAGACAGGAACATGTGCTGCATCAACAGCTATTACAGGTATCAGTAGTGTTTGACCAGGGTAAAATTTAAATGGCTGAAATTCACAAGTGTGCAAAGAATCATTGCAGCATAGTAATTCCACAGCTATAGATGCGATTGAGGATATCTGCTTGGGAATAACATTGAAAAATTTGGCTAGTAGTATGCTGGGTTTTATAATACTGTTATCATACTCGGAATAAACGGAGCAGTTGTAGAGATTAACAATCTTAATAGCGTCACCATCTAAATATGCAGTGTTGTTTATGAAAGTCATGTTGTATGATGTATTAAGATCACCACCAAACTCAACTTGTATTGTACACAGTCGAGTAGAAATGTCGTTATTGTCAGCATAGATTGCTCCACCTGAAGTCAACGCTTCATTACCAATAAAAATTGCTGTAAAAGCATGTCGCAACGCAATCTGTGAAAATCCTTTTAAAAAGATGCAAGCTCCCATCGATGCAATATTATTTTCACAATAAAAATGCCCACCAAACTTTAAACCACTTCCAGAGAGTTGTAAAGCTGGACCAACATTATTAGAAAAATTACAATCTTGTACATTGACATCGTGTACATTGACGAAGGCAAACACACTTACTTCAGATTTCTGATAATCATAGGGATAACTTTGATTACGAAAACCATTACGTGAGGCAAGCACATTAGTTAAATGTATATCAAGAGATTCAAAATAAAAATATTTTGCGTCTGCTGTTACAGGTTCAACATACATACATGAGCCCTGCACAGATGCTTCATTTTCGATGAAGTGTGTATTTTCTATATCAAGAAACATTCTATATAACTGAATTGCAATGTATATACACACCCCTATGGCACCTATGTTGTGTTTAAAGAGTGAATCTGTGATTATAATGGTTTGGTGAAGCACTAGTTTCTGATTTGTATTTAGTTCATGAGTAAGAAAAATGGAAACTCCCGGAGAAAAACGTCCTGCCAAATTATAATTACGGTTGTTTGTAATGAGTAAAGATGACATTATCAGTAGGTGCTTTGATGATATGTTATGATAAATTAGTACTATTCCTCCCGTATGAGTACCATTTGTATGAGAAATCTCAATATCATTGAAGAAACCATCCACTTGATGTTGATTAGAAGCCATTATGAGCGTTAGTCCTGTTGCACTAATGAGTGCATTTTGAGAGTACGTTGGGCCAATTAAGTTAATTAAGTTATCTTCGAACTTGTAATAGTTAAAGTTTCTACTTAATAGTAAATGCCGAGCTGTTATCGTCAAAGGTATTTCAGAAACATTTGAAAACTGTGTTTTGATGTACAAAAATACTATACCACTACCAGAACAACTAAAGTTAAACCATCCATTGGTTTCTACAATTTGATTACAAGGATCGTTATCAGTAACGTTTATATTATTCAATGTACTGCTACCCAATGCATTAACAGCAACAATACCAAATCCACCATAAGCCATAATACTCACTGACTCTAAATGTGTATTGAAGCAGTGACTAAATAACAATACTGCTCTTTGGTATGGACCAAAGTAGAAGTTAGATCCATTTGTGAATGTATCTGATAGCTGTATCTCACCTCCACATTGATGAAAAACAAGATCAATAAAAGTAAGATTGCTAGTATTATAAAATCCAAACCCAGTCCATGCTCTATTACATGTAACAAATGCTGGATTTATATGCGATTCTGATTTGATAGTAACATTAGAGAGATTTGCTAACAGACAGAATTTACTGTTAGATACAGTATGATTGAGAGATGAAGACAAGAGAAGTGTCATACCTGACTGTAGTCCATTATGACACAAGTAGTACTCCAATGGACAGGAACTGTTATTAGATATATGTACCACTGGCGACACTGGACATTGTTGAGCAGAAATAATGGAGATTACATTGAATAGAGAAATCACAAATACAATAAATAAGGAACGTCTCATCTTGTTCACTTGATGTCTTTTTTTGAGTGATTATAAATTCAAAGCTACTTTTAGCTTATCAAACATGAAAGTAAAGTATTTTGTTTATTTAAGTGTTATCAATGTTTATTAACAATATGAAATCTGTTACCAAAGATCACCCATTTTGCTCATGTATAGCCAATTATATTCCTTTTAGTATGGTATTTATTGATAGACTAACTTTAACACTAACTTATAACGATTCAGATTTATTTAACACCGTTCTTACAAGGAGCACAGTCTCAAAAGAGCAATACATGTACGTCCAGAGTTACCAGACTGTTTAAATGATTGTTATATATATTAAAGTATGATACATCATATGCACACCATGTAACTTACAGAGAAGTGGTCAACTGTAATGGTTCTGGAGTTACCAGACTGTCTGATTGTTTTACTATATGTAAACTTCCAACTATTGTAAATTCATAATTAAAGTGTGGATATTGCACTAAACTGATATCATATTTTTGGGACTGGACATTTATCACTTCATTTGAAAATGAAATTTTATTTTGTTATTTTATATAAAAATTAATTTTCAATATGTGTGTTGAACAACCATGATTAGGAGTATATTATAGTCACACATCACGTTGGGCTAACTAGTCTTATAATTATATGTGTATATAATACATACTTACTCTCCCTACTTACCCCAGTGGTTATGTACATCAGGGTTTCTTTCAGGAGGGGTGGGGGGGCATTTGCCCCCCTTGGCTTTAGCTTGCCCCCCCTTGGATATACACCTGACAGATGTAAATTATGTTTGTGTAAAAACAGTCCCAGATTCCACCAAATTGTGTCTGATAAAAGGTCCAAAATCAAAATTTCCCAGGGGAGCATGCCCCCGGAGCTCCCTAGTTTGCCGCATGCTTTGCATGCGGATATGTACTTGCCCCCAATAATTCATACCATCTCAATTTGCCCCAACCCCCCCCCCCCCCCCCCCCCCCCTTGGGCAAAAAGCTGAAAGAAACCCTGTACATGTACAGTTAATTGTATATCTGAGGGTATCTTACAGGCTGAAATACTTTGTATACAAAATCTTTGTCAAAGTATTTCACTAAGTCTGAATTATAACAGAGATAATTAGCTTAATTTTATTTTGTCCTTCTCAGTGGAATCCCAACAAACATTTATTAGCTGTTAATCAAGGCTCAAGAGCACATATTTTTATTGAACATGAAGTTGCTGCATGCTATAGTCAAGAGGTAAGCACAGATACTCATGTGTGTGTACATGTATGAAAAAACAAAGACATCATCATTATTATTATTGGGGGGAGCCCCACACTTATGATGTAGCTGGAAAGTATGTAATAGTTATAACACACTTTACTGTGATTACGTGTTTTATTGACTGGCCAAGAGCTACATTGAAACACACAATGCATTGTCAAGTGTGTTATAAGTGATTTATTGACGATCTGGTGAACTTCCACTGTTGCTGGAGCTGCTTCGTTAGCAGGGTGAGGAAAGTGTGCAATAACTACTAACTTATTGCACACAAAAGTGTGCAATAAGTGATTTAATGTTCAATCATGTGATGCATTATCAGCATTCTGATTGGCCACAGGTCACATGATCAGCAATAAATATATATAATGTTTGTATGGTACGTATTCCGTAAATATCTCAATGCTCAAATTTTAAAAAATTTCAAATTAAACATTTTCTAAAGCCACATGTGTGTCACTGCGTGATAGCTATGGATGAAGAGAAAGGGACAGAGCTAAACAAGCTGCAGAAACAAATTACATTTTGCTCTTCTTCCGTCTCAGACTCACTAAACGCTTGCTTTTGCTCAGTGTGAATGATTTGGTTATTCTAACCACACCTTCTCAGGCTCGCCCCACAATGATTGCATGCATTCAAGCATTCTCTAGTAATATTTGTTATCACGTGTTTGTTTTACTCTGTGAATTTTATTGCTATCTTTTCACTGTGATTTTCAGTCGCTGGTATTGTTTTAGTATGACAATAATGACCACTTTTGAATATAGTTATAGTATGTCTACTTTATTGCAGTTTTAGTTATAGTTATAGTTAATTAACTAAAAACAATTTTAGGCTTACTAAAAGAATTTTAGTTTTAGTTAACTACATGTAACTAAAAGTGCCCATTATTAGCCATTTTCTATTTTAGTTAGTTATAGTTATTACAGTAGACATGTAATTTAGTTATAGTTTAGTTAACTAAAAGTCAAAATGTGAACCATAAAATAATTTTAACTTAGTGGAAATTTCCACGATGTTTTTTTTCTCGTGTAAACCTATAATTATAGTGGTTGAAATAATTGTATCATAATAATTATTATTACTTGTATTACAGGTATCTGCTGTCCAAGTATCTCCACATGATATAGTAGTTCATTGTCATACTAATGACACACTGTTAACTGTTAATGCTAATCTCATTATAACTGGTGTGACTGTTAATAAAGAACATATTGCTGTATGGGATGGGAATAATATGGCTGTCTTTTCTCTTATGTTTGATAAAGATATGGTGAAACAAACAGGTACATATAATGTATAATGATTAGGGTTTTTGATACGTTTTGAAGCATGTTCCTAATTGGCTCAACAATGGATAGTGTGTGCACCATTGGGAATACATACAGTAGGTTTCAACAAAAACTTTACGTTTTGTAGTATGACAACGATCGTCTCAAAGTACTAAATGTGTCGTTGTATAATAGTGTTTTCATTCGTTTTAATAATCGTTGAACGTTAAGATACGTTGACAATTACGATATGACACGTTAACGTTGGCAATTATGATGATCTGACGACACATTTGTCATGCCCACATTTACATAATTATAATTATAATTAATTATTATTATAGACTAAGCAAGCACAGTCAGTCAGTTAGTCACTGTTGCGCTACCATACTGTACCGTGCAGTGCTCTAGGTGTACTTCTTGAGCCAATTAACAAGGAGTTAATACTGTTAGTAACAATATATCATAATTAACTGTGCCATCTTGCCCAGAGAGAGAACTGTGCAGTGGCAAATAAGAAGCTCTTTGGGCTAATGGTGCACTATATGAGCTAATCAAAAACTCTGTCATGAATAAATTAGTTAGCTCTTTAACAACCACAATTAAACTGGGCATGTTCATCAATTAATTAACAAAGCAGATGTGTGGGTGAAGCACTTAATATTCTTTTATATGACTCAAGATTCTAATTTCCTTTGGTGGATAGAAGAGCTCTTAAGAAAGTTGTAGATGTAAAATTTGTGCTTTGGTATCAGCAGGAAGACAGCAAGGCGAGCATTTGAAAGTTTGGTTGTCCCAAGCCACATCTTTACTCGCCTGTATAACTTCCACAGTTCAGTAATTTATGAGTCAGTGAAGTGAATATTGAAAGAATGTCTATTATCATAAAACACCTAGTGGTCCTTTAACTACATTGCATTGGAGAACTGAAAAAATTCAGAATAGCAGCTAAGAGGAGATCGTTAACATTAATAATAATTAACATCTACTATATATCTAGATAATGTATAATATATTCCTCTAAGCTTAAACAGTGTTCTGGTCGGCACTGGTCGGAAATAACCACCACTCAGCATGAATTAACCACCAATCAGATGAATTTACCACAGCTCAGATGAATTAACCACCTCTCAGATAATACATATATAGGGTACTGAGACAGAATTAAGTATAAACTCGATAAACAACATTAAATACAAATTAGAATCCAACCACTACTTTAAATATCCTGTGTAGAACATTGCTTAATAACTTAGTGGCAGGAGTACTGGTACAGAGTTGGAATCTCACCTAGTATATTGTATGTGATTAGCTAGTAGTCTTCTAATATAATTATGTATATAGTTAGTGAACGTACATGTATATACATTGTATTTTCTTCTATATGTTTGTAGGTACCTTTGCTTCTGAAAGCCCTTCAGCTGCTCTATATGAACACAATATATATACCGTGGAAGATGATAAACTATTTGCTCGAAGTGTACAGGTACATGTGTGTGTGTGCAGTGAGTACTAATTGAGTGTTCGGTCAAACTTTAACCTATATGTACATATGTACATGTACTTGTAATATGTATATGTACTTATAATATGTACATGTACTTATAATATGTACATGTACTTATAATATGTTTATAATTATAGAAAATGGACTATACGTATCTTATTATCTCTGTCTCTCTCTTCTCTCTCTCTTTTGTATTTCTGTCTGTCTCTGTCTGTCTGTCTGTCTGTCCGTCTCTGTCTCTCTCTCTGTCTGTGTGTCTCTCTCAGGGAGTTATCAAGCACAAGCTTCCTTTTGGTACTGATCATGATGATGACACATTAGCCAGCCTTCATGTGTCAGGACAATATCTTGTACTAGGAATGAAACATGGGGCAGTGAGATTGTGGGACTTAAGCAGACGGTAATCATTAAATATATTTTATTACAAGAAAAACATGAATGTTTACTGAATCTCACTATACAGTCATACTAAACATATTGTTGCAGTACTATATATAATCACTAGTTAAATCATACCTTACATTTTCCCAAATACCATATAGCTGGAGGTACCATTGCAATCTCGTTTGTGCGCTTTTCAGTTTTGATATCCATCTCTAGACGCTCTTTCATTTTTTGAAATGTTTTTATTATTCTTGTATTTGTTGTATTAGACACCAAGCAATGTACAGTATATGTCAATAAAATGTTACCATATACAGTAACAGTAATTACCTTAGTTCTACTGTCAGTATAGTACAGTAATTATTGTCTCACTACTGTGGTGTTCAATTGATAAATACACCAATTACTGTCAAAACTACTGTTGAACTACTGTAGTGTGATAATGAAACTACTGAGTAATTACTGTACTGTATGATGACTTTTTATTGACATACATACATGTATACTGTATATAAAAGTTGGTGGAATTGAAGTTGGCAAGACAGTCCAGACTCCACCCACATCAACTAAAATTCGTTACAGCGCTTTAGCCAATCAGCAAAACTGCCATATTGAATTCACCACAAAATTTTCCAGTCATTCATGTATGGTATCTGACATCATATGACATCATATGACATGAGCTTAGTGTAATTTCAGGACTTATGTTTGTATCATGCAAATCTTTAATTATTTCAGTGAACCAAAACTGGTTTGTGGTACATCTGTAGCTAATTCTATTCCACATTTTAATGAGTTAATTCAAGTGCAAATTAACAATATTGGAACTAAAATTAGTCTTGTGCTATCACAAGTGAGTTACATTTTGTTAACCATTCATTTATTCATCCATTTATCTGTTTATTCATCCATCAATGCATCCATTCATCTATTAACCCCCTCATGTATCCATCTATCCAGGTACCCTTCCATTGACCTATAGTCCACCTATCTGTTCATTCATCCATCAATCTATCCATTGATCTATCCATCTAATTATTTATCCATCCATACATCCCATCAATCCATCCATTCATCCATTTGTTCATTCATTCAATCTACATACTCACCCTCCCATCAATCCATTCATCCATCAATTTGTCTATCCATCTACTTATTTATCCATCCATACATCCCATCAATCCATCCATTCGTCCATTTATTCATTCATTCAATCTACATACTCACCCTCCCATCAATCCATCCATACCTATCCATTAGTCTATCCATCCACTCAACCATCAGTCTATCCACCCAATTGTCCATCTATTTTATATTTACAACATTGTAGAAATCTAAGCCATCAGTATTAGCCATAATGGACACAGATAAAGAATCAATTAGAATACTAGACTATTCGGTATTTCATAAAGAAATCACTTCAGAAGATCCCAAAAGTCAATCAGTCCTTCTACCTCCACCCGATATATCTCTTAATATCCACAAAGAACAAGACATGATGGCTTGTCAACTTGAAGGAGCTCATATCTTGAAGTCATTCTGGGATACATCTGATCCAAGATTACTCTTAGTGGAATTTCAGAGAGAAAACAGACTGAAGAAAGCAGAGTCTAAGAGACATTCAAAACAGGTTAGTGTGGCAGTGACGAAGGTACCACCAGCAGTCCTTTGTGCTCTGCTAGTGGTACTGTATTGGGCATTACACATTGTTAATTTAAGGTAGAACCAAGAAGACATTGATCAATGATCTGTGTAATTAGACTGAAGTTATACATTGTGTACTTCAGAACCCAGTATTCAGAGTACACAGAATTGCTAGACCCTTTTCAGGATTGACTATAAAGATCTGAGATTTCTTTCTGAACCCTAGATGAGATTTCTTTCTGAACTCCAGGTTCTAGCTCTCAATAAAGTGGCAAGACGCTTTAGTCCACAACATGACATATAACATGTATTGTTGATTTATCTGAAATCCAATATAATTACTAAACCAATAAGTTCATGTACCATTGGTTGCTTGCTCATATACATACACTGTACCAGAGTGGGAAATAACAGTGCTCCAGTGCTCATTTGAGCACCAGAATTAGCTTAAGGAGCACCAGAGTTTGACATGACAATGCATGCTAGTTGTACTATGGTGAGCACTGGTGACGGAATTGCTCACCAAATGTTGTAGGCTTATTTCCTGCCCTGCACTGTACTTGTAATATTTGTGAGTACAAATTACTTGATTTATTTTTTCTATTGGTATACTCCCTTGCACCTTAAAATCAAAAACACTACTGAGTCATTAAGATTATCATTAAGATTATTATCTTGCTTATTGTTAACTTCAGTGTTATGTTGATCTCTGTGTATAGTATTATAGACACCCAGTCCAACAAAATTAAAATATTAAGATTGGTGTCATGTTTATGCACTCCCTCAATGTTGCACTTCTAAAGTAATTATGTGTTTAGAACTGTGGTGAACTCACCGCTTGTAAAAAGAATATCAAAATACATTAAGAATACAGTGTTTATTTATTTAGTGCTCTTCCAACATTACTTCAGTCAGTGTGATCCCTGACCTATATGTCTACTAGTCATGCAATGTTAACAATTTAGATTGTCATCATGTTTATCATTCTTGCACTCCCTCAATGTTGTGTCACAACCCGTAAAATATCAAAATTACTATAAATATTTATTAAATGCACTTTCAACATTGCTTGGGTCAGTGTAATCCCTGACCTATATGTCTACCAGTCATGCAACATTAATTGGCATCATGTTCATTCATGTACTCCCTCAATGACTTCAGAGCTAATCAAGTGTTTATGCTCTTTCAACATTGCTTCAAATAACCTCTGACCTATATGTCTCTGGTCAAGCAACATTGTGGATATCGTGTTCATGTACTCACTTCCTCAATGTTGTATCACTTCAGGGCTAATCATGTGTTTAGAACTATGTACTGCCTGTAAAATATCTAACTACTTAAGATTACTATGTTTATTTATTTAGTGCACTTTCAACATTGCTTCGGTCAGTGTGACCCCTGACCTATATGTCTACCAGTCATGCAACATTAGGCATTAAAATTTTCATCATTGTAATCATTTATGTAATCACTCATTGTTGCATCACTTAAGAATGTGGTGACTCCACCACCTTTAAAATGTCAAACTACATCAAGATTATTTATGTACTCCTACAACATCGAATTCAGTGCGTTGAGATAGTATATAGGCTCCACGTTAAGCAACATTAAAATTTTAAGATCGATATCATGTTCATATACTCCCCTTGATGTTGAAAGTAACCAGGCTGTCTGTGGTGACCCCTCCACCTGTAAAATCAAGCTACAATGTTCATTTACATGTACAAACACAAATATTTCTTGTGTACTCCTTCAACATTGCAGAGTGTTGTAGTAACGTCTATACATGTATATAGGCTCCAAATTAAGATTGACATTATGTTCATATACTCCTCTCAGTGTTGAAAGTAACCAAGCTGTGATGACCCCTCCACCTGTAAAATCAAGCTATGATGTATATTCATAACTAATTATTATGTACTCCTTCTACGTTGTGGAGTATTGTAGTAACCCTATACATGCATAATGTCAAATATAGGCTCCAAGTCAAGCAATATTAAGATTGACATCATGTTCATATAAATTACTCCCCTTAGTGTTGAAAGTAACCAAGCTGTGGTAACCCCTCCACCTGTAAAATCAAGCTACGATGTATATTCATAACTATTTGTTGTGTACTCCTTCGACATTGCAGAGTGTTATAGTTACCCCTATATATGCATAATGTCGTATATAGACTTCAAGTCAAGCAATATTAGGGTTGATATCATGTTCATATACTTCTCTCAACGTTGAAAGTAACCAAGCTGTGGTGACCCCTCCACCTGTAAAATCAAGCTACGATATATATTCATGACTATTTGTTGTGTACTCCTTCAACATTGCAGAGTGTTGTAGTAACCTCTAACCTACATGTATGTACTGAATTTGTGCAACATTGACGGAATTTCCATATGGACTATGTGTGGTCAGAGGTCACCACAACTCAGTGATGAAATTCATAATGTTGGTTGAGTTGGAGTCTACATACATACGTGTAGGTTAGAGGTTACTACAACACTCTGCAATGTTGAAGTACATTAACAAATATTTATGTAATATTTTAATGTGCATGTACATGCTTGATATTGAGTGGAGGGATAACCACAGCTGGATTGCTTTCAACAATGAGTGAAGTACATGTATATGAACATAATGTCAATCTTAATATTGCTTGACCTGGAGACTATATACGACATTATGCATATATAGGGGTTACTACAACACTCTGCAATGTTGAAGGAGTACATAATAAATAGTTATGAATATACATTGTACATGTAGCTTGATTTTACAGGTGGAGGGGTCACCACAGCTTGGTTACTTTCAACATTGAGGGAAGTCATGATGTCAATCTTAATATTGCTTGACCTAGAGATTATATACGACATTATGCATATATAGGGGTTACTACAAAACTCTGCAATGTTGAAGGAGTACATAATAAATTGTTATGAATATACATTGTAGCTTGATTTTACAGGTTGAGGGGTCACCACAGCTTGGTTACTTTCAACATTGAGGGAAGTCATGATGTCAATCTTAATATTGCTTGACCTGGAGATTATATACGACATTATGCATATATAGGGGTTACGACAAAACTCTGCAATGTTGAAGGAGTACATAATAAATAGTTATGAATATACATTGTAGCTTGATTTTACAGGTTGAGGGGTCATCACAGCTTAGTTATTTTCAACATTGAGGGGAGTATATGAACATGATGTCAACCTTAATATTGCTTGACTTGGAGCCTATCTACATGTATAGGGGTTACTATAACACTCCGCAATGTTGAAGGAGTACACAACAAATATTTGTGTTAATATCTCAATGTACATGTAAATTAACATTGTAGCTTGATTTTACAGGTGGAGGGGTCACCACAGCCTGGTACTTTGATGTCAATCTTAAATCTTCGTGTTGCTTCACTTGGCTTACATATGCAACCATGTGTCTAGATGACTGAACCATGATGACTTACAGTAGCTACTAAAATTCAATTTCAAAATCTGAAGTAGCCAAGTATTTTACTAAACCAATGAGCTGTGGTAACCCCTCGCCCAGTCAGAAATTATTAAGACTACATCATCTTGCTTATGTTAATTCAGGAGTAACCAAAGTGACGTAGTGTCCCCTGACCCAAAATATTTTAGTTACAATTATTGTCATCACCATCATTCATGCATGTACATCCTTAACATATATACATATATGTCTAGACACATGGACACCTCAAACGTGTTTTAGATTATTTCTTGTCTACATACTCCTTAATTCAGAGTTCTATTTGTGACCTCTGACCAAAGTTGAAATTGTCTTCATATTCATACACTCCCTCAACGTTGCTGCTTATCTTTAGCAAGCAAACACGTATCTTGACAAATGAGCCATAACCTCCACATCTAATGTAATGTAAAATTAATATTCCGATACTCATCATGTAGATAGATACCAATCTGTATCACTTCTCTTTATTAGGCACCAGATACAGCAGTGTTAACAATATTCGTAACTCAGGACATGTATATTCTACTTCAGAACACAGCACCTCTGAACCCCGAACACAAATGTAAGTTTGGGTTCAGCTGACAAGAACAGCACCTTGAGTGGGCATGGTCAACGACTCAGAATTAATTCCTACAATAGATTATATAGACTATGTCAATACAATGTATGCTCCTATTGATTACACTGCCATGGATTGAGGACACACCCACTGGAATTAATAAGGTGCCTTTCTTGTCAGTTGATCCGTAAGTTGTAGTCATAACTTAAGGGAATGATTAACTATACTGTTTGTAATGGTATGCAATATACCTCGACAAGCACAATATCCATTCTTTTTCTAGTACTCTATTATGGAAATGCATATATTATACATAGTACATACATATACTGGATTCATTTTCATATTGTATAATATAAATATTCGTAACTCAGTGTCCAATCCTTTTCCATTACACTGGATACATGTACATGCATATACGTAGTACATACATGCATATACGTACACTAGATTCATTTTCATATTGTACAATATAACTCAGTGTCCAAATCCTTTCTATTACAAAGATACATGTACATGCATATACAATGGTTAGTGTGCACTGTCGGGAACACATTTTGAGCCAGTTAAGAGTTAATGCTGTTAGTGACAATAATTATAAATACAATTAACTGTGCCATCTGGTCCAAAGAGAGAACTGTGCAGTGCCAAATAAGGTGCACTATATGAGCTATCAATGTATGTATATGTAATTTATAACTGTGAACTTTGTGTATCAATTAATATTCATTGTAGGTTCTCTGGGATGTGCAGCTCCATCAGTATACTACATGAGAAAGGTAGAATCATATTAGATACAATCTAGTGATGCATTGGATTGGTAATTGGTATTGGTCATTATCGGCCATTATTTTTAGTATCAGTATCAGTTATTTCTGAATGATGTAACAGATATTGTAATGAGTGTACCAATAATGTCATTTCTTGTGATTATAGCATCATTAATTGCTTTTCATAAGTATTGAGAAAATGCCCATTTTCATTGAAAGAATCAGATGCCAGATGGTATAGATATAATATCGGATCGGTGTTGGTTATCAGTACTTATCTATAATAATTAATTGGTTTATCAGAATATCGATAAAATATCTCATCGGTGCATTGCTAATACAAATACATGCTTATATGTATGACTGATACCAATACTAATAAAGACTGATACCAATACTTATTGATTGACACCAATGTTCATATTTATAACTGATACCAAGACTGATACCAAGACTGATACCAATGCTTGTTGATAAAGATTGATACCAATGCTCATAATTATGATAAAGACTGAGACCAATATTTGTTGATAAAGACTAGCCCCAATGTTCATATTTATGACTGACAGATATCAATGCTCATATTTATGATTAATTCACTATTATACAAATTCATTACTATTATACAAATTCATTTTATTTCATTGCATTCCAGAATTTAATGTCTCCTCATCTGGATTCTTCAACCAATGAATCAATCCACTCCTTCCTCCCTTCTCTTGTTGAGAGATCACCTCTAAAAGATTTCATTGGTCTGGAGGATTGTGATCCTAACACAGTCAAAGCTATTCTCAGTTTCTCTTATTACTCTGCTACTGGTAATATGGACGAAGCATTTAAATCTATCAGGACTATTAAAAGGTGAATCTAAGTGTTGAACAAAACTTTCTGTAATGTGCCAATATTTAATGATTTCTGTTGTTTTCAATAACCTATTTGGTGCTCCATTGACTTTTAAAGATGGTTGGTGCATAGAAAGACTGGACTACTAAAGTCTATGCACATTCATGATGACCTCCAGATTATGATGTGATGACTTTATATGTAATATAGTGATGTCATAAGGTTAATACATGATTATACTGTCACTCAATAACTTATATGTACTATAGTATATAGTTTAATGTCATAAGGTTAATACATGATTATACTGTAACTCAATAACTTATATGTACTATAGTATATAGTTTAATGTCATAAGGTTAATACATGATTATACTGTAACTCAATAACTTATATGTACTATAGTATATAGTTTAATGTCATAAGGTTAATACATGATTATACTGTAACTCAATAACTTATATGTACTATAGTATATAGTTTAATGTCATAAGGTTAATACATGATTATACTGTCACTCAATAATGAAGCAATGGATTGAAATTTGACTTACACAAAAAAGAACGAAAGCATAGTAATATAAAAATGGTGCAGATACAAAGATTGTTAGTACATGTAATTTCAAACTAAAATTATGAACATTTTTCTGAGGTCAGAGTGAACATGAATGACCTTTAGTATATATACGTATATGGTAATATTTTAATGATTTATAATTTAATTTGCAGACAATAGTACAATGTAATATTTAGTTTGAGCCAGATTAGCCCAATAGGGAAATTTTTATTTAACATTTGAGCCTATTGATACTCGATGAGTAATATAGTACTGCACATGTAGTTCTGTGTTCTATAGTGACAATAGTATTTAGTTTGAGCCAGATTAGCTCAACGGGGAAATCCTTATTAAACTTCTAAACTCTTATATCTATTGATACTCGATGAGTAATATAGTACTACACATGTAGTTCTGTGTTCTATAGTGACAATAACATTTAGTTTGAGCCAGACTAGCTCAATGGGGAAAACTTCTAAACTCTTATTGATACCCGATGAGTAATATAGTACTACACATGTAGTTCTGTGTTCTATAGTGACAATAACATTTAGTTTGAGCCAGATTAGCTCAACGGGGAAATCCTTATTAAACTTCTAATTTCTTATATCTATTGATACCCGATGAGTAATATAGTACTACACATGTAGTTCTGTGTTCTATAGTGACAATAACATTTAGTTTGAGCCAGATTAGCTCAACAGGGAAATCTTTAATAAACTTCTAAGCTAAATTATAAATCATTAAAATATTACTATATACGTATATATACTAAAGGTCATTCATGTTCACTCTGACCTCAGAAAAATGTAGTCCTGTGTTCTATAGTGACTAGACTTGGGGCTGATTACAAATTTTTGATTATGATTATGATAATGATTACAATTACTTAACTAAATGTGATTATAATTATGATTATGATTACAGTTAAATAAATAAACCTGATTATGATTATAATTACATGTGTAGGCCTGTGATTATGATTATGATTACCATTCATTGTTGTATTTAATCAGTTTAAAAGAGTTTAAATTTAATTTTCATGGAACAAACATTCATTACATCTAATAAACATCAATTTTTGAAAAAGTTCATCGTTTAATCGGCAATGTTCGGGTCTAAACATCTTTCCAGTGATTGAAAACAGTCGCTCAACTGGACCACTTGATCAAGGGTTTGCAAATAGTGGCATGCCAGCTTCGATAAAACCGGATAACGATGACGATTGTTTCTCCAAAACGAAAGGGGATCATCTTCCTCGGAAGTTGTCCCATTAGATAAGTATTCATTAACTTCTGATACGAGACCATCACTACATTCTTTGGCCGGTACTCCAACATTCTCCTGCATGAATCCAAAAGGTTTTGATTTCTTTCTTGGTGGAGAATTTTCTAGTGATGGAGTAGCAGATCCTTCACTTGAAGCACTAGAACTTTCTAATGCTAATGTGTGCCGACCCTTTTGAAGAATGATACGTTTCATCTCTGTTGCTTCATCTTCCTTGCACCATCCCATTTTCCATCTTGGATCCAAAACAGCAGCAATCCTGAAAATCTCTTCAATGTCGTATTTTTCCATTCGTTTATGAAGTGATGATCGATTTGAACTTTGAGTCCTCGCACAATGTAGCTTACAGTGACAATATTCTGACCTTGAGTAAGATCAGTGGCCCACTTGAATGGTGTCAGTACGTATTTCAACCAAGTCCTTAATGACCGTGATTTCATAAGCATTCAACTTGCCAGTGTAGTTCAAACGTTGCATGGCATCTGAGTCACACACTTGAAGTAGTGATTTTAGCATCGTCAACTGGGAATTCCATCTAGTGGCGTTTGCTGCTTGTAGACGGTTTTCTCCTTCGAAAAGATCACTAGCTACCGTTGAGTGCCGCACATAGCTAACTAATCTCAATACCTTCACTAAAACTTGCTTGATTTGTTCAGCATTTTCCATGCCATCTTTTACCACCAGTTGGAGTGAGTGCGCGAAACATGAATAATGGTTTGGCTTTACGTCATCCAACTCACTACACGATAGTTCAACTGGCTGTAGCTCTTCCTCATCATCTGACTCGGTTGAATCAGAAGTAGTAGGCTCATTTTATATGTCCAAGAGGCGAAATGCTTTTAGCATATTATCATTATGATGTTGTCGACTTCACCTGAAATTTCAAACTCCTGTTCAATTTCCATAAAGTGTTGTAGTATATCTTCACCCGTGTGAGAACCATGGAAACGACAACAAGCTAGCATGGCACTCATTAAACGAAATTCTGTGATGAAGTGAACAGTCACACCTACGTAGCTAAGAATGCATTTGCCTGTTCGTCCAAACATCTACTGTTAGACAAACCTGTGGGGCACATTTCATCAAAGCAACGGTTTTAGTGAACAGATCAGTGAAGCGTTTTGGTATCGGTGACAATAGCATTTAGTTTGAGCCAGATTAGCTCAACAGGGAAATCTATAAAAAACTTCTAATTTCTTATATCTATTGATACCCGATGAGTAATATAGTACTACACATGTAGTTCTGTGTTCTATAGTGACAATAACATTTAGTTTGAGCCAGATTAGCTCAACGGGGAAATCTATAAAAAACTTCTAATTTCTTATATCTATTGATACCCGATGAGTAATATAGTACTACACATGTAGTTCTGTGTTCTATAGTGACAATAACATTTAGTTTGAGCCAGATTAGCTCAACGGGGAAATCTATAAAAAACTTCTAATTTCTTATATCTATTGATACCCGATGAGTAATATAGTACTACACATGTAGTTCTGTGTTCTATAGTGACAATAACATTTAGTTTGAGCCAGATTAGCTCAACGGGGAAATCTATAAAAAACTTCTAATTTCTTATATCTATTGATACCCGATGAGTAATATAGTACTACACATGTAGTTCTGTGTTCTATAGTGACAATAACATTTAGTTTGAGCCAGATTAGCTCAACGGGGAAATCTATAAAAAACTTCTAATTTCTTATATCTATTGATACCCGATGAGTAATATAGTACTACACATGTAGTTCTGTGTTCTATAGTGACAATAACATTTAGTTTGAGCCAGATTAGCTCAACGGGGAAATCTATAAAAAACTTCTAATTTCTTATATCTATTGATACCCGATGAGTAATATAGTACTACACATGTAGTTCTGTGTTCTATAGTGACAATAACATTTAGTTTGAGCCAGATTAGCTCAACGGGGAAATCTATAAAAAACTTCTAATTTCTTATATCTATTGATACCCGATGAGTAATATAGTACTACACATGTAGTTCTGTGTTCTATAGTGACAATAACATTTAGTTTGAGCCAGATTAGCTCAACGGGGAAATCTATAAAAAACTTCTAATTTCTTATATCTATTGATACCCGATGAGTAATATAGTACTACACATGTAGTTCTGTGTTCTATAGTGACAATAACATTTAGTTTGAGCCAGACTAGCTCAACGGGGAAAACTTCTAAACTCTTATTGATACCCGATGAGTAATATAGTACTACACATGTAGTTCTGTGTTCTATAGTGACAATAGTATTTAGTTTGAGCCAGATTAGCTCAACAGGGACATCTTTAATAAACTTCTAAACTCTTACATGTATATCTAGTGATAACTGATGAGTAATACAGTACCTTCTAATACTAGTTCTGTGCTCTACAGTATGTGTCAATAAAATGTCACCGTACAGTAACAGTAATTACCTTAGTTCTACTGTCAGTATAGTATAGTAATTAGTGTCTCACTACTGTGGTGTTCAATTGACAAGTGTACCAATTACTGTCAAAAACTACTGTTGAACTACTGTAGTGTGGAAATGAAAGTACTGAGTAATTACTGTACTGTATGGTGACTGACATATACTGTATATTATATTTTAATAACTTTGAAGAATTTGATATCTACCTTAACAATTTTTTCTCAATAATCAAAGCTCTTGCTGTTATAGTTAAGAAATGATAATTATTAATATCTTAATATCATGGGTAGGAGTCAAATTATTTCATGAATGTTGTTTCTAAAGTGGTAGTAAAATGCCATTACACAATGTCGTACTGTAATTTAATTTGTGTTAGATTTTGTTCACCAAGGATATTGATATCATATAATTATATTTACAGTAAATTTCATTATAATATCATACATTGTACATTTAATATATTATATATAATTACATATATCCTTTCTTCATTACAAAGTAAAGGGACTCAAATTGCTCATTTTATAAGACTCTGTACCTTATTATCACAATAGTTAAGAAAATAGCAGTGAACTTTGACAGCTACATATATAATTATATCATTTCTTTTCTTAATTACAATACTAATGAGTAACTCATGATTCTATGAGACATTGTACGTAAAGTACATAATACTCAAGTTACGTACCATTATGTAATTTACATAATCATATATCCTTTCTTTAGTGGAAAAGTAATCATTTATGATTACATTGTACTTTACTACTATACATAATCATATATCCTTTCTTCATTACAAAGTAAAGAGACTCAAATTGCTCATTTTTATGAGACTTTGTACCTTATTATACTACATAATTATAATAGTACTTGTATATCCTTTGTTTATTGCAACAATACGTAGTTAAGAAAAATAGCAGTGAACATTGACAGCTACATACATAATTATATTCTTTCTTTTCTAAATTACAAATAACTAATAATTCTATGAGACATTGTACGTAAAGTACATAATACTCAACTTACCATTATGTAATTTACATAATCATATATCCTTTCTTTAGTGGAAAAGTAATCATTTATGATTACATTGTACTTTACTACTCTACATAATCATATATCCTTTCTTCTTTACAAAGTAAAGGGACTCAAATTGCTCATTTTTATGAGACTTTGTACCTTATTATACTACATAATTATAATAGTACATGTATATCATTTCTTTATTGTAACAATAGTTAAGAAAAATAGCAGTGAACTTTGACAGCTACATACATAATTATATTCTTTCTTTTCTAAATTACAAATAACTAATAATTCTATGAGACGTTGTACGTAAAGTACATAATAATCAAGTTACCATTATGTAATTTATATAATCATATATCCTTTCTTTAGTAGAAAAGTAATCATTTATGATTACATTGTACTTTACTACTATACATAATCATATATCCTTTCTTCATTACAAAGTAAAGGGACTCAAATTGCTCATTTTTATGAGACTTTGTACCTTATTATACTACATAATTATAATAGTACATGTATATCATTTGTTTATTGTAACAATAGTTAAGAAAATAGCAGTGAACATTGACAGCTATGTACATAATTATATTCTTTTCTAAATTACAAAATTAGGGAGTAATTTATCATTCTATGAGACATCGTATGTAAATAATTTCATAGGCCAAAACATTCTGTTGTAGTAAAGTACAGTGTTTCATAATAATCAAGTTATCATTAATTTACATAATCATATATCCTTTCTTTAAAGAGACTCATTTTTATAATATTTTGTACCTTATTATACTACATAATTATAATAGTACATGTATATCTTTTGTTTATTGCAACAATAATTAAGAAAATAGCAGGGAACTTTGATAGCTACATACACCTACGTAATTACAAAATTAATGGGAATTTGTGATTACATAGCACTTTGCTACTCTACATAATCATGTATCCTTTCTTCAGTAGAAAAGTAATGAGGAAATCAATTTAATCATTTTTATAAGACTTTGTACCTTATTATCCCTACATAATTATAATAGTACTTTCTTTATTGCAACAATAGATAAGGAAATAGACAACTACATACATGTACTGTACATAATATGCATTCCTTTCTTAATTACAAAATTAATGGGAATTTATAATCACATTACTTTACTACTGTACATAATCATATACCCTTTCTTAAGTAATGAGGAAATCAATTTAATCATTTTTATAAGACTTTGTACCTTATTATCCCTACATAATTATAATAGTACTTTCTTTATTGCAACAATAGATAAGGAAATAGACAGCTACATACATGTACATAAAATGCATTCTTTTCTTAATTACAAAATTAATGGGAATTTATAATCACATTACTTTACTACTGTACATAATCATATACCCTTTCTTAAGTAATGATGAAATCAATTTAATCATTTTTATAAGACTTTGTACCTTATTATCCCTACATAATTATAATAGTACTTTCTTTATTGCAACAATAGATAAGGAACTAGACAACTACATACATGTACTGTACATAATATGCATTCCTTTCTTAATTACAAAATTAATGGGAATTTATAATCACATTACTTTACTACTCTACATAATCATATACCCTTTCTTCATAATTATAGCAGTACATGTACGTATATCCTTTCTTTATTGCAAATATATTTGAGGAAATTAACTAGATAGCTTTATATTCTTTTATTCATTACAAAAGTAGGCCAGGAACTTAACATATTAGCTATACTCTATAAAGATCAGATGAAATTCAATATCATATAAATGAGTATATCATATGTACATGTATGTACATGTACATGTACATTGTATTCTTGAGGAACATTAGATGTGAGTATCTTTCTCCTCTTGTATAAGATGGAATTTAAGATATAAATAAGTTTCTACACACATACATGTACATATATCCTTTCTTCATTACAACAATAAATAAGGAAATTGGGAAATTAAATTATCTACACTATTACAACGATATGAAATATAAGTTATTCATTATTATAAGATATAATGAGTAGATGCTCCTTTAGAGCACTGGTGACTGCAGTTAGTTGCCCTGGGTTCAATTCCCAGTGACTACCAGCATTTTCGACTTTCCTCTTTCAGCCTTATTAATTAGAATTTAGCGTTTACTCATAAACATTTTTTAAAGAACATGTTTATTATTATGATGCAAAATTAGTTAGTCACTTGTTTGTATCCCCCATTGCAAAATCCTAGAAAGAACACTACATATGCCAAGTATATGCCAATAAAATGTCACCATACAGTAACATTAAATTACCTTACTGTAGTATAGTAATTACTGTCTTACTACTGTGGTGTTCAATTGTATGGGGCGCCATTTGTCTCAAATTGAACAACTTTTACTACTATATAATCTAAACCAAAAAAGCACAGGAACAAGATTGGGATGGTACCTTAGTAGCAAAATTAAAATAACCACTTCCATATAACAACCCTACATAAGTATACTTTCTTTTTTATACTCAACAGCTATACTTATGTAGGGTTATATGGTGGAAGTGGTTATTTTAATTTTGCTGCTAAGGTACCATCCCAATCTTGTTCTTGTGCTTTTTCGGTTTTGATATCCCTACATTTTCTTTCATTTTTTTGAAAATGTTTTTATTATTCTTGTAATCTATATAACTACTATATAAACTTTACTATATAAACTATACTATATCACTACTACAATTGACATGTACAGCAATTACTGTTAATACTGTTGTTGAACTACTTTACTTTACTTCGAAAATGAAAGTACTGAGTAATTACTATGCTGTTTGTGATATTTTATTGATATATACTGTATTATACGTTTCTTTGTTACAACTATTGTTAAGAAAGTGAGTAACTAGAATACAGTATATGTCAATAAAAAGTCACCATACAGTAACAGTAATTACCTTAGTTCTACTGTCAGTATAGTATAGTAATTACTGTCTCACTACTGTGGTGTTGAATTGACAAGTATACCAATTACTACTGTTGAACTACTGTAGTGTGGAAATGAAACTACTGAGTAATTACTGTACTGTATGGTGACTTTTTATGCATAATTTATTATACTATAATATATGGGACTTTTATTGATATTCTACTTTACTACTTTCACATAATCAAGTATCCTTTTCTCATTAAGAGATAAAAGGGGAGGTCAGATTTTGTTGACACAAAACAATGATTGAAATCATACGTGTACTGTAGTAGTAGAGTTTGTATGTAACTATAGAAATTGTTATTCAATGTACATGTACATGTACTATATAAGTGCTGTTAATAATGACTGTGTTTCCGTAATACATTTAAAATATGTTTTTATTAAGCCCAATAAAATTAAGGATGAAATCATATACGTACTATAGTAGAGTTTGTATGTAACTATAGAAATTATTGTAATGTACTATACTGCTAATAATGATTGTGTGATTGTATTATATAATATATTGAAAATGTGTTTTTATAATCACAATAAAATTAAGGATGAAATCATACATGTATATACATGTACTGTAGTAGTAGAGTTTGTATGTAATTATAGAAATTGTTATTCAATATACGTATATGTACTATAATTATAGGTACTGTTAATAATGACTGTTTCCATGATATATTGAAAATGTGTTTTTATAATCACAACAAATTAGGAATGAAATCATGTAGTATAGCGATATAGTTTGTATCTATAGTAGTATAATGATGATTGTGTTTCCTAATTAAATGCATTTATGTCCATAATCATGTATAATTATACTATATATTTGTATCATTTTCAATGACATGACAAGGAAATACTATAACAAGAAAGTCCCAAAATATAACTATACAAATACTCAGACATATTATTATGAATGGTACAAACTAATCATATGACTATCAGAAATCTCCCCTAGGCTCAAATCAAGCGGGGATCTCCCTACCTCAATTTTGTCTCTCAACTTACATGTACAATATAGCTTTGAAACTAGTTGTGTGTAGTACAAACTGTTCATGTAATTAATTTAATAAGAACCTCTCAAAATAACCAGACATATTATATATTGTTCTGAATGGTACAAACTAATCTTATGACTATCAGAAATCTCCCTAGGCTCAAATCAAGTGGGGATCTCCCCAACTCAATTTTTTTGTTTCTCAACTTACGAAACTAATTATGAAGTACAAATATTTATTTAATTATACTAATAGTATAATTAAATATGATAATTATTCAAATACCTTAACATATATTGTATTAAATATTCTACTTTGAAGTAAACACGAATTTTGGTTTCCTGACTTACAAAATTACAATAACTTTGAAAGTGAAACATCACGACATGTCTGTCAGTATACATGTAGTATAGTAATTACTGTCTCACTACTGTGGTGTTGAATTGATAAGTGTACCAATTATTGTCAAAACTACTGTTGAACTATTGTAGTGTGATAATGAATCTACTGAGTAACTACTGCACTGTATGATGACTTTTTAGTGACATATACATGTACATGTATCTTTAGTTTACTATATTGTAGCGTCATACAGAGGGGGGGGATGGGGTACCACGAGATATACAATTCCATAGCAAGTTCTTCCAAGTTTATCACTGAATATTAGTTATCATGACACCAATAATAAACAGCAAGTTGACATTTACCTTTGTTAATAGTAATAATATCATCAAATACAAGCAAGCAGACCTTAGAGGGCTTAAATGTCCTTGGGGAGCATAACTCCACACAACCATGTGTGTGTGTGTGTGTGTTTGTCAATAATATAAATTATATGATAATATTTTTATAGTCCGAAGGTATGGGAGAGTCTAGCTAGAATGTGTGTCAAGACTCACAGATTGGATGTAGCTCTTGTTTGTCTGGGTAATATGGGAAATGCCAGAGCTGCCAAAGCTGTTCGTGAGGCACAGAATATTTCAGAACCAGATGCAAGACTGGCTGTATTAGCTATTCAACTAGGAATGCTAGTTAGTATAAGTTATGTAGATTGGAAAAATTTCATTGTTAAGAAAATTTGCCAGTGCCTCGTATCAACATTAATCTAAAACTAATACTGTGTATTAAAATTAAAATCAACAAAATAATTTCAATGAAAATTTCTCAATCTACTTTATTATAAATACAGTAGTATAATTATAATATTATAATGATATATATAAATATACATACTGTAGTGATAGAGCATATGATTAATAATTAGAAGGGCCTGGGTTTCAAATCCCATCTGGGTCCAGATTTTCGTCTGAACAAGTCCCTTTAATGTACAACACACAAACACACACATACATGCAGTTGCATACATATACATGTATATATATTATATTATATATATATATATATATATATTACAGGATGAAGCTGAAGAGTTATACAAATCTAGTGGACGATATGATCTATTAAATGTATTTTATCAAGCTAGTGGGAGATGGCAGAAGGTATACTGTTGTGGTTAATGATAGAGAATGTACATGCACATGTACACTGAATAGTACTTAAATACATGTACATTTACATTGTACTTATACGTACGTACTTGCATGTACATGTACACTGTATAGAGTACATGTTTGTTCTATAGGTATTTACATGTACATTGTGTATGTTTTGTACATGTATGTATACTATATAATATACAATGTAAATGTATGTGTAGATACATGTACATGTACATTGTATAGAGTACATGTTTGTTCTATAGGTATTTACATGTACATTGTGTATGTTTTGTACATGTATGTATACTATATAATATACAATGTAAATGTATGTGTAGATACATGTACATGTACATTGTATAGAGTACATGTTTGTTCTATAGGTATTTACATGTACATTGTGTATGTTTTGTACATGTATGTATACTATATAATATACAATGTAAATGTATGTGTAGATACATGTACATGTACAAATAAATACATGTACATGTACAAATTACAAAATCCTGTTACATGTAGCACAAATTGATATCTTCATTTGAAAAGACTAATTTGTTTATTCACTTGATTGTAATATAATCCCCTTTACTAATACATACATTATGATATATACAATACTAATACATACATTTATGATATATACAATACTAATACATACATTTATGATATATACAATACTAATACATACATTTATGATATATACAATACTAATACATACATTATGATATATACAATACCAATACATACATTATGATATATACAATACTAATACATACATTTATGATATATACAATACTAATACATACATTATGATATATACAATACCAATACATACATTATGATATATACAATACTAATACATACATTTATTGTATCTAGAGGGACTATTATTGAAGCTGTATTAGGACATCCTTATGTACTAACAATACTGCTTTGATGTATAATTATTTCAGCTACTTTTTAAATTGTATATTAGTTGTTATGGCGCCTCGACTTTTCCTGAAACCATTTTAAAACTGACAACTTGTGTGTTAGGAATGCTTAGATCTGAGACAATTCCAATACTTATAATTGATGTTGCTACAATAGGGAAATTTTCTGTCACGAAATGGCAGTTCATGTCTTACATGTCATGACATAACCTTTAAATAAGTAATGTATATTTACTGTATTACTAGCTGTTATGGAAATGATTGTAGAGAAGAACTTTGCCACAAGTGAGAAGTGTGATTCTAATTACTGACAAGAAAACAATAATTATTATAATATAACATTTTCGCATTCATTTAAAAATGCTTATGTGTAGCAGGCATGACTATTGTTTTCGCGAATAAAATTTTCATAGTCCGTCAGTTTTAGAGAAAAATGCGAAATAATTTATAGCCTGTGAAAATTTAGGGGTATATGATATTATTTATATAGTGTGTATAGTACAATCTACATTCGAAGAATACATAAGTCCTAAAGGTCATTCATGTCCACCTTGACCTCAAACCAATGTACATAACTTTAGTTTGGAATATACAACAAGCCTTTCACCTGCACCATTTTTGTGCAGGTCAAATTTCAATCCATAGCTTAATTATTTAGTTACAGTATAATCATGTATTAACCTTATGACATTAAACTATACACTATAGTACATATAAGTTATTGAGTTACAGTATAATCATGTATTAATCTTATGACATTAAACTATACACTATAGTACATATAAAGTTGAATTTTGAGGTCATCGTGAATATGAACAGTATAGTAAGAGTAGAGCATTTGTAATTAATGTTTTATAATTGTGATTGGAACAAGATTAGACTCTGACCATGATTAAGTGGTTTCATAACGGGTCAGGACAACTTTAATTATTATGTATTTATGTATTATACATTCTTTTAGGCTATTGAAATTGCTGAGATTAATGATCGTATGCATTTGAAGACAACATACTTCAACTTAGCTATGTATTCTGAGGCACTTGGTGAAATAAAACCTGCTATTAGAAGGTACATGTACTATACTAAATAATGATTTGTGCGTTTGTGTCTGTGTGTCTGTGTGTGTGTCTGTGTGTCTGTGTGTGTGTCTGTGTGTGTATGTGATCATACAAGATAATGTTATTTGTTTTTCAAGGAAGTATATTAATTTTTGATCTGTAGTAAATTGTTAGTTATGATAAGGACACAGGTACATGTATTGCTGTATTTAGCTAATTAGTGAATGCACAATTACAATGTGATACCATATGTCTACTATACAAATGTAACCTGACGCTCAGGATGCTGTGAATGCCATGTACATGTATAGGTACATGATGTCATGCAGTGACTATATACACTGTACAATATGTACTAATGTTAGATACATGTACATTTACAACCAGAAATTATTTAATACGTACATGTATGTCTAGTAAACATGTATTTTTAATTACAAAGATATTATACAACAACCACATGTTCATAATATTATATAATATTTATAAATGTACATGTGTGTGTAATTGTAATGACATACTAATAGCCTCTAGTAAGTGGTTATGACTGAGCCCAGCTGGTCTACTGCTCTCATGTATGATGGACTACATGTATTATAATTGAAGACTAGAGCCCTAGTTCATAGGCCACTGTCCTCATGTATGATGGACTACATGTATATTAATTGAAGACTAGAGCCATTGAAATCTGTGATACATGTATATGACCTATCAAGGAGTGTAGGTACTGTTGATTGGTTCCTGGCATTACACATGAAAAGATATGATGGCCAGATCTATGATATGTGACTTATCCAGGACCCCAGGTGCTGTTGAGCTCCTGACCTAACATAATATGGTCCCTATGATAGTGACTTATCCAGGACCCCAGGTGCTGTTGAGCTCCTGACCTAACATAATATGGTCCCTATGATATGTGACTTATCCAGGACCCCAGGTGCTGTTGAGCTCCTGACCTAACAGTTATGTGTATGTGTTTATGAATTATTCTGTAATATTTTTCAGTTATGAACAGTCAGAAACACACAGTTCTGAAGTGATGAGAATGCTAATGGATGATCCTGATGAACTAGAAGAATATGTTATGAACAGTAAAGACAAGTATGTATGTACATGTATATATACAATGTATGTGTATGTAGTAATATAAAGTCTGTTCACATTTACGATGATGACTTCATAATTATACTGTATTGAAATAATGAATTGAAATTTGACACACACAAAAAAGGACGGGAAGGATAATTTGAAAACAGTGAAATTAAAAAGGTGGTTGGTTGGTCATTCCAAACTAAAGTTCTGAAACTTTTTCTGAGCTCATGGTGAACATGAATGACCTTTATTTATTCATCATTATGTTATAAATTGCTTTATAGACAGTGCTTTATTCATGCATCAAATAGGAGTTTTGTCTCTTAGGAGTATACATGTACATTCTTCAGTCTATTGTGTATCTTCTTAGATGTTTACACGCGGGGGCAGTTTTCAATAACATTCATTTAGTATGGTGCCAGTGATCTCAGTTGCATTTACTGAAAACAATAGAAAGTTGTCACGAGGTTGTATATTACCGCATGATGTACATCAAATAAATTATACATTACTTTATGATACATATATGTATCCGATTGTATATTATATTACTGCATAATGTAATATGAAGGTTAATGTATAATTATTACTTCCATTATCTATACATCATGTATGTACTGTTGTATAATTTATATAGGGATATTAAACAGTACTGGGCGGAGTACTTGGAAAGTCTAGAGGATTTTGATGGTGCTATGCAATATTATGAAGAATGTGGTGATATTCATTCACTAGTCAGAGTGTTACAGTTCTCTGGTAATATAGAACGTGCTATTGAAGTAGTAGACGAATCACAGGATAAAGCCGCTGCATATCATATGGCTAGACACCTTAGCAACAGTGATCATGTACGTATTCTATTTGTTTCCTGTATAGCTTATGTATGCAGTCTTCTCTTTGCTATTTTAGAGGTATATAGCACCCCTTATAGGTATAATGTACTTCCTATCAGTTATAAATGAAATAATCTATATATCCCTTCAATTTTTGTCTGTCAAACCCTGCATACCTCCTTGATTTCTGTCTGTTTCCTTCTGTCTCTCTCCTCTCTGTCTCTCTGTCTCTCTCTGTCTCTGTCTCTCTGTCTGTCACTGTCTCTGTCTCTGTCTCTACCTCTCTCTCTCTCTTCAATATACTGTCTGTTTACAGCTACCTAATATAAGAAAAGCTATTCAGTTCTTCACTATGGCTCATTGTTATACTCCAGCTATACAACTTGCAAAGGTTCACTATACAGTAATATATAATAATTATATATAATTATACATGTATATTGTAGGATCATAGATTAGACACTGAATTAATGAACTTAGCTTTGTTGAGCACCAGAGAGGACCAGTTGGATGCAGCAAAGTAAGTACACACACACTGTGCACAGACATGCAGAAACATGCAGTTGTGCACACATCACACACCACACACCACACATAACACACACACACACCACACATAACACACCACACACCACACACCACACACCACACATAACACACACACCATTTACAAGCGCTTACATGTACACTGCGTGTACATGTATATAATTTCCAGTGTTTTTGATAAGCTTATATGGCGCACCATTGGCCCAAAGAGCCTCTTATTTGGCACTGCACAGTTCTCTCTTTAGGCCAGTGGCACAGTTAATTATGATTATATTGTCACTAACAGCATTAACTCTTTGTTAATTGGCTCAAGAACTATTCTCAATGACGCCATTTTTGAGCCAATTTGGTCCCAGCTTCAAAACTTATCAAATCAATGATAATATTATTAGTTTATTTATTTTATTTATTGGTAGGTTTTATGAAGTTAATTCTGATACTCAAGACAAAGCTATTATTTTATATCACAAGGTACATGTAATAAACCTAAAAGAAGATTAATGCTTAACTAATCTAAAACTGTACTGTAACTAAAGGTCATTCACATTCATCATGACCTCAGAAAATGTTCATAACTTTAGTTTGGAATGACCAACAATCTTTTTACCTTCACCATTTTCACGTAATTATTTTTCCCATTCTTTTTTGTGTATTTCAAATTTCATTCAATTGCTTCATTATTGAGTTACAGTATAATCATGTATTAATCTTATGACATTAAACTATACACTATATTATATATAAAATTAACACTCAAAAATATGTGAATGTGAACAGACATTAATACAGAATATATTATAGGTCACTTATAATGAAACAGTCAATACAAGTTTACCTCTGGTTGCTATGGTAGCATTCAAATTATATGTACATGTAACTAAACACTTTTGTTTTATCCTTTGCTGTATCGAACAAAATAAAACACATTAACACGTTTTTCAGTTGTCTTGTGTAAGAAATTAACAAAATGTGGTATGAAGATGGCCTATAACTTGAATGTGGTATGTAGATGGCCTATAACTTGTCTTTAAGGGTGATAAGTTTTATTTTGTTTTTCTGATAACTCAAAAATGATTGATTCAACAAACCATTTAGGAAAAATTTTTAAATCAAATAGAATTGATTTTCATCTGTTACATAATTGTAGTAACTACACATGTATCTCTTACTCTCCTCATTATTAATTATTACTTACAGGCTGGTGAATTGTCTAAAGCACTGGAGTTGTGTTTCCAGTACAGACAGTATGATGCATTACAGGTTATTGCTGAAGACTTGAGTGAGGGCAGTAGTCCTGAAATTGTTCGCAAAGTAGCTGAGTATTTTGTACAACAAGAACAGTTTGATAAAGCTGTGGATATACTATTACGTAGTAATAAGGTATGATATTAAGGGACAGTTGACAGTAATTGTTATAAATTTGCTACATGTACATGTACATGTACATGGAGGTTGGTAACTTGCTACCCTCTTGATCAATATTGCCTCATGTCTGATCAAAATGGGTCAAATTAGGTCAAAATATGGTCAAATTTGTAGTACAGAGAGACACATGGAGTTGGGTATGGACTTGAGTGAAGGTAGTAGTCCTGAAATTGTGCTAAGTATTTTGTACAACTAGAACAGTTTGATAAAGATGTAGATATACTATTACGTAGTAATAAGGTATGATATTAAGGGACAGTTGACTAATATAACTATAGAATCAGTGAGATTGATTACAATGTTATCTAATATTGTACACACAGGATACTACGATATGAACATACACTTGACAGACATGCATATGCACGCATGCAAAAAGACACAGATACAGACGACACACACACCTACACACCCGCACACACAATCAAAGAAACAGACACACACACACACACAAACACAGATGGAAATAGCAGGGTTCACGATATCAACCAGAACCTGACAATATCTGATCAATATTGCCTCATGTCTGATCAAAATAGGTCAAATTAGGTCAAAATATGGTCAAATTTGTAGTACAGAGAGACACATGGAGTTGGGTATGGACTTGAGTGAAGGTAGTAGTCCTGAAATTGTGCTAAGTATTTTGTACAACTAGAACAGTTTGATAAAGATGTAGATATACTATTACGTAGTAATAAGGTATGATATTAAGGGACAGTTGACTAATATAACTATAGAATCAGTGAGATTGATTACAATGTTATCTAATATTGTACACACAGGATACTACGATATGAACATACACTTGACAGACATGCATATGCACACATGCAAAAAGACACAGATACAGACGACACACACAGCTACACACCCACACACACAGACACGCACACACACACACATACACACACACACACATATGGAAATAGCAGGGTTCATGATAACAGCCAGAACCTGACAATATCTGATCAATATTGTCTCATGTCTGATCAAAATACAGTATATGTCAATAAAATGTCACCATACAGTAACAGTAATTATCTTAGTTCTACTGTCAGTATAGTATAGTAATTACTGTCTCACTACTGTGGTGTTGAATTGACAAGTGTACCAATTACTGTCAAAACTACTGTTGAACTACTGTAGTGTGATAATGAAACTACTGAGTAATTACTGTACTGTATGGTGACTTTTTATTGACATATACTGTAGATTAAATTATGCTCATTTCCAGTCAAGTATTTTAGCATTATGTCTGAACATTTCTCAACAATTATCGTGAGCATTGAAATGGACACAGAGACACAAACACAAATATATTCAATTTGTATAACACTAATAGTGATATTTCAAGTAAACAATCAGTCAAGCACACATGTATATATTTATTGCAGTTCTAATGTCTACAGTTGTGTATACATGTACATGTATATGTGTATTTATATCAGTATGATATACATGTAGTTGGCATTTAAGGAATATATTGTGTTACGTTTTTGTTACATGACACTGCATTCAAGCACGACCACATGCATGTCTGTACACAATATACATATACATGTATAATTCGTACATGTATATGTACATACTAGAAGTGTCTTAAGTGTTCTTGGCTAACACAGAAGGAAGCACTGGAAATTGTACAAATTGGCATTCCAAAAAGTACATAATATAGTGAATATACATAGTTGTGAAAAGTATTTTTTCTAATGACAATTATATTGGAATTAAGGAAATTAAATAAAAGGTCAGATTTGATCACCAAAACAGGATGAGATACATGTCCAAAAAAAATTTGGACCAGCTGGGGTTTAAACCCATGACATTTTGATTACTACCGAACATGTATAGCAGTTGTGATAGTAGACTAGCGAACTACCAAATAGAGAGAGACACACAGCTGAATTTGCCTGACATAAGTAGTAGACATTTGTCTAGGCATTTGTTTATGAAATGTTCTTCTCTGATGATAGAGTATCTTACTAGCAATCAGAGGTCCTGGGTTCAAACCCCAGCTGATCCAGATTTTATCTAAACTTGTGTCTCTCTCTCTTTATTTTCTCATTATACTACCTAATCATTTAAATAAAGTAATTTAAAAATGAATATTTAGCAAGATTTATAGACCAACTCACTAACTTAAATTGACAGTTATTTATCAATTGTCTGACATGGCCAGCTACATACAAAGTCTGTGAGAAAAACAAGAAATGATTTTCTCAAATTCTTTTATAACAGAACTGCAATTGTATTAATTTGAACTGGCAAGGAAATCCTTAATTGAACTGATGATCAGATATTGTTCTCCATGATATATTAAATGGAAATTCTTTTAATACTACTGTAAATGATAGCAATAATCTGAGAGGTGTTTATAGATTACAACAGTAGTGGCTGAGTGGTTTGCCGCTCAGTGAAGTTTTGGGGGGTAGAGCTGAGCCCAGTACTCCTCTCCTAATAGTCATGCAACACTGAACAGTTCCCATCATATTAATTTTTCTGCCCAGTGATCTTCCCTGTATAACGAATAAAGGAAAAACATGACCATGTTGGTTGAACATAATATTCGAACATTCATATCATTCTGTGTAATATGATGAATAGTACTACATATGTATTTTGATCTGATTATTAATACTGTGAGTGGGCGGTAAGAAGCTAAGAGGAGATCAGAGTTGATAACATTTGACTATGTGTTGTTTTAGTTAACTATAATTATAACTAAAACCACTTTTAGTAAGGCATTATGACTTTTAGTTAATTAAACTATAACTAAATTACAAGTCTACTATTATAACTAACTAAAATGAAAACTGGCCAATATGGGCACCTTTAGTAAAACCCTTTTAGTAAGCCTAATATTATTTTACTATAACTAAACTAAAAGTTTGAGAAACTATTATAACTATAACTAAAAGTGGTCATTATTGTCAAACTAAAATGTTGGCCGTGTGGGCAGAACCCTCCTTTGTTGAACATGTACATGTGTATTCAGAAAATTCGATATTGGTGTAATCTGATAAATAGTGCTGTGTATTTTGATTCCTGTTGTAATCAATACTTGTATATTAAATACATGACATTCATGATGTGTGTACGATACTACACAGGTATTTGAATCATTGGAATTATGTGTATCCCATCATGTGAGAATTACTGAAGAGTTAGCCGAGAAAATGACACCAATAAAACCAGAGAATGGTTTGTAATGACATTAATATCTACATGTACCTATATATGTGACAAGTACATGTATTTGTGACAAGTACATGTACATGTTTTTGGGACAATTACATGTACATGTATTTGTGACAATTACACTACATCTCTGATAACATCATGTACACACTATTACATGTACATGTTTTTGTGACAATTACATGTGCACGCTATTACATGTGCATGTATTTGTGACAGTTACATGTACATGTTTTGTGACAATTACATGTACACACTATTACATGTACATGTATTTGTGACAGTTACATGTACATGTTTTGTGACAATTACATTTACATGTTTTTGTGACATTTACATGTACACACTATTACATGTACATGTATTTGTGACAATTAATGTACATGTTTTTGTGACAGTTACATGTACACACTATTACATGTACATGTTTTTGTGACAATTACATGTACACACTATTACATGTACATGTATTTGTGACAGTTACATGTACATGTTTTGTGACAATTACATTTACATGTTTTTGTGACATTTACATGTACACACTATTACATGTACATGTATTTGTGACAATTAATGTACATGTTTTTGTGACAGTTACATGTACACACTATTACATGTACATGTTTTTGTGACAATTACATGTACACACTATTACATGTACATGTATTTGTGACAGTTACATGTACATGTTTTGTGACAATTACATTTACATGTTTTTGTGACATTTACATGTACACACTATTACATGTACATGTATTTGTGACAATTAATGTACATGTTTTTGTGACAGTTACATGTACACACTATTACATGTACATGTTTTTGTGACAATTACATGTACACACTATTACATGTACATGTATTTGTGACAGTTACATGTACATGTAGTTGTACATGTAATATACTTCAGGCATATAATAATTATTGTGAATAGATGTAGAGACTCCAGATCAAGCTGAACACAGGATACAGTTACTAGAATACTTAGCTGACTGTCTTGCAACTCAAGGACAATGGCATCTGGCTACCAAGAAATATACCCAAGCTGGGAACAAGATAAAGGTATACCTCCTGCTTCTTGAATTATACTCTAAGCTATGTCCTGTTGGTCTGTGTCCATCCATTCATTCATTCATCTATCCATTCACCGTTCCATCTGCCAGCTTTGCATTCTATCCATCTATTCATCCATTCATTCATCATCCCTTCCATCATCTGCAAACTTTGCATTCTATCCACTTATTCATCCATCCATCCATCCATGTCCTCATCTCTGTCATATAATCCGTCTATTTGTCTGTGCGTACTTCTTTCCATTGAATCAACCAGACATTCATCTACTCATCCACCCAATACCTCTATTCATCATCTCATCAATGTATATTTTACTAGGCAATGAAAACCCTCTTAAAATCTGGTGACACAGACAAGATAGTTTTTTTTGCTAATGTATCTCGTCAAAGAGAAGTCTACGTGATGGCAGCAAATTACTTACAATCTCTAGACTGGAGGGGAAATCCCGATATAATGAAGAACATAATTGGATTCTATACAAAGGGCAGATCTCTGGAATCATTAGCTAATTTCTATGATATGTGTGCTCAGGTACGTACATGTACATGTACTAAATTACATATAAACATTTACTATAGTTAGTGTGGAAACTGCTGAACAGTTTACGTACTAATTTACATATTTAATTGTTAGTGTTGTTTTATTACAGTTCAAACAGGTGTGTGGAAATATTACCAGACATTTTACGTACTAATTTACATATTTAATTGTTAGCGTTGTTTTATTACAGTTCAAACAGGTGTGTGGAAATATTGAGCCAACTACCAGACATTTTACATACTAATTTACATATTTAATTGTTAGCGTTGTTTTATTACAGTTCAAACAGGTGTGTGGAAATATTGACCCAACTACCAGACATTTTACATACTAATTTACATATTTAACTGTTAGTGTCTATTCACATTCACAATGACCTCAGAATTATGATGCAATGACTTTATATGTACTATAGTGTTATGAACATTTTTTTGAGGTCACAGTGAACGTGAATAACCTTTAGTATGATGCAACTTCCTTAACTATGTATACAAGGCATATGTGACAAAAGCATATTTATATACATATTATATGTACATTAAACCTCGTGGAAAGTAATCATAAGGATTGACAGTGGGCCATTAAAAAATACTGGTTGAATCTGAGCTACAGTTACACGTGTAACTTTATATGTTGACTTAATTTTTGAATTTTCTGTTGCAATTGAAGTAATGATATTGCAATGTCATGCTTTAGCTCATCAGGGGAGGTATGATTTCCTTGATGATTCTATCTGTGGTATCACATTACTCAAGCTTTCATCGGGCAAACTATCCCTCCACTAATGTACTTAAATATGACACTTGGAATTGCTAATTAAATTTAAATAATAAACAATTCTGAGTGATATAATTCCCTCTATGCAAAAAATATGGTTTCTGTGTCACAGTATCTTCTGATTCCCTGTCCACTACACCTACTATTATTGAGAGATATAATTCCCCGTATGAAAATATGATTTCTGTGTAACAGGATCCTCTGATTCCCTGTCCACTACACCTACTATTATTGAGAGATATAATTCCCTATATAAAAAATATGATTTCAGGGTCACAGGATCTTCTGATTCCCAGTCTACTACACCTACTATTATTGAGAGATATAATTCCCTATATAAAAAATATGATTTCAGGGTCACAGGATCTTCTGATTCCCAGTCCACTACACCTACTATTATTGAGGGATATAATTCCCTATATAAAAAAATATGATTTCAGGGTCACAGGATCTTCTGATTCCTAGTCCACTACACCTACTATTATTGAGGGATATAATTCCCTATATGAAAAATATGATTTCAGGGTCACAGGATCCTCTAATTCCCAGTTCACTACACATACTGTACCATTATTGAGGAATATACACATGTAATTCCCCATATAAAAAATATGATTTCAGGGTCCCAGGGTCTTCTGATTCCCAGTCCATTACACATACTATTATTTTGTTGATAATTAAGTAGATGATTTTTATTATTTGTGCTGAAAACAATCAGATTTTGTAATATTTCTATTATTTTTTTTAACCTTTATTGCTTACTGGCATAACTTATTTCTTGTCTGTGTCTGTGTGTCTGTATCTGTGTCTGTGTCTGTGTGTCTCTGTGTGTGTCTATGTACCTGTGTGTATGTGTCTGTGTATCTGTATGTGTGTATGTGTCTGTGTGTGTGTGTCTCTGTGTGTGTCTATGTACCTGTGTGTATGTGTTTGTGTGTCTGTGTGTATGTCTGTGTACCTGTGTGTATGTGTCTGTGTATCTGTGTGTATGTTTGTGTACCTGTGTGTATGTGTCTGTGTATCTGTGTGTATGTTTGTGTACCTGTGTGTATGTGTCTGTGTATCTGTGTGTATGTCTATGTACCTGTGTGTATGTGTCTGTGTATCTGTGTGTATGTTTGTGTACCTGTGTGTATGTGTCTGTGTATCTGTGTGTATGTCTATGTACCTGTGTGTCTGTATGTCTGTGTATCTGTGTGTATGTTTGTGTACCTGTGTGTATGTGTCTGTGTATCTGTGTGTATGTTTGTGTACCTGTGTGTATGTGTCTGTGTATCTGTGTGTATGTCTATGTACCTGTGTGTATGTGTCTGTGTATTTATGTGTCTGTATGTCTGTGTACCTGTGTATATGTGTCTGTGTATCTGTGAGTATGTCTGTGTACCTGTGTGTATGTGTCTGTGTATCTGTGTGTATGTCTGTGTACCTGTGTGTCTGTATGTCTGTGTACCTGTGTGTATGTTTGTGTATATATGTATCTGTATGTCTGTGTACCTGTGTGTATGTGTCTGTGTGTTTGTGTGTGTTTATGTTTCTGCATATAACAGGATCGACTTGTGGTACCACTATACCAGTATATTGCTATAGCGAACTAATGCTTAATTAATATTTCACATTAGGTAGAGATTGATGAATATCAAAATTATGAGAGAGCTCATGGTGCCATGAATGAAGCAATGAAATGTCTCAACAAGATTTCAACTAAAACTGTCACTTCACTTGAAGAGAAAAAGGAGTTTCTACAACAGAGAATGACTCTCATTAAAAGATTTGCAGATGCAAGAAAGTAAGTCTCATTAACTAAATAGTAATATGTGTTTACTAGATAAGAGGATATATTCAAATATCATACTAGTGTTGTTGACAAAATGACTACTTTTAGTTAAAGTTATATGGTTTCTCAAAATTTTAGTTTAGTTATAGTAATTAACATTAGGCTTACTAAAAGGGGTTTAGTTTTAGTTAACTAACTAAAAGTGCCCATTATTGGCCATTTTTTTAGTTGTGGTTATCCTGTAATTTAGTCAAAATGCCTTACTAAAAGGGGTTTTGGTTATAGTATAATTAACTAAAACAACACTAGTACACTAATACATACATTAATAGCTAACACATTGTGATTCTATGGTACATACAATGTACATTGCTGTACATGTCTATTGGTAGCAACAATACATGTACACGTTTTAGTAACTAATACATGTACTGTATTATACTTACATGTATATCCATGTACATGTACATTGTAGTTGTAGTTAATAACATATGTACATGTATATACATGTACATGTAACTAATTTGCTCATACATGTACATGTATATCCATGTAGTCTACGTTGCATTTGTAGCTAACAGACCATGTATATGTACATGTAAATGTATGTACATGTACATGTATTTAATTTGCACATGTATCCATCCGTGTAAGTTAACAGAGCATATACTTTTAAACACTGTAATGATAACTATTACAATAATTATATATATCCATATACATTCTATTTGTAGCTATTAGTTCATATACATGTACATGTATGTACATGTAGATGTAATTCAGTTTGCACATGTGTCCATCCATCTAAGTCTATGTTGTATTTGTAGCTAATAGAGCATATACATGTACATGTAACTCAGTTTGCACATGTGTTCATCCATCTAAGTCTATGTTGTATTTGTAGCCAATAGCACTGAGTGACATGTACATGTATGTACATGTACATGTAACTCAGTTTGCGAATGTCTCCATCCATGTACATTTTTGTATATACATGTAAATGTATGTACATGTACATGTAATTCAGTTTGCACATGTGTCCATCCATGTAAGTCTATGTTGTATTTGTAGCTAATAGAGCATATACATGTACATGTAACTCAGTTTGCACATGTGTTCATCCATCTAAGTCTATGTTGTATTCGTAGCCAATAACACTGAGTGACATGTACATGTATGTACATGTACATATAACTCAGTTTGCACATGTCTCCATCCATGTAAATGTATGTATATACATGTAAATGTATGTACATGTAGATGTAATTCAGTTTGCACATGTGTTCATCCATCTAAGTCTATGTTGTATTTGTAGCTAATAGTGCATATACATGTACATGTATGTACATGTACATGTAATTCAGTTTGCACATGTGTCCATCTATGTAAGTCTATGTTGTATTTGTAGCTAATAGAGCATATACATGTACATGTATGTACATGTACATGTAACTCAGTTTGCACATGTGTCCATCTATGTAAGTCTATGTTGTATTTATAGCTAATAGTGCATATACATGTACATGGACATGTAATTCAGTTTGCACATGTGTCCATCTATGTAAGTCTATGTTGTATTTGTAGCTAATAGTGCATATACATGTAAATGTTGTAGTGGTAACTACATGTGTTGGTGTATTACAGTACATATATAAATTATACATGTATATAATATTCTATTTGTAGCTAATAGCACATGTACATGTTCATGTACATGTTACTGTATATGTACTTGTAGTCTACCACCTACACATAACTCAAAACATGTATATCTGTACATTTATATACATATTTAGACATGTACATGTATACCTGTGCAAGTGGGAAGGCAAAAGTTGAATTTAAAAGATTTGGGAGAGGCCTGAGTTGAAACTGAGCTTATTATAAATTCATGAAAATTGCTATGGAAACATGTAGATAGTATATACTTAGTGCAGCTACTCAACACATTTTATGATTTAGTCCATGTATGCACTGGTGTGGAAATAGCCAGTCTTGCAGGACATTGTCCGGTAAATCTAGTGAATTTCTGGTAAATTGAAACTGAGCTGTATACAAAGTATATGGGGAGCAGGACAAGAGTGTTGAAAATAGCCCAAAATGTCTGGCAGTTAGCTCACTATTTTCACACCAAACCTGTAATAGTACATACATTTACGCAGCTTTTAAAACTATGAATTTATAATGAGCTCAGTTTTGATTCTAATTGCTTTATAATTAATAAAGTGTGAGTAGAGAGACTACTCTAATGACATCCCTAGCAATCTGGATTAGAATCCATTTGCGGGCATGCAACCCTAAACATGTTGGAAAATATCCCATACAATACATTTAACACATGTACACATGTATGTGTTAATAAAATTACAATTATCATATTGGATAATGTTATCATGACTGCCACTTGTGTAATTCAATGGATTCTATTGACAGATTATATAATAAGTAATGTCTCTGTAGTGTAACTGATTTTGCCAACAGCCCTACAAATTTTGTCACAACAGAGTAGGCGACAAGTGTTTATTCTCTATATGTATGAGATGGGTGTGTGTGTGTGTGTGTATGTATGTGAGTCAGCATTTCATGTTGTCATGAATCTTCACCACAACCTTGTCTATACACTCAGCTACTCATGCATCAATCTATTGAGCCCATGTATATCCACCTATCTATCTATCCATCTATCTATTTATCTATCTATCTATCTATCTATCTATCTACCCATCCATCTATCTATCTATCTACCTATCTATCTATCTAGCTATGCATTGTATTTTTTGTATGTATGTATGTGTGTATCTAATATAATTATATATATTATGTATGTATATAATGGCAGGTATGTACATATGTTTACATGCATGTATGTATGTGCAAAATATGTACATGTGTGTGTGTGTGTACATGTATATAATTATTACTATACCTATGTACATGTATGTAAAATGTATTCATCTATTTACTACTTATCTATCTAATATCTATTTATCTATCTATCTATCTATCTATCTATCTATCTATCTATCTATCTATCTATCTATCTATCAATCAATCTATCTATCTATCTATCTGTCTATCTATCTAATATCTATCTATCTATCTATCTATCTATCTATCTATCTATCTATCTGTCTATCTATCTAATATCTACTGCATCTATCTATCTACTTACTGTACATTCATTTCTAGTATATATGGTGATAATCCAGATCAGTGTGTACAAGAATGTCACAATCTTCTCGAGGATCCTAAAATTGACACAGCAGTTCGTGTTGGAGATGTATATGGACTACTAATAGCACACAACACTCAACTACAAAACTATAAACAAGTGAGTTTATAATCTTAATCTATATAGTAGTTTAGATATGTGTTCATTCATGTAAGTCTATGTTGTAGCTAATAGAGCATATACATGTACATGTACATGTAACTCAGTTTGCACATGTGTCCATCTATGTAAGTCTATGTTGTATTTGTAGCTAATAGAGCATATACATGTACTTGTACATGTAACTCAGTTTGCACATGTGTCCATCTATGTAAGTCTATGTTGTATTTGTAGCTAATAGAGCATATACATGTACATGTAAGATTTTGTTCCCAAGAAACTTAATTTATTGACAATGTATTGATGAAACAGTATAGTATTTCAGACTATTTAGAGTGGTGATCAGATTCTAACTTGCATTTAGTGGTGTTGTATACTCAATACTATCTCAATAGCCTATATATGTATTATCTGAGAGGTGGTTTGTCCCAACCAGTGTGGGCAGAACACTGGCTAAGATTTCCACTACAGTATATCTGTATTACTGTACTGTGTTGTATTACTACATGTACTATGACAGGACTATGTACTTTGTACCGGTAACTTTTTATTGTACAATACTATAATAACACATTGTTCTTGTATGCAAGTATATCTAGAAATAGTATTATGTACTAATTTGCTGTGGCCAAAAATGTTTGCATGCCAAGTTGAAACTACGTAACTTTGGGGAAAAAAGAGACGGGAAAAAGAAAATTGGAGCCGCCATGACGTTGGTAGTAGTAAAGATGATTTCATGTTCACCGTGACCTCAGGAAAATGTTCATAACTTTAGTTTGGAAAGAGCAATAATTTTGTTGCCTGCACAATTTTCATATAATTATCCCATTTTCTTTTTTGTGTATGTCAAATTTCAATCCATTGTTTCATTATTGAGTTACAGTATAATCTTTATGACAATAAACTATACACTACAGTACACATAGCGTCATCACATCATATTTTGTAACTACATGTACTTATGACAGGCCTATGTATTTGGTACCGGTAACGTTTTATTGTACGGTACTATACTAACACATTATTCTTGTATGCAAGTACATGTAGAAATAGCATCACATCATATTTTGTAACTACATGTACTTATGACAGGCCTATGTATTTGGTACTGGTAACGTTTTATTGTACAGTACTATACTAACACATTATTCTTGTATGCAAGTACATGTATAAATAGCATTGTTCACTAATAACCTTTGTCCCCAAATACTTGCTTGCCAAGTTGAAATACGTAATTAGGGAAAACTTTAATTAAGAGGTGGGGGAAATTTAAAAAAAGCAACTTGTGCCAATAGTAGTAGTAAATGATGTTGCGGTTTAATGATAATTAGTAGCTATCTTCAGTACATGTACATAGCTAATTTGTTCTGTTTACTATGAAATGAGAGTTATTTTAATTTATGCGTACACACTAGTACATAAGCTGAGTCGTCTAGATGTAGAAACTATAAAACATTATACCCTCCCTGCAAATTATAGGTTTAAGGGTGTGCTAATGATATTTTGTGTTTGTGAGTCTGTGTATTGGATAACTAAGACCGTTGAGAGTTTGAATGAGCTATTTGCAAATGTCAAATTATACAAGGAACAGAAATAATAATAGAATGTTTGTAAAACCTTTTTGTTATGAAGTTATGATAATTAGTATATCTCATGGTTACTGTTTCCAATAATACTCCTGGGAATAACTGAACATGTATATTGGGCTGAACTAATGTTTAGTGAGACTCCCAATAGCATCACTGCTAACAGTGAGGTGTATAAGCCCATTTTAGGGAGTACACTGGACCCAGTTATCACTGCTAACACTGAGGTGTATAGGCCCATTTTAGGCATTATCATTGCTAACACTGAGGTGTATAGGCCCATTTTAGGGAGTACACTGGACCCAGTTATCACTGCTAACAGTGAGGTGTATAGGCCCATTTTAGGCAGTACACTGGACCCAGTTATCACTGCTAATACTGAGGTGTATAGGCCCATTTTAGGCAGTACACTGGACCCAGTTATCACTGCTAACACTGAGGTGTATAGGCCCATTTAAGGGAATACACTGGACCCAGTTATCATTGCTAACACTGAGGTGTATAGGCCCATTTTAGGCAGTACACTGGACCCAGTTATCACTGCTAACACTGAGGTGTATAGGCCCATTTTAGGGAGTACACTGGAGTGACTGAAACTACTGGACCCAATACTCCTAGTCATATAACACTGAACAGTTCCCATCATAATTGATTTCCTGCAATGTACTCTGCTACATAGCTTCAGGAAATAGACTGAGTGGCAGCCATTACTGACTCCATGTATGGCATCCTAAAATAGGTCTAATATCTTATAAATTCCATGGACAATACTATGAAAAATATAATACTTTGAAAATAAATTATTAATTTTACAACCTTAATGTTTTTCTAAGGTTAAGATGGACTGAACTACCTTTTTATGTGTTGCTACATGTACATATATATAACAAGTATTTTCAAGTCTTACGTATATATAATAATAATTATAATAATATATAAATTATTATGTTTGAAATTGTGCATGGGAACTGCATAGTACAGAGATATAGCAACCATTGTTAAGAATTCATAACAATGATACATAATACAATTCTGATAATAGCAATTAAGAATCTGTTGCTAGGATACATGTAACCACACACAATTACACATGTACACTATATTTACTAGTATTACGTATGAGATATGTGTGTGACACAGATGTCTACTATAATAGCTCTTGCTACTATAAGTATCAGACTCTGTTAATAATTTATACTGTTGCTAAGATACATTTAGAACGGGTTCATGTATTAGAATAATAGTTATGTAAAATAACATAGTTTTAATTACGACATGTGAGGTATATATACATAGTTCCTGATAAAGTGTCTGACAGACTGAAGCTCTGTTAATACATGTAATTTGTACTGTTGCTAAGATACATTTAGAATGGGTTCATGTATTAGAATAGCGTAAAAAATAGAATTATGTAAAATAACATAGTTTTAATTACGACATGTGATGTATATATACATAGTTCCTGATAAAGTGTCTGACTGCCAGACTGTTGCTAAGATACATTTAGAACGGGTTCATGTATTAGAATAGCGTAAAGAAATAGAGTTATGTAAAATAACACAGTTATTGTCTCTAAAATATATACGTACATATATATTGTTAAAATACATACGTACATATATATCGTGTGTCTGCAAGTCTGTTTATTAACAAATTTTCTGGATAACTAAGACCGTTGAGAGTTTGAATGAGATATTTGCAAATGTCAAATTATACAAAGAACAAAAATAATAATAGGCTTTTTCTAAAACATTTCTGTTATAAAGTTATGATAATTAGTATAACTCGTTGTTACTGTTTCCAGACTCAATAAGACTCCTGGGAACAATTGAACACATCTAAACATAACTGCTACTGTTTCATTCGTAGATTGACATTTATGATGAGCTTGCCATGATGTTTTGTATGTACTAGTGTATAGTTTAATAACATCAATATATGACAATGTGTACTGTACGTAACTCAATAAGTAATTAAAGACAGTTTGACATACAGAATAGACACGTTTAGAAATGCCTCTCTACTACATAACTTCAGGAAATAGACTGAGTGGCAGACACCACTGACTCCATTTATGGATGAAAACATCCTCTAATATGCTAATATGTCATTGGTCAACACTATGAATAATGTATTACTTTGAAAATGAATTATTAATTAAGCAACCAGTAGTAAGTTCTGTTTACTATGAAATGAGTTATTTTATTTTATGCGTATTTTTATGCGTACACATTACTGCATGGACCGAGCTACCTTTTTGTGCAATGCTTGTTATATGTATGTACATGCAGGATATTTAGAGTGGTGGTTGGATTCTAACTTGCATTCAGTGCTGTTTATCCAGTATATACTAATTCTGTCTCAGTAGCCTATACAGTGGTGGTTAATTCATGCTGAGTGGTGGTTATTCTGAACCAGTGCCAAGTCTGCCGACCAGCGTGGGCAGATTGGCAGAACACTGCATATACATACATATAACAAGTTTTTTCAAGACATATATATATATATATATATATATATATATATATATATATATATATATAATGTTTGAAATTGTGCATGTGAAATGCTTAGTGTAGTTACAACTGAAGATATTACAAAAACTATTACAAATTCATTACCAAGATACTTAATACAATTCTCATAATAAAATTTAAGAATCTGTTGCTAGGATAATGTACTAGAGCATTCACCATGACACAAGTATTAAGAAGTAACCAACCACCCAAACACATGTACATGTACATTATATCTCCTAGTATTATGAGATTTGTGCTGCCACAGAGATGTCTACTATAATAGTTCCTGTGATAAAGTGACAGACAGACTCTGTTAATAATTTATACTGTTGCTAAGATACATTTAGAACGGGTTCATGTATTAGAATAGCGTAAAGAAATAGAGTTATGTAAAATAACATAGTTTTAATTACGACATGTGATGTATATATGCATAGTTCCTAATATAGTGTCTGACAGACTGAAGCCCTGTTAATAATTTATACTGTTGCTAAGATACATTTAGAACGGGTTCATGTATTAAAATAGCATAAAGAAATAGAGTTATGTAAAATAACATAGTTTTAATTACGACGTGTGATGTATATATACATAGTTCCTAATATAGTGTCTGACAGACTGAAGCCCTGTTAATAACTTTCACTGTTGCTAAGATATAAATATAGACTTCAATTCAACGGATGTTGACAACATCTGTGTATGTTATACTGTAATTGGGTATATATTAGTATTATTATGTATAGTGTATGAATAATAATAATGAATGTATATGAGTATACTAACTATAAATGAATTGAAGAATAATTATATGAAGGTTATTCAGTTTCACTTGTGTACAGTTGTATGTGTTTATTTCTCAGAAAATGTATGTATGTATGTATGTATGTATGTATGTATGTATGTATGTATATATGTATGTATGTATTATGTATGTATGTATTATGTATGTATGTATTATGTATGTATGTATTATGTATTATGTGTGTATGTATGTATGTATTATATATGTACGTATTATGTATTATGTGTGTATGTATGTATGTATGTATGTATGTATGTATGTATGTATGTATGTATGTATGTATGTATGTATGTATGTATGTATATATGTATGTATGTATTATGTATGTATGTATTATGTATGTATGTATTATGTATGTATGTATTATGTATTATGTGTGTATGTATGTATGTATTATATATGTACGTATTATGTATTATGTGTGTATGTATGTATGTATGTATGTATGTATGTATGTATGTATGTATGTATGTATGTATGTATGTATGTATGTATGTATGTATGTATGTATGTATGTATGTATGTATGTATATATGTATGTATGTATGTATTTATGTATCTATCATACATACATACATACATAAATACATAATATACCATTTATGTGTTTATACACCTATCTATCTATTTATATTCTATCTAATATATATTCTATCTCTCCAAAGGCTTATGATATGATTGAAGAGATGAGACGTCGTATACCAGGAGTCAATCTAGAATTTTATCTAGACACTGAAACCCTGGAAGCCATTTATAAAGCACACGGCGTTGATGTCCCGATAGCAAGAGGGGTTGTAATTGAAAAGGAGCAAGATGATGAAGAAATTATTGAAGAAGTGGATTAATAGAAACAGGAAGTAACATTGTGGTTAGCAATGTTCTATTTCATTCTCATAGACTGTTATAATACTATTGCTACATACATATACGTACATGATATTAGTATAATTATATTAATATACTTATAACCTTACCGTACATACAGATTATATTTGATTATGGAATGAAAAATTGTTCTATTTAAGAATGTTACATCAGCATGATACTATACATGTAGCTACATGAATACAATACTAAGCCTATATATATACAGTATATGTCAATAAAATGTCACCATACAGTAACAGTAATTACCTTAGTTCTACTGTCAGTATAGTATAGTAATTACTGTCTCACTACTGTGGTGTTGAATTGACAAGTGTACTAATTACTGTCAAAACTACTTTTGAACTACTGTAGTGTGGAAATGAAACTACTGAGTAATTACTGTACTGTATGGTGACTTTTTATTGACATATACTGTAGTACATCCAGATAGTATTTCAACATAACATACGCACACACACACACACACGCACGCACACACACACATGTGCACATATAAATATACATAATTATATATAAGTACATGTATGTGCAAAATCAACATTGATAATAAATTTAGTAGTAATGTTTTTGTGGGTTTTCAACAATGCTTTGTAGCTGTGAATATTTTAATCTTATTATATACACTCTAGTTACTGTGAGTGGGAGATTCCCTACTCTGTAGCATCCTCTACAACCCTGTTAACCACAGGTATTCAAAAGTGAATATTTTTATTTATATCATAAATTTGTGCTGTAAGATGTGGTTATATTCTATTATTTATGGTCACAAGTGGAATTTCTTCTTGTGTGGTTTATATAATGATACAAAGGATATATTAATTATAGTAACATTTACTGGCATTTTTATTCCTTTGCTTAAAATGTATTTTTAAAGAATAATTATTTTACCAATGAAAGAAGTGAATCTTACAAAATATATATTTAATTTTGAAGTATTGTTTGTTGAAAGAATAGGTGTTTCCCCAAAGGGTTGTGTCATGGTGTTTCCCGCACCTTTAATTATAAATTTTATGCTGAAAGACACCGTTTCACGACACTGTTCTACAACACTGATTGAACATTGTTGGCCAAACATCATGTCCCACTGATGTACAGTATATGTCAATAAAAAGTCACCATACAGTACAGTAATTACTCAGTAGTTTGATTTCCACACTACAGTAGTTCAACAGTAGTTTTGACAGTAATTGGTACACTTGTCAATTCAACACCACAGTAGTGAGACAGTAATTACTATACTATACTGACAGTAGAACTAAGATAATTACTGTTACTGTATGGTGACATTTTATTGACATATACTTTACATGTACCACACTACTGATGCACTCCCCTACCCTATCAATAATATTAATAGTTAGAAAAATAAACATAACAATGTACATATGTATAATTAATACTCAAGTATATGTACACAAAGAACACAGTACTACTGACTGGACAAGATTCCTAATAACTTGATCCAGTATCCTCATTTCGTAATTCAAAAGTTTCTATATATCACAAAATATTATTTTGATTACCCATTCTTCTTACTTTTTGTAGAATTTTAGGGATATACTTCACCTAGAACAGCTATTAGTTCCAGTAAGCTTTCTTCTGTTCGCTCCAGCTCGCATTCTATTACGCACCATGCCCATTAATTGACCGAGCTCTCAGATTGATACACCTTCCACTAAATATACAACACACATGTGACACAAACATATAAATATACATTGAACGCCATGGTAACCATCACATGGATGACCCTATGAGCCGTATAAAGGTGTTCTTCATTTAGAGAAGTTACTATGCTTAGTGCATTGCTATTCCTAAACATGAGATAAACACATGTAGTTATATCAATATTGATTATAATGTAGGACTCTTTCTTTTTGTTATTTCCCATAAATGAAGAGACCATCCATTACTTAGTATGTTGGGGGATGGCCCCTCAATTATGATATCATCTGATTGTGAAATAGTTTCAGTTAAAATGACTTGACAATTTAAATTCCATCTGTCCAGCAGGTGTACAAGAGTACGATTAGAACTGTGATGGACATAAATAGATTAATACATACATAAATAGATGGATGGATGGATGAATGGATGGATGGATGGATTGATGGATGGATGGATGGATGGATAGATATATAGACAGACAGATAGACAGATAGATTGTATACCTTCTTTCTTGATAACTAGTCCAAAATTTACAGTTTTTGTTTTTCTCCATCAAATACGAAACGGTAACTAAAATATCTTCAAAATCTATTGAAGAAAATTTATCCCTAAGATTAAACAAAAAATCCACATTCCCATACCTTTACTGTCATAGAAACAGTCTGAGGCTAGTATGAAATCTTGGGGTTCTAACTCTAGTAATCCAGGTGAAAACACACCCCATGTTAGTCCCATGATGTTAACATCCTCAATGTGATTCAAAGAGCATGCATCTTTTAGTTGTTTTAACAAGTGTGGGTTATCCTCTCTGTCTGTTAGTGTTACTATTCCACCACATTTAGCAGCTATCAGACCGGGTATTGCTGTACCAGCACTAAGCTACATGATAGTAAATAAATAATAATATAATAATCGTCTGGAGATTCCAAACAGTAAGGTACACATTCACATCCAAAGGTCATTAAAGGTCACTGAAGGTTCAAACTTTGTTTATGCCCTCTGTGTACATTGTAGTTATGACATTGTAAATAGCTACAAACAATGATAATTCCCATTGTCATAACAATTAACATAGCAGATATGTATTAATTTAATTACATGTAACTGTTACTATAAATACATCATATCCAACAACTGTTATTATAAATAGACACAAACAAATAACAATTAAACTTTTGATAACATAACAGTTATTATTAATATTTTAATATAATTCATTTCCCAAATAATGATTCAGTACTTGAATTGTACTTGTTGAAGGTTAAGTGCATGTACATGTACACTGTACATGTACAAACTACATATATACACACACATTGCATGTATATATGTACATGTACACTATGCATGTACATGTACACTGTGTATGGCAATACCATCATAAAAATGCATATTAAACGTATGCAATTTCAAAATTAAAATAATTCATCAATGTGTCTGTCTCCATGGAAACATACTCCATGATATAAGCATGCATTAAACATGTGTAATATGTATATTTATGTATATGTATGTACGTATGTACAAATAAATTTGTCTGTGTAAGTATGTACATATACATATTGTACGTATGCATGTATGTATGTACATATTTATGTATGTATGTAAGTATGTATGCATTTATGTATGTATGTATGTATGTATGTGTGTGTGTATGTGTGTTTGTATGTATGTATGTATGTATGTATGTATGTATGTATGTATGTATGTATGTGTGTGTGTATGTGTGTTTGTATGTATGTATGTACGTATGTATGTGTGTATGTATGTATGTATGTATGTATGTATGTATGTATGCAGTATGTTAATAATGTAAGTTATTGAAACTAGATTTACTCAAGCTTAATACTATTTTATAGAGGTATCTTCTTACACACAAAATACTAATTGCTGGATTTACTCTTCTATTTAACTACTTACCTTTAAGCTCAGACTAGCTGGTGACTGCCTAGACTATGGAATATACTATAATTACTATTAATGAATTTTGATTCTGTAATTCAATTTTAGAACTAGTGTTACTATGTGTGCTTGCATGTAGTATAGGCAAGTACATATAGACTTATACTACAAAGATGCAAACACACACACTCACAAAGACATGCACACATGTACACATACATGTACACCCATATGTACACGCATATGTATGTTCACACACAATGTATGCATACACACACACACATATATATTATATATATACAATTCATACAGCAGTGGGATGAATATTAATTAAGGTGGGGAGTGCATCAGTGGTACATGACATGTGGTCAACAATGTTTATAAACAGTGTTTTTCAGCATAAACTTCAAAACTAAAGGGTGGGGTAGCACCATAGTACCCCCCTTTGGAGAAAACACTGCCGATGCACATACATACATTCATGCATACATACAATATAACCTCAATGATTCTTTTTCCATTTATTTCATCTTTTCTTGATAACACCAGTCTACCAAGCAATGGAGCACATGGCCATGTATACATACCATAGTCACTGTCCAACTTCTAAAAGTGTAGTTAGTACATGGGCATTAAATAGAATAATAGTAATATAGCAGAAAATAGGATTAGGTTTGTTATACGAAAAACTATAAAAATTAATTAAGCATTGTAAATGCACATTCAGGTTCAATTAATCATAAAATTCATTCTTGCTGTTTTATACAATTATAATTAATTGTTTAATTTTTATTTATGACGACATGCAATTAAATAGTAAACAAATCCCTTTATCTATCTATCTATCTATCTATCTATCTATCTATCTATCTATCTATATAATGATCAATCCAAACCATGGGCAAAGCAGAAGAGCAAGAATTGTTTTTAATTCAAATAATTATCATTTGCGTTTAAAATATACTAACTAATTTATCATATAAACGTAATAATTATAAAAATATTCATGACCTGTTACAAGGACATAATTGGTTTATAAACATATATTGTTTAAAATCCCCTATGTAATACTATATATGTAATATACAATGTTGGAGGTACATACCAAGTCTCAAAGTATGTAAATAAGTGTAATAACTTTAAACTCACCTCTAGTGTTTTAATTCTCATAGGAATTGCCATGTGCTTTGTAATAACTATTAATAATAGACCACACCCACTAAACATGTGTACATGACATTGTATTATGTACATGTAGTACACTGTGTATTATGTATATACATGGTACACTATGTACATGGTGTCCACTATGTACATGTACTACGTATGTACATGGTGTCCACTATGTACATGTACTACGTATGTACATGGTGTCCACTATGTACATGTACTATGTATGTACATGGTGTCCACTATGTACATGTACTTGTGTACATTATGTACATGTACTTGTATACATATATACCTGTGTACTTCATTATACACATGTACAATATGTATACTATAAAAATGACATTGTATACCATGTTGTGTACATGTACTTGTATACATTATGTACATGAACTTGTGTACATTATGTACATATACCTGTGTACTTCATTATGTACATGTACAATATGTATACTATGAACATGACCATGTTGTGTATATTATGTACATGTACAATATGTATAATATGTACATGACATTGTATACCATGTTGTGTACATGTAATTTCGTACTTTATGTAGGAGGAATAAGGAGGATAGGTGGGTAATGAACAAATATTATGTTTATATTTACCATTTTTGGAGTTGCTTACTGAATTTGATACGTGATACCTGTATTAAATATTTGAGGTTGTCATGACTACTACAGGGATTTTAGATGAAATATATACAATAATTAAAAATGTAATGAGATATAGTTCATTTTGTGGATTATATAACATTGAGGTCTTAATTCATACACCATGCTAAATCATAAGGTTTCAATTAATTATTGCACAATATTTATGTAATATGTATGTTTATGTATATTCATGTTAATTATATATGTATGTATGTATGCATGTATGTTGTTGTATGTATTCATATCTGTATGTATGTATGTACATGTATGTATGTGTATGTATTTATGTACATATGTACGTATGTATGTATGTACATGTATGTATGTATAATGTATGTTGTATGTATGTATATGTATACATGTATGTATGTTGTATGGACGTATGTTTGTATGTATGTGTTTATATATATATGTATGTTGTATGTATGTATATATGTATGCATGTATGTATGCATGTATGTATGTATGTATGTATGTATGTATGTATGTTGTATGTATGTATATATGTATGCATGTATGTATATATGTATGTTATATATATGCATGTATGCATGTATGTATGTACATATGTATGTATATATGTATGTATGTATATATGTATGTATGTATGTCTGTATGTATGACATTGTATGTATGTACTGTATGTATGTATGTATATATACGTATATATACATGTATGTATGTACATGTATATATAATGTACTAGTATAATTGTGTATATTAATGCAACCTAACTATAGCACCATTAGTGGGGAAGTTTCATCTTGTGGTTTATATGCCTTTGAATGATGATTGTTTTGCCCATTATTATTATTATTAATTTAAACACCATATTATTGTTAATTTTTCTTTGCCTGAAAGTTGGGGGCCGACAGGCATCCCCCCGGGGTCCCCAGGCCTTGGCAAAAGACGCTTGTCTTTGCCTGCAAGCCTGTTGTGGGGATAAGCCCCGCAGGGGGTATCGCCAGCCCGGAATGATTAATGTAGCATGATAATTATAAAATACGTGGTGGGATATGGGTGGGTAATTTAATGATTGCACACAGATTACAGCAATTCAGTACAAAGTGAACTTGTACTGGCAAGAGCTTCCTTATATGCTACTTCAGTTGACTATGTGCACCTGACCTGCACATGGGAATAATCACTAGCACTTCATTGTGATCAAATGCACCAGACTGATCAACACCATGGCACCTACTTAGCCTTTAAACTGTGTCTTCCTCACATGACTATAATCAGCCTGACTACATGCACACCTGTCTACCTAATTACGCCACAAGCACAACACATGCATTAAACTATGGTTTATACCATAAACCCCAATTTGATATGTGTTTATTGATAATTATTGTACATATGATTTTAGCTCTCAAATATCATGATACTTATAATTGTTGAACACAATATGACGTGCAGTTAATTAAGAAAAACTGGATAATATTAATTATTAATCACTAGTAATTTCAGATTTAATTCTCTCTTGGCCCCTTAGAATAATGTTTATTGATGTTGCAAATGTGTATTTGTAACTATTATATATAATCATGCATCAACATCTCAGCTACAAGCCTTCTGTGGCTCCAGAATCCACTAAAAGGAATGTCAGAGGGCCTGAATTTTAAAACTTACCTGAGAAAGCAACCCCATACCCTCTTAGGAGCACTGTGTTTCACATGATTGATTCCTTAACAAAAAATCCTGGATGAAACCATGATAATATATGACACATTCTGTTAAATGAAAATGATGAATGCACAGACATATGAATAAAAAGAGTAATGGATGGAGGAATTGATAGAACTATACATAATATCATTATTTACTATAAATTATATTTTATCTGAATTCATGGATGTAGTAGAGTCTGTTCACATTTACGATGACCTCAAAATTAGGATGTGATGACTTTATATGTAATATAGTGTATAGTTTAATGTCATAAGGTTAATACATGATTATACTGTAACTCAATAATGAAGCAATGGATTGAAATGTGACATACACAAAAAGAATGGGAAGGATAATTATATGAAAATGGTGCAGGTAAAAAGAGTGTTGGTCCTTTCAACCTAAAGTTATGAACATTTTTCTGAGGACAAGGTGAACGTGAATGACCTTTACATTGTATTGTGTGTCTTTACTTGTTTATGTATGTGACTGTGAATGTGTGGGTGAATTAGGATGGAATATTTATTGTATTGTAACTACACTGTATTAACATATTGGCCTGGATTCAAGAATTACATAATTGGGTGTTTTTATTGATGTGCGGATGGGATGACTAATTGAAGAATGATTTGTGAGCGAATGGTTGGTGGAACAAACTATGTATACAAGAAGAATAAAAAACATTTCCAATAAACATGATAGAAGATGTAGGTATGTCAAAACCCAATTCACAGTGGCTTGAGTACTTATGTAGGGTTATATGGAAGTGGTCTGTTTAATTTTTTTTCTGTGCCATCCCTACATAGACAGTACTACCGCACTCTCTGATATAATTTTACACAATATTTATATTACTTTATTATGGCCCAAAAGGCAATCACTTTGATCATGAGGGTAAATATTAATAAATACATGTATAATATATATAATTATCTATGTCTGTGTGTTTGCATCACATATGCACATTTTATACATAGTGAAGCTTCCCAGGTCTGCATTCCATTAATGGGCATGGTACATAAACCATACATGAATAGTAAACAAGAGTAAACTAATATTTCTCTATTTCAAATGCGGAAAAACCGATAAGACATCATGTATAAGCAAAATAGTGGGATTATTGAATTTCATACACATATATTGTGTATTGGCCTGAATTCAAGGGTGGAGTGCATTCTTTACATTTGCTTATGAACGTGTGGAGAGGGATGGAGTGATGGGTGGATGAGAAAAAATAGTAAAACTTGCTTATTATGTATATATTAGCTTAATGATCTGGATTCAAATGCCACAAACCAATGTATAAACAATAATATCAATTCTTCCTGTGTGGTACAAATTTGTTTTACAAGGGTGCAGATGGATGAACTGATTAAAGAGTGGATTATCTAAAGGTCATTCATGTCCACCTTGACCTCAGAAAAATTTTCATAACTTTAGTTTGGAATGATCAACAAACTGTTTCTGTACCATTTCTATGTACTTATCCTTTTTATTTGTGTCAAATTTCACTCCATTGCTTCAGTATAATCGTGTATTAATCTTATGACGTTAAACTATACACTATAATATATATAATGTCATCACATCATAATTTTGAGGTCATCAGAATGTGAACAGAACTTAGCTCAATATTTAGATAAAAATATAATAAAATTCAAATTACTTTGCTTTACTTTGAATAATTAGCATGTTGGCGGGGATTTAAAGGTGTGGTATATTTTATAATAATTTTGTCTTGGAATGTATTAATGGATGGACTGATGAATAAATGAATTATGTGGACACATCTATTACCCGTGCATTGATAGACATGTTCTCTTCATGATGCAGTTTGTAAGGTCATAATTATGGTATTATGTTGGTTATGTCCCCATTGCGAAACTTATTATATCTTAATTTTGAGGTCGTCGGGAATGTAAACAGACTTTAGCTTCACTACTGCTGGCCGTTGTAAT